>VMRN01000101.1:1154410-1170127 GCA_010277015.1 Poeciliopsis turrubarensis
AAAAAAAAAAAAAAAAAAAAAAAAAAAAAAAAAAAAAAAAAAGCATTCTTATTATTATCATTATTTTCCTAAAAACATAAACAAACTATGCTTAGCCTGATGAGGGCCTAGTAAAGCATGGTGGGCTACCAGGCTTATAATACACTGGGGGAAACCCTGGATAAACTTGTAGAACTCATCTTAAAGTGTCAATAATAATAAATGTACATACTGTATGTGTGAATAAATTGCTGCATAAAAAGCAATTAAAAAAGAATAAACAAAAAATAGGACAATATTTTATCATTTCATTGCAGAAGTGGCCAAAGAGCCACTTCCACCAGCCTCTTGAACCGCCTATGGGCTGTAGGTCTGAGGCATTTTGTTAGCATGATTTCCTTCATTCTTATAGCTTGATAGGAAGTCAGGTTATCCAAACTGGCCACCCACATTAATAAAATAGTGAAATAATTGACCATATTGACTGTGGTAATTGACTGTATTTATAAAAAATATCACAGAAAGCCCTGACAAACTAATGCAGAAAAAATAAATGGTTCCTTTTAACAATATTTATTTATTTACCATTAATCTATTAGTACGATTTGTTCTTTAAATTGCCAGTTATATTTTTCGGTCTCAGGAGATGACTGAGGGATGGAGAGACTCTGATGTCTGGTTCTATAAGTCCTGACGGTCCGCAGTGTCTCCTGATCCATTCTGTCTGATAACACTCAGCCCTCAATGCCTAACTGAATGTTGCAGACACGTTTTCTTTTAAATCGCCCCTATATAACTTCAACTAAATTGTTCAGCCCAGAATGTGTGTCTTCCTACTTACTGTATTTTTGCCATAGGTTTTGCTGCTAAGGACAGTGGAGAATAGGCGGACATTTAAAAAAACGTGAGTTGATAGCAGTTGATAGCAGCTCACCATGGCTATTTATCCCCCGTCACAACAATTTAGCTGACCTTAATATTTTCTTTGTTCTGTTTTGGTCATTATTGTTGAGATCTGTGTCACAGCCTGTCATGTGACACAGACAGGCTGTGTCACATGACACAGCCTGTGTCATGTGACACATGACACAGGCTGTGTCATGTGTCATGTGACACATGACACATGACACATGTGTCATGTGTCATGACACATGACACATGACACACAGTGTCATGTGTCACTGTGTGACACATGACACACAGTGTGTCACATGACTATACAGTGTGTCACATGACTATACAGTGTGTCACATGACTATACAGTGTCATGTGACACATGACACTGTATAGCTATCACACAGCTATAGCTGTGTGATAGCTGTCACACAGCTATCACATGTGTGATAGCTGTGTGACAGCTATCACACATGTGATAGCTGTCATCACATGTGTGATGACAGCTATCACACATGTATACAAATACCGAGCAAATTGCACCCGGTATCGGTTCAATACCGTCAACCCTAACAGCCACCTGTTAGGCTAGGTTAAGCCAACCAGAATATATACAACCCTAACATTACTTACCTATTGTCTTTCAACCACTTTGAAAAGATTTTCATCATCCCTCCAACAACTTTGTCTCTCCCTCTCTTCATTATTCTATTTTATGTCCCAGAGCTTGTTTTTTTTTTTTGTTTTTTTTTTTTTTTTTTTTTGCTGCCCCATCTTTAGCTGCCTGTTGACAAGTGCACTACCATTCAAATTTAAAAGAAAAAAAAACGTGCCTCAGCATGCTCTCGAAGGGGCACGTGCTCAAGCTACCTGTATGTGTGTGTGGGGAGGGGCAGCAGGGCAACAGGAGTGGTGAAGGATTGGCGTTGGTGCACCTAATGATTAGGCCCTAATCAGTGCCATTCCTCCATTTCTGATCATTTCATGCATGCACAAATAGCTGTTAAATGCAGAAAATGCCGACAGAAAAAAATCTTCCCACATCGTTTTGGCGCCCCTTCTGATGCAGCACCCTTATTTATTGCATCCAGTGCATACCCACTTTTTGCGCCACTGGTCAAAGGGGAAGGTTAATTGGAGATTTAAGTTAAGTAGCTTTTGACTTTGAAGGAAAATTATATTTCTTTCAAAGTCAAATAATGTAGCAGCCCGATTACTTAAGAGGTTGCTAAAAAGTTGGCAAAAGGCAGTCCTACACTTTATGCAGCTAAGGCCTATCCTTGTGGGTTTGCCACTTTTTGGCAAACCCATGAGCAATGGCACAAAAAAGTGGGTATGCACTGTATGCAACACAAAGGGGCGCTGCACCAGACGGGGCGCAAAAATGATGTGGAGTATTTTTTTTCTGATCAGCATTTTATGTACTTACCAGCTGTTTGTGTATGACATGATTAATAACAGAAAAATAGCACTGATTAGTCGCCCCTCCCCTCCTCTCAACCGCTCTCCCCTCTCATACAGGTAACCTGGGCAGGCGTCTCTTGGAGAACGGGCTGAGGTACGTTTCTTTTTTTCTTTTAAATTTGAATTGTCGTCATGCACTCGACAACAGGGAGCTAAAGATGGGGCGGCAGAAAAAACTCCGGGGCACAAAACTGAAAACGGAAGAGGGGGACGGATAAAGATGTTGGCGAGACAAAGAAAAGCTTTTCAAAGTGGTTGAAAGACAGTAAGTAATGTCAGTGTATCAACAAAATATTAAGCTTAGTTTAAAATGGGAGTCTCAAACCTCAAACTCCAGATCTCGAGGGCCACTGTCCTGCAGTTTTTAGATGTGTCACAGGTACAAGTTGGAATGAAATGGCTTAATTACCTCCTCCTTCTGTAGATAAGATCTCCAAAGCCTTAATGATCTAATTATTCTATTCAGGTGGTGGAGCAGAGGTACATCTAAAAGGTTCAGGACACCGGCCCTTGAGGACTGGAGTTTGAGACCCCTGGTCGAAAATGACAGGTGGTTGTTGTTGACTCTGCCCCATTGTTGGATTCACTCCTCCCATTCCGTTAGTTCTGTACGTTGGTGCTTGAAGAGAGGTCAGAAAGAAGAAGAAACTGACGGCAGGCCAGCGATGCACAGAGATCGCTGTTAGCCGTAGCTAACGGTCGTATCGAGCATACAAGCATATTTTATCGCCGTTCACAAGTGTTGCCCAACATGGGCAACACTCGTTGCCCATGTTGGAAGATTAGTTGGAAGCTGTTGGAAGATTAGTTTCTTGTTAAGTTTATTTGTGGGCTTGGTATTTGCTAAACGTAATTAGCCATAGGCTGACTGTGATTTGCGGCACTTTGATGTTGAATGCTCATTGTTAATATGTTTCGAAGTGTTCTAAGAGTAAACGTAGCCTTATAACCGGTTAGGTAACCAAGTGATGGTTAATATAAATTTATGTTTAAGACTGTTTTATTGAATTTGCAATACTAGGTATTGATGTTTTGTTTTTATGTTTTGTTTACAGTTTAACCGGCATGTCCGCGTAAAGCACGAGGCAATAAAACAATAACAACAACAATAGACAACGACTACCTTATGTTCTTTGTAACATAGTTAAACACGGTGGCATCATGTCTGAAACTAAAGATTCCACGGGAGAAATAGACACTGCTGCACTAAAGAGGAAGAGAGGACAAGCTAAAGCAGCCGTAACTAAGATGATGACGTCAGCGAATGAAAAAATTAGAGAAAACAAGCCAGAAGAATTGAAGTTAGTGCTACAGAGCCTCGACCTAGCCCTTGCACATCTTCAGGAGGCACATAAATGTTATCATTCTCGGCTCACTCATGACATCGACAGAGAAGAGTCTGATGCTTATGAGAGGCTTATTGTAATGAACATTCACGACGTGCATCATGAAGCTCTAGCTTGGCTGCAAGAAAAAGAAGAAGATGGAGCTAGTGTGCATTCATATGTCGATGATGAGTCAGATGTCACTACACAAGCCATGTTCAGTGAGTCTCCAGCTGATATAAATGATGAAGACTACACAGCAGCAGAACTAGAGAAAATCCAAGCCCTAAGAAAAAAAAAGACAAACTTTGAGCTGTTGCTTAGATGTAACAAAGAGGAATTTGAGTTGGAACTTCAGCGATTGCATCACAAAGCTGAGCTGGATGCACAGATGCAACACAATCAGCAAAAGATGCAAGCTTTCCTACTACACAACAACCCTCGCCATTCCAGATAGCAGATGATTCAATTTCACAACTGCTAGAGTTCTCAAGGCAGCATTATCAAGCACAAGTCGACACTCTCAGGCTCCCACCAACTGATCTAATCAAGTTCGACGGCGAACCCCTTCAGTATTGGAAGTTTATGAGGCTTTTGACCACTATGGTGGACAAAGAGTCTATTTCTGCTGAAGAAAAGTTAACTCGTCTGCACCAGTACACCGAAGGGAAGGCTCGAGTTGCTATTAGTCACTGTCTATACAATTCTGATCCCAACGCAGGTTTCAAGGAAGCACTAGACCGACTAAAATCAAGATTTGGAAATCCTCATTCCATTTCTCAAGCTTGGGTTGAAAAGGTTTTGAATTTTAAAGAGATAAAAGACAATATGCAACTCAGAGACTTTGCAGACCAGCTGAGAGGCTGTAAAGAAACACTTGCTGCCATGAAATGTGAGGAAGAGCTCAGCGGCCGCCGCACATGCGGCGGCCGCTTGCTAATTATTTGAGATAATTAGCAAGCTACCATCAGATCTCAGGGCCAAGTGGCTAAATAAAAACTACGACATCACAAAAGAAGGACGTCTACCGAAACTTAACGACGTCGTGAACTTTGTGGAGACAGAAGCTGAAAAGAGATCTGATCCAGTCTTTGGTGGGCTAGTTGGCTGCAAGAAATATGAGAAGCCAAACAACTACACATCACCTACCAAAGTGTCAAAGAAACATCGTCAAAACTACCCCACCACTGTCAAAGCCGCTGCAGTCTCAGGAAGTAAGCCTACACGCACCAAGCAGCCAGCTTATTTAAAATGTCTTAAATGCTCAGAGCCGCATTTCTTAAACCAGTGCTCAGGCTTCCAATCATTAACGGTGCCGGAGCGCCGTTTGTTCAAGAAAAAAACCTGTGTCAAAACTGTTTCATGAGTGGACACCGTGCTGAGAATTGCACACGCAACTGGGTGTGCAACGTGCCTGGCTGCGGACAGAAACACAACAAATGGCTGCATCCTAACCACGCTAGCAGACAGGAAGCAGCAGCAGGGCAGGACAGCACTGATGACACTGAAACTACCCAAGGAACGCAACCTAGCAGACCACCTAAATCACATGTGGATTTGCTGGTGCTGCAAATGGTAAAGTTTGTTTACCTATAGTTCCTGTGGTCGTTAGGGGTAAAGCTACAAACATCAGTTCTGTTACATACGCATTACTCGATCCTGGTGCCAACACCAGTTTAGTGTCAGAAGAACTGACCAAGAAGCTAAAGATCAAAGGCAAGCCTGCAAGGTTGGACCTTGATACAGTAGGAGGAAGCCAAGAAGGCTTACTTACTCAAAGCGTGGATCTTGAGATTGACTCTCTGCACAATGGCAGCATCTACACACTTAATGGTGTGAGAACACTTAAGAAATTAAACATTGGGCTTAGCTGTCTTGCGACACCAGACGAGGCAGTCAGATGGGATCACCTAGCAGGTATCCCTATTCCCCGCAACAAGTCCAATGATGTGCACCTTGTCACTGGACAAGATGCTCCTCGTCTCCTTAGAGCTGAAGAGTACCGCGTAGGAGGTGATAATGACCCTTACGCTACCAGAACAGTACTCGGCTGGGCCATTAATGGTCCAATTGATCACAAAGAAGTTAGGAAGGTTAAGACTTACTTCCTCAAGTCAGATCAAAGTCTACATACACAGGTGGAAAGATTTTGGAAAATGGACGACCCAGCTCCAGAGAACAATCTGTCAATCAATGACCACAAGGTGATTAAACTGTGGGAGAACTCAGTTACCAAAGAAGGCTCACATTATACCGAAGACATACCTTTTAAGAACAAAGCAGTGACACTACCTAACAATATCAACTTAGCGACACAGAGACTACATCTACTGGAACGCAGATTAACAAAGGACCCAAACCTGAAAGACAAGTATGTTAAAGCAATGAAGTCAACTATTGATAAAGGATATGCAGAGGAAGTCCCAGCTTTGTTGCCTGATCACAATGACGGAAAAGTTTGGTACCTCCCACATCACGCAGTAACTCATCCTCGCAAGCCTGGAAAGGTGCGAGTTGTTTTTGACTGCGCAGCAAAATATGACGGAGTATCTCTCAATGATGTCGTCCACCAGGGCCCAGATTTAACAAACAAATTAATAAATGTGCTGATCCTTTTCCGACAAGGTCCTGTTGCTATAATGGCAGACATTGAGGGCATGTTCAATCAGATACATGTAACTGCAGAACACAGAAATGTGCTAAGATTCCTCTGGTGGAAGGACCACGATCCTAGTGATGAGGTAGTTACTTACAGGATGACATCCCACCTTTTTGGTGGAGTGTGGTCTCCAAGCGCAGCGAGTTTTGCATTAAGGAAGTGTGCATCAGATCATGCACATCTATATGATGCAGATACCATCTCCACTGTAGAAAGAAATTTCTACGTGGATGATTGCCTGAAATCCTCAGACTCGCCCCAACAGGCCATCCATCTAGCAGCACAGCTGATCTACCTACTCAGGCAAGGTGGGTTTCGTCTGACAAAATGGACGAGCAATTCAACCGAGGTCCTACAGTCTATCCCAGAGGAGGAGCATGGAAATCAACTACCATTGTTGGACCTGGACCTAACCCTAAACTTCATCATCAAGGTCAAGGAATGACCTTGATGACCTTCATCATCAAGGTCAGGAATGACCTTGTTGATCATTCCATCAAGGTCAGGAATGACCTTGATGATGAAGGTCATTCCTTATTGTGCTTAGCATGCACAAAAAGAGGCATGCCAAGCACAATAAGCTCGGTTTATGATCCCCTGGGGTTAGTTGGCCCGTTCATTTTACGGGGAAAGGCACTGTTCCAGGCACTATGTCGCTTGAAGCTAAGTTGGGATGAAGCTGTCCCAAGCGACATTGCTGAGCAATGGGGCCGGTGGTTAGATGACCTACCAAAACTCTGCAGACTATGGGTGCCTCGATGTCTCAGACCTAAAGGTTTTACTGCAGCTTCAGTCACCATGCAACTTCATCACTTCTGTGATGCTTCAGAATTAGGTTACGGTGCTGTTAGCTACCTTAAGGTTGTAAGTGACAATGACATCTACTGTAATATCGTTTTCTCTAGGAATAGGCTGGCTCCTGTTAAACCAACCACTATTCCAAGACTAGAACTGGCAGCCGCTGTAGTAGCGGTGCAGCTTGATCAGAAAATCCATCAAAGCTTCGAACTACCCCTCCTGGATTCTGTCTTCTGGACAGACAGCACTATTGTCCTACATTACATCAGAAATGAAGAGAAACGGTACCAAACCTTTGTTGCAAATAGAGTTTCACAGATCCGTGAAGTCTCACGAGCCTCACAATGGAAACATGTCTGCACGGAGCTAAACCCTGCGGATGATGTTTCAAGGGGACTGTCGGCTGAGGAACTCACAAACAGTGAGCGTTGGCTCAAAGGCCCTGCCTTCCTGTGGCAGGAAGAAGAATTATGGCCTTGCCAGCCTGATCTAGGAAGCTTACCTCTGGAAGCAGAGGTAAAGAAGTCAAGTCAGACATATGCAATGTCTTCTAAGCTCACCATTCAAACAGCGATTGACTGTTTAATTCAGAGTTATTCCTCCTGGTACAAACTCAAATGAGCTATCGTACTGATCCTACGAGTTAAGAATATCCTTCTGAAAAGGTGCGACCGCAAACTATGTGATCCAATAACACCAAACGAAATGAAACTGGCAGAGATTTCCGTCATTGAACAATGTTTAATCCTCCCGCCGTCTCACATAAGGGGGGTGTATGGGAGCGGCAGATTCGTTCTGTGCGCTCAATTCTCATGAGCGTTGCAGGGCAACAGACTTTGGACGATGAAGGATTAATGACGCTTTTCTGTATCATCGAAAACATCGTAAATGGGAGACCACTAACAAAGTTGTAAGATGACCCAAGAGATGGTCAACCTTTGATCCCCAATGACTTGCTTCTGCTGAGAACAGAGTGTGCTCTGCCTCCTGGACATTTTGTAAAACAAGATCTGTATCGTCGACGTTGGCACCAAGTCCAGTATTTAGTGGACATTTTCTGGGTTCGGTGGGTGAAGGAGTACCTACCCAGCCTTCAGCAAAGGCAGAAGTGGAACTACCATTCCAGAAACTATCAAGTTGGAGATCTTGTGCTGATTCTGCACGAATGCACTCCTCGCAATCAGTGGCCTCTTGGTTTGGTTACTGATGTCAACATCGGAGCTGATGGTCTGGTGCGATCAGTGCAAGTAAAGACTCATAGAGGCATTTATACCCGTCCAATACACAAACTGTGTTTGTTAGAAGGGAATATGGATGAGTAGATTTACTTACCTTCAGTGTATGAGTTTTCTAGATGCTAAAGATAATTTTCTTATGTTCACGATTAATGTAAATAGGTAGTCTCTAAAAAAAAGGGGGAAAACTTCTATTTGGAAAGATTTGTCATGACAAGGATGACATGAAATAGTTATCTACAGTTGTTAAGTCTAACTTATCGTTCACCAATTTTTTCTGAGATGAACCTCTGTAGAGTTCATCGGGGCCAGGATGTTGGATTCACTCCTCCCATTCCTTTAGTTCTTTACGTTGGTGCGTGAAGAGAGGTTAGAAAGAAGAAGAAACTGACGGCAGGCCAGCGATGCACAGAGATTGCCGTTAGCCATAGCTAATGGTCGTATCAAGCATAAAAGCATATTTTATTGCCGTTCACGAGTGTTGCCCAACGTGGTAAGATATATTAATGCTGTAAGCTGTTGGAAGATTAGTTTCTTGTTAAGTTTATTTGCGGGCTTGGTATTTGCTAAACATAATTAGCCATAGGCTGACTGTGATTTGCGGCACTTTGATGTTGAATGCTGATTGTTAATATGTTACGAAGTGTTCTAAGAGTAAACATAGCCTTATAATCGGTTAGGTAACCAAGTGATGGTTAACCTACTGCATTACTGTTAGTTTTTACCGCACAATTAGTTAATATAAATTTATGTTTCCCTGTTTTATTGAATTTGCAATTCTAAGTATTGTTGTTTTGTTTTTATGTTTTGTTTACAGTTTAACCGGCATGTCCGCGTAAAGCACGAGGCAATAAAACAATAACAACAACAATAGACAACGACTACCTTATTGTCTTTGTAACACCATATTGAACCAATATGGGACACAATTTATTCTGTATTGCTATAAATGTCTGATAGATACACCTTTCACGAACATCTCAACAAGAAGTGTAATAACAATGACCAAACCAAACACGGAAAATATTAAGGTCAGCTAAATTATTGTTGCGGGATCTAAATAGAGGCTGGCGGAAGTGGCTCTTATGCTCACTTATATATTAAATGATGAAATATTACCCTGTTTTTTGTTTCATTGTTTTTTAATTGCCCTGTCAGAAGCATTTTATTCACATACATGTACACTGATCATTATTGATACTTCAATTAAATACCAGTTGTACAAGTTTATGTTTATGGGAGGGGTGCCGATGACATGTTTGCATACACCTCAAAAAGTATGTTGTTGCGCCCCTGCCCACGAGTTGTACTTTGTACAAGTTGTTGTGAAAGAGCACACATTCACATATCAAAGGTTGGACATTGGAACACTCTTACCCTAGTAATGCTGTCTCTATGGAACAGTTTGTTTTTGACGACCTTTACTATGTCTGTTTTTGCTGCCAGATGCTTTTGCAGCTGTCTAATAACACTGATGACACCCTATTTAAATGTGCTGGTCTCTGTCAAATGATAAGATTTATAAGAAATCTTATCTCATAAGATTTTTCTTATGAGAGAAATATATATTGCTACATATAGCAATATATAGCAACATATAATGCTATAAGTTGTAATATAGATGGTGGTCTTCCACAATGGGTTGCACAAAATAGTTAAGGTACAAGCGCCGTCATTTTTTTAAATGTTGTATTAGTTAATGAAGTAAATGGAAAAAAAAACATTGTAAATTAAAAAAACAATCACTATGTTTCATACAGGTACACTGTTTTAAATTTAAAAGAAAGTGTAGAGTGTTTTTTCTCCTTTTATGAAGCAAAGAAAATTTATACTCAAAATGTATATTCAATACTATATTGATGGTTGTGTACAGACAAAGGGTTTTTGCAGAATTCAACTTGCTTGCTGATCTGTTGCATCAATAATGTGCATACCAATTTCTGCTTGTTATAGATTCCATCTTTTCCTCCATCACTTTTAGTCTCTTTAACTGCTTACATGCACATGATACAGCTTACATAACCATATTTATGTGTGACTGCCGGGCAGTCACAAGTAGACAAGACTGATTAGACAACCTTTTAGGGAAGGTATAGATTTAATCACAAAGTCCAATAAATATTTTATAATGGTAACATCAACAATGTGTCTCCACTTATAAGGTTGAACTGAAGGGGAGATTGTTTAATGATTACAACAGTACAAAAAAAACGTCAGTAATTTGTGTGTGTTTTTGTGTGTTCTACTATTGTCTGGAAAACTCTTAAGATTTTAATACTGTACTGATCAGTTATGCGGCATAATTGAATAGTGTAAGCCTTTCTTACAGTGGCCGCTGTACTTTCTGCTTTAATAAAAGGTTATGTGAGATTTTTCCATGAATGTGAATATCTCTGTGAAAAATTTTAAGTTTTACATATTTTCCTTTAGGATAGAAAGCCACCAAAAACCCACGATATAAGCAGAAATGTTCCGTAAGTAGGAAATAAATATAAGTTTTGCGAGGTAACGCAAAAGAAAAAAAATTCTCCATGTCCCCGAGGGGGCTCCTTATTATTATGAGTCTTTGCTTATTTCCAAGCCAAAGAAGCAACTTCACGTTCAAAGGCGCAGCCCATGACTCATTAAATTTGCAAGCGACTTTAAAAGGGTAATAATAAAACAACCCCAAAGCCAATTATAATAATCGGACTTGGCGACAGAAACTCAAAATAGTTCCTGCTTTTCCACCAACAAAATGCGCATCTCCCTCCATTGTTTACATTTCTGTCGCTGCTGATATTGTCGCATAAAGAAGTCGGTCACTTTTCAAGACCTGTAGAGCAAAAACAATTAAATATCAAAAGAAGACCGTAATGCAATGAAACCAATTTGGATAAGTAACTGTAGTTTGACTACTGTGTTAGATTGATTACTCGTTATTGAAAAAAGTGGTCCGACGTCACTGACCAGAACTGAACCACAAGTGGGACCCACTGAAACACACTGACTGAAAGTACATGAGATGGATAATGAATACAGCCGTATTCATTACGGTTTCATTGTTACTTTTCATAGCAATAAAAAGCAAACTGAAAACAACAAACACTTAACTAAAACGGTCGACTTAACGCATAATTATTCTAAAGTTTTTAATTCGAACTTGTTCTTGAGGATGACATCTGGAAGCTACTCTGAGATGGAATAGGATTCATCAGACACTAATATACACAAGACACCAAGACTTTACCGATTTTCTGCAGACCTTCCATCCAGATTCATCCCTCCTGTAGCTTAGCAAGCAGTCTGCTACCGCTTTCGCTTTGTGTTCATAATCCATGGCCGTTGTCGGCAAACTGAGCTTATCCTGGACACAAAGGCTTTACACGCAGCTCAGCTGTCGACGCAAAGCTGTCTCTTCTTTGTTTAATCTATCGGAGTCATATCAAGGCTGAACTGTGTAAGGAAAATCCGGGTTCTGCTTATGCTAACAGATACTACCAAGCTAACATTACCCCAAATGAATGAAAGGTAGCAACAGCAACGAAGCTGAAGCTGGCTTCCGATTCCAGCTTCCGATTCGGGAAATGGCCAAAGGGCGATTCCACCTAATTTTTGACGACCTTTAATCTACTCTAGTTAAAAAAATTACAACACATAGACTCTTCAAACCTGGGCTGGATTATTTTGCTCTAATAGCAGAATATTTAAAACTATGTTTGTGATTTCAAGGAAGTTTGGTCCTTGTTTTGATCTAGGTCATACTAAAACTGCTCTAATTCCAAAACTACAAGCCTAGACTCTTCAAATCTGGACTGGATTATTCTGCTCTAATACCAGAATATGTAAAACCATGTTTGTGACTTGTGAAACTTTTTTCTGATTTGTTGAACAAATCAGAAAAAAGGCTTTTTTTTTGCTTGTTTTGTTTTACCCTTTTTTTTGCATCTAAATAATATTAGAACTGCTCTAATTTCAGAACCACAACACTCAGACACTTCAAACCTGGACTAGATTATTCTCAAATAATAGCACAATATTTATCGCCATGATTGGGATTTGTTTGAAGTGTCAAGATGTTTTTTAACTAGAGCAGATCAAGTTATCCTCACAACCTTAGGTTCCTGAGTTTGCTGGGATGTGCTAATTTATGTATGTTGTATAATGGTTAATAAATTACGTTTTGATAACTGTGTTTGATATGTATCCTTACAAGACTTTGATATTAGACAGCTATGGAAAGATAGATCCCAAGGCCCCTTACCTTTGAGAAATGAAGAGAACATTTTTCTGGTAAATTAATTGGTTCCCATGTTTTGGAGGGGACACGAATTATTTCAGGTGGCTAAAATATATGGTTCCCCCTTCATAACTGGCAACTAAGAAGCAAATGTCACCAAAATCACAGGATTTTTTGGTGATGAAGAGAGGAATAAGCGCAGTTAAAGAGTTTTTGTCAAACTTTGTCAAATAAAGAGGAAATCTTTTAAAACTTACATGATTTGTTGTTGATAATGAGAGGAAAAAACACAATTAAAGACTTGTTTGTATATTAATTTGACCCCATGTTTTTTGAGGGGGAACGGATTATTTCAGGTGGCTAAAATATATGGTTCCCTCTCGTAACTCTGGCAAATAGTGATGAAATGTTTTCAAATTTACATGATTTGCTGTTGATGATAAGATAAGCACAGTTGAAGACTTGTTGGTAAATTAATTTGTCTCCATGTTTTGGAGGGGGAACAGATTATTTCAGGCAGCTAAAACAGCTAAAATATTCTGTCCCCCCCTCATTATTTTGGCAACTAAGAAGCAAATGTCATCAAATCCACAGGATTCATTATTGATGAAGAGAGGAATAAATACAGTTGAAAAGTTGCAGGCAAATTAAATTGTTCCCATGTTTTGGAGGGGAAATGGATTATTTCAGGTGGCTGAAATATATGGTTCCCCCTTCATAACTGGCAACTAAGAAGCAAATGTCACCAAAATCACAGGATTTTTTGGTGATGAAGAGAGGAATAAGCGCAGTTAAAGAGTTTCTGGTAAATTAATTTATGCTCATCTTATTAAGGGGGAACTAATTGTTTTAGTCAGCTAAAATATATGGTTCCCCCCCTCATATCTCTGGCAAATAAGGAGCAAATGCCACCAAATTTACATGATATGATATTGATGAAGAGATGAATAAGCTCAGTTAAAGACTTGTTGGTAAATTAATTTGTTCCTAGGTTATGGAGGGGGAACTAATTATTTTAGTCAGCTAAAATATATGGTTTCCTCCTCATAACTCTGGCAAACAAGGAGCAAATGCGACCAAAATCACATGATTTATTGTTGATGATGAGAGGAATAAACAGAGAGAAAAAAAAACTTGCTGGTAAGTTAAGTTGTTCCTATATTATGGAGGGGGAACAGATTATTTCAGGCAGCTGAATTATCCATTCTCTCCTCTCCTTCCCCCATAACCTTGGGGAATAAAGAGCAACTGTTTCAAAATTCTCAAAAATCTTTCAATACTGTGTTGGAAAACTGTGTTTGGTGACTTGACTTTTATTTCTGTTAGGCTTAAGTGAGAAAAGTTGGAAAAAGAGCAATTCTCTTGGCGTTTAAAATAACTCAAAACAGCGTCAGAAGACCCATCCATCCATCCATCCATTTTCCGTCACCCTTCTCCCTAACGGGGTCGGGAGTCGCTGGTGCCTATCTCCAGCTGCGTTCCGGGCGAGAGGCGGGGTACACCCTGGACAGGTCGCCAGTCTGTCGCAGGGCCGTCAGAAGACCTCCTTTATTTATTTATTTATTTTACAATTTTTTAAACAACTGCCAATTAAACTGAATTTTACAACCTTGACATGATTATATGAGTTGTTTTACCGAGAAATCGATCAGCAGCGACGTGAAAATTATCAGATCCTCCACATTCGCCTCTCTGGCTGTAATGCGCGTTCCCAACAATTTCGCAGAAGACCTCGATGTAAAATGGAGCAACAAACTACAGTAGATGTGAATGAGCGCCGAATTCACCCTGAAAATTGAAAAATCCACAACTCATATGAAGGCAGATCAGGTGAAACTGATGATGTTGAAGCGGACCAGCAGGTGAATGGCATGATGAGTGAAGAAAGGATAATACTAATCAAAAGAAACTACATGAAAATCCACAAAGACAAAAATGCAAGAATAAACTAAGAAGCTTTATTCTTGCATAAATACAGAGGATTAAACCTATATGGCACGGCCTTTTGAGCAATAATTAAAACAGGGGTCTTGGTATATGGCAAGAACAAACAGACACTATTTTCAGATAAAAGCTAATATTGTTGATGTTAGCTCAACAATATTATGGTATGTTGAGAAGGGGTATGCCGGTCAGACCTGGCAGGCCCAAACGTGTTGTGAGGGTCTGCTGGGAACGTCTGGCGGAGTCCCCTGTGAGACGGAGCTTTAACTCCCATCTCCGGCAGAGCTTCAAACACGTCCCGGGGGAGGCGGGGCACATTGAGTCCGAGTGGACCATGTTCCGTGCCTCCATTGTCGAGGCGGCTCATCGGAGCTGCGGTCGCAAGGTTGTCGGTGCCTGTCGTGGTGGCAACCCTCGAACCCGTTGGTGGACACCTTCGGTGAGGGATGCTGTCAGGCTGAAGAAGGAGTCCTATCGGGCCTTTTTGGCCTGTGGGACTCCGGAAGCAGCTGATGGGTACCGGCGGGCGAAGCGGCGTGCGGCTCAGGTGGTTGCTGAGGCAAAAACTCGGGCGTGGGAGGAGTTCGGAGAGACCATGGAGAAAGACTTCCGTATGGCTTCGAGGCGATTCTGGTCCACCATCCAGCGTCTCAGGAGGGGGAAGCAGTGTAGCACCAACACTGTTTACAGTGGGGGTGGTGTGCTGCTGACTTCGACTTGGGACGTTGTGGGTCGGTGGGCGGAGTACTTCGAAGACCTCCTCAATCCCACCAACATGCCTTCCATTGAGGAAGCTGAGCCTGAGGACCTTGGGTTGGGCTCTCCAATCTCTGGGGACGAGGTCGCCGAGGTAGTTAAAAAGCTCCTCGGTGGCCGGGCCCCGGGGGTGGATGAGATTCGCCCGGAGTATCTCAAGGCTCTGGATGTTGTAGGGTTGTGTTGGTTAACGCAACTCTGCAGTATCGCATGGACATCGGGGGCAGTTCCCCTGGATTGGCAGACTGGGGTGGTGGTCCCCCTGTTTAAAAAGGGGGATCGGAGAGTGTGCTCCAACTATAGAGGGATCACACTCTTAAGCCTCCCTGGCAAGGTCTATTCGGGGGTACTGGAGAGGAGGGTCCGTCGGATAGTCGAACCTCGGATTTTGGAAGAGCAGTGTGGTTTTCGTCCTGGTCGTGGAACACTGGACCAGCTCTACAC
>VMRN01000101.1:1170137-1184441 GCA_010277015.1 Poeciliopsis turrubarensis
GCAGGGTCCTGGAGGGTGCATGGGAGTTCGCCCAACCGGTCTACATGGGTTTTGTGGACTTGGAGAAAGCGTTCGACCATGTCCCTCGGGGAGCACTGCTGGGGTTTCTCTGGGAATATGGGGTACCAGGGCCTTTGATACGGGCTGTAAGGTCCCTGTATGATCAGTGTCATCTGGTCCACATTGCCTGCAATAGGTCAGGCTCATTTCCGGTGAGAGTTGGACTCCGCCAGGGCTGCCCTTTGTCACAGATTCTGTTCATTACTTTTATGGACAGAATTTCTAGGCGCAGCCAAGGTGTTGAGGGGATCGTTTTTGGTGGCCTTATCATCCGCAAAAAGCATCTTTGCTTTTTGCGGATGATATGGTCCTATTGGCTTCGTCGGGATGTGATCTGCTGCTCTTCCTGGAGCGGTTCACAGGCGAGTGTGAAGCGGCCGGGATGAGGATCAGTGCCTCCAAGTCCGAGGCGATGGTCTTGAGCCGGAAAAGGGTAGAGTGGCTTCTCTGGGTTGAGGGGGTGTCCTGGCCCAAGTGGAGGAGTTCAAGTATCTTGGGATCTTGTTCACGAATGAGGGAAGAAGGGAGTGGGAGATCAACAGGTGGATTGCCATGAAGTGGGCGCTGTGCCGGTCCGTTGCGGTGAAGAGAGAGCTGAGCCAAAAAGCGATTTATGTTCCCACCCTCATCTATGGTCATGAGCTTTGGGATGTAAGCGGCCGAAATGGGTTTACTCCATAGGGTGGCTGGGCTCTCCCTTAGAGACAGGGTGAGAAGCTCGGTCATCCGGGAAGGACTCAGAGTAGAGCCGCTGCTCCTCCACATCGAGAGGAGCCAGTTGAGGTGGCTTGGGGATCTGGTAAGGATGCCTCTTGGTTGCCTGTCTGGGGAGGTGTTTTGGGCATGTCCAACCGGTAGGAGGCCCCCGGGAAGTCCCAGGACACGTTGTGGGGACTATGTTTCTCAGCTGGTCTGGGAACGCCTTGGGATTACCCCGGAAGAGCTGGAAGAAGTGGCTGGGGAGAGGGAAGTCTGGGCCTCCCTTCTTAAGCTGCTACCCCCGCGACCTGACCCCGGACAAGCGGCAAACGATGGATGGATGGACAATATATGTTAAAGACTGTGAATTCAGATGGGTTTGTCCTTCACCAGCTTTTCCTGCCATAGATATAAATATGTATTCATGTCTAGGTTTCCCTTCCCCACCTCAGCGTAACTTATGTTTCCTAACAATCATGACAATTTTTTAATTCTAGAAGAACTCTAGTTCTACCATCACTGCAGTTATGTTATATTTCAGGCTGAGAGATAATCATCTCTCTCAGCCTGGAATAAGCTGAGCTGTCGGATAATAAGCATTATCCAACATGCTTATTCCAGGTGGAACAAGATGAGGAGGGTGAAGACGATGACGAAGAGGGAGATACTGACCCCAAGGCATAATCAATCATTCTCACTCCATGCATTTCAAGAATGTGAGGGGTGCTGGTGCCCAGCACCCCTCCCTGCAAGCAGTCCGGAAGCTACGGACTTCTCAGCTTCCGGACTAAGAAACTAAGAAGTCCTTTGCTTCTTAGCTATGGACTTCATAGCTAAGCTCATGAGTAAAATGAGCTTTTTGCAATTATGATTAACTAGTTACTTTATGGGTAGTAAAACAGCCAACAATTACATGTAGCCTAAACTTATGATAACCTTATTTTCACTCTTATAACAAATGGAGATTTTGATAAAGTCATTTAAACTAAACTTTTGGGTGGAAAAAAGTAGAACATTTTCTTTTCAGTATATTAATATGCTCTGACCACATTAAAATAATGAAAACCCTACCTTAAAACGAAACATTTTTTGTTTCCATCCTTTACTGTCTTCTCCTTAACCAGACCAAACTCTTATACTGCAGGAATAATCTGAGTGAGTTAAATAACTATTAGGAAGCGCATAGCTATTTCAGAAGTAATAGTAGTCCACTTTCATCTAGAACTGCCTTAGTTTGCTTTATGTATGGTAATGTATTTTAGAAACCTTCTCCCACTAAAATGGAGCAAATATTTTATCCACTTTAAATTGATACATTAAAATCTCAAAATCTCTAAAAGCTTTGAAAATAATTCCATAAATCAAAAATCTGAAATACACTCACCAAAGAAGACACTGATTTTATTTTCTCAATAGAAAGCAGTTGTCATATTTAACAGAACTTAACATTTTTAGAGCAAGCTCAAACAAAACCTGTTACTTCACATTGTTGTAAGTAACCCATGTAATTGTATGTTACAGATCTTTTATGCGCATACATGTATATACCAACCAATCGAGATTTTTATTTATTTTTTTATTATTTATAGTTGCAGATTAACAAGTAGGATATACCAGTACATACTAATTAACAAACACAAATTCAATTTGACAAAAAAAAGTGTTACACATTGGAACAGATCAAGTCATTTGATTCTGTGTAGTTTAGATCAAAGTTTGTCTTGGGTTTCTTTTTTGACACCTTTTCTTGCCTGACATCAGATCCTAGATGGTGCTCTTTGCTGTGGATGACCTGAATATATTGATCAGTGCTGCTGTTTTGTTGGTCACTGCTGGAGGCTATGGAGGCTGAGTCAGATTCAGTAAGATAAGTTTCAAGCTGACCCTTTAACGTGGGCTTTAATTGTGACCCCATGTGTCTGGTTCTGGTGGGGGACTGATATTGTCTCCTTGGAGAATGGACAGGATGCCTTTGTGTGTGAAAAGATTCTTTTTCTTTTATACTGGTCTGAGATGTTAAGTTGAAATGTCCCCAGTCAATTCCTTCTTTACCAGCTTCCTCTCCATCATCTTCTTGCATCTCATACCCTGCTCTCTGACTTTCTCGAAAACTACCTAACCTTTCACCAATGTAGAAGTGCGCTTGTTGGTGGTGGTCAGGCAATGAACAAGGTCGAAGGCTTTTGCCTAAAGAAGTCCTTTTCCTGTCTTTTCCAGTTTCTTCCTCCTCTTTGATGATCTGCTGTGATGTGTGGGAGCGTAGGGGGTGTTGTTGGTGAATGGTGCGAGGTGTGTAGTGTTTTATGTTGCGCGGGTATAGCTCTAGGATCTCTGTGGGCTCCTCCAGGAGATAGTGCCTTGGGATTCGTGTGGTTGAGCACAGTAGCTTCTTACGGGGCCTGTGCTCATTGACAAACACATAGCGGGTAGTGGGACCACGGTGCCCCCCATAATTTTGTGCAGCAATGATTCCAGCAGTTTCAACAGGGTGTAGAGAACAAATGGTTTTTCTGTACAAGGGGTCAGTGTGGATTGCATTAGAAAGGCCAGATAGTGGATTATATGCCATGTGGTGGCAAGACTTGGATCTGCAGGAACCACTTCGGCCACCAATGAAATGTCGAGATCTATTTTGAGGGAAAGGGGGGAAACAACATTAATCAGCTTGTGCAGTAATCATGTTATATGTATTTAAACTTTCCCAAGTTGCTAGAGCAGACAATGAGCCAACTGCAAGCCAGAATATGTCTAATATATATCTTTGTTCACAAAGATAGTTTTTACCCGAAAGCAAAAACAAAACTAAATGCAATCAAAAAATAACCATCAGTCGTCATGAATGATGTGTATCAGCTATTAATTTTTTTTTTTTTTTTTACATCGTGTGTAAATTGTGAGATAGTTTGTTAAGCGTATGCACTGACTGATGGCACTTTTTAAATAAAGGCTTTATCTTTTATCTTTATCTTTATATATGCACTCTCATGTCTCACTATGCACTCATGAACTCAATGCAAACCTCTGAAAGCTTACTGTCACCATATATATATATATACACTGCTCAAAAAAATTAAGGGAACACTCAAATAACACATCCTAGATCTGAATGAATGAAATATTCTCATTGAATACTTTGTCCTGTACAAAGTTGAATGTGCTGATGTGACCGGTGGATTTCTACGTTGTGTGTGTGTGGTGATCGGACAAACCACAAAGCACCAAGTCTGGGTTTGGAGGCGGTCTCCGTTTATTAATCTGTCAATCGGGAGATATTAGCATTAGCACATAGCATGTGCTCCAGTTCTCCAGCCCGATCTCTCCCCAGTGGAACGAATGTCAAAAAGGGAAGAGGAAAGAGAGGCGGAGCTGGAGGACCAAACCCCCCATAGCAGACACAGAAGAACACAAGAACAGTCAGAAGCAAATGGACAAATACATTAAAGAAAACATTGTGTAAATATATAACTATTAAGATAGACCCAGTTACACTGACAACAAAATCATTGTTGATTGTCTATCAGTGTTGCTTCCTAAGTGGACAGTTTGATTTCACAGAAGTTATATTGTGAAATCAGTTACTTGGAGTTATATTGTGTTGTTTGAGTGTTCCCTTTATTTTTTGAGCAGTATATATATATAGTCTTTAGGGTGTTTTCACACCTGATAGTAGCCCGGTAGACTCGGTTCAGTTGTAATTTTGGGGACCAACATTTGTAAAAATTTTAGCTGCCGTGGTTCGCATTCACACTGCATCGCGTCAAATGAACCAAACTAACTAAAAAACCTGTTCCTTCCATCACCTGTGGGGGCGCTGCACCAAGAACTACTGAAGGAATGGACACAAAACCTCTGAAGAAGACCAGCGCAATTTCCTTCTCCACAAAATGTAAACAAAAATGGAGTGGTGTCAGATTTTAGCAGTTGTAGAATTTGTCCATTCACATACATTACTGGTTTGGATATTATCTATTAGCTGCTAAAGCTAGCAACACTCCTGCAGGCGCCTTTACTGACGCATTGAGTCATGTCCAAAAAACCAAACTGCTCCCATGTGGAATGAGCAAGTACCTGTCAAAAATGATCGTAGTGTCCTTATTGTTTTACCCAATTTCTATAAACTTGGCTTAAATCTGAGGAAATTTCTTAAATTTTGAAATATGTGAAATATGTATTCTCCCTGCATATAAGTCTATAAACTTTTATATTGGTCAATAAATTAATATTGCATAATTGCCGCTGTTAAAATTAGTTTATGAAAATGTAACAAACCATGACTCATACTTTATGAAATATGTCATATTTGACTTTTATAAATATATGTTTAAACAAACGAGACAATTAGTCCAGGTTGTGTCATTTATTAAAGTTCTAAAAATTATAGCAGCTGCATTGCACCACATCAAAGAGAAAACAATCTGAGAAACAACTTAAAATTTATATTTTGTTTTTTCTCGCTGTCTGTGAGGGCATGCAGACCTGTTGCCATCGCAACAGACCTCCGATCAGCTTGCATTCTCACTGCCTTCCAATCATATCAGAGCTCACTATAGTTAGACTGAGACTTAGGTTGGTAGGCGGTTCAGTTTGCTTCTTTAGTCTATTTTGGAATTCAAATTTGCATTTGCACTGCCCAAATGAATCTGACTTTCTACACAAACAAATTAGAGTCTGATTAAAGTGGACTAAACAGGGCTGGTGTGAATACACCCTTCGAGATTCGTGATGAGCGATGGTGCAGTATTCTCTGGAAAGACTGTTGGCATAAAAGGGATCACAAAACCTTTTGTGCAAAAACACTTTCCAAATAGAATATTTTAAGTGAAAGGCAGTTCAGTGTGTCCACTACAAACTGACCTTAACCCATCTTTGCTATCCTTGTTACTGATGTGTAAAATAATCAACTGAAAGAGCTGAAACAAAGTGCTGCACATGAGAGATAACATAACAAAGCTAAGTACACAACAATAGACCTGAATAAAAAGCTCAAAATAAAAACGCATTAAAGTTTCATAAAATCAAATCTCTTCTGGGTTGAAGCTAATGAGTAAAAATATGATTATAGATGGGTCTTAAAATAACTTGTTTAAAATAAACAACAATGGTGGTGCAGGGCAAGCTTATGTATACGGGGGAGAAACCCTGTGGCCAGAATGTTTAAAAGAATCCACAATTAGGTGGAGCAATAGACCTGATTTGGAAAATATTTATTTTACATGTAAAAAAAAAAAAATAGAGTAATAATACTGTAGGTTATTTAGTTTTATAAATTTTAATAAAATATTGTCACATGACAGATGTTCACTCTGCAATGCCTTATGGGTAAGTGACATCAAAATGTTGAACTGCCTGACTCCCTCCAGCCAAAACAGTGATGAGTAAAATTATATGGAGTGGAAATAGTCTCTGAACACCTCCACAGTGTGTAATACAGTATTTGTAGTCGTGAGAGCATCTTTGTGTGTAACTTTGGATAGTTGTATCTGTGAAACATGATTTGTAAACCGTAAAAGAAAATTTGTGCATAACGCTGGGTACTTGTAAATATGTGTTGAAATGCATAAACAAATATGAGAAAATTATAAATACTAAATAAAAGTAAAAACACAAATACAATTTCTACAAACATTAAATTTTTACACCTAAATTGTTTAACTACAACCTCACAAAACTGATAATTATGAATTCAAACCTTCTTTTACGCCTACAAATGTTGAGAAAGTACGCACAAGTCGCCTGATATACACAGACAAAACTGCATTTATGCACAGATCCGGTTATGAATGCACAAGGATGTTTGATTCATTTCACACTTCCAACAGCTTCTGATTTGTGTGTAAGTGGTGCGTTTAAATTCTGGTGGAAAGCTGGGTCGTATGATGTTTGCTCGACACCTACTTTCAATCCCTGAACATTTGTCACTGTGCTTGTACCAAAGTGGCAAAGATATCATTTAGTTGGAAAATGAAATATTTCAGTACTTCTTTTTAATACTCCAAAATTCTTTATAGACATATTGTGCAGTTTTTGAGCAGTACAGATGAGATTAGGTGGTTAATAAAATGACCACTGCGGTGCTGTTGTGGTGCAGTGGTTAAGAACAGCCCAAGTATGGAGGCCTTAGTTCTTGACGCGGCAGTCACAGGTTCGATTTCTGGCCTGGTGACCTTTGCCGCGTGTCTTCCCCTTCTCTTATTACCCTGTCAATTCATTATCAAGTAGGGGCCACTAGACCCAATAAATCCTTTAAAATAAATAAAAACAAAATAAAATTGCCAGTGGATGGCGGAATGGTTTGCTGGTTTAAAAACAGGCAGTCAAACCAAGAAGCAAGACGGAGCGTCCTGGTGGTCGGTCTTCAGACGTAAGTTAAACCTGCAAGCTTTGCTCTCTGATTATAATGAGACAAAACGTAATAATTTCAGATGATGTATATATGTCTGGTAGTTTTATACTCTGTCCTCATTTTTCTGTCAACAGGAGCTAATGTCTACGTTAGCGATGCTACTTTAGCTAAGTGAACATAATTGAGTCAAATAAATTGTCTTTCTATTGTAATTTATTGAATTTCCATATATATAAATGACCTTATATTTACTTCTACACAGGACAGAGCGGCTGACTGATGGATTGGGGTCACATGTTATTTTACTTAACCCAGGTTAATCTAGTTTCATGATGCCGACAAGCAAGTTGGCAAGTATGTTGAGAAAATTACCTCCCCCCTTACACACGTTGCAGCATAATTATATAATTCTTTTGATGTGTTGTGGTTCATCTGTTCTTCATTTATTGTCAGGTGAAGGCAGTCAGAGAAAACTATCTGATCAGTGCATGCATATAGTTTGGCCTGCACCAAATAATGGCAAGATACTTCCCATCTTAATGCTGGCACTGCATGCTGGCAAATGCAAAACTTATGTTTTTGTGTTTATGTTTTCATTTTCATGTTTCCCATTTTTTCTTCTACCTCTGCAGTAATATGTCACAATTAGGCTTCTGTAGCCCAGTGCAGACTAATGACCATGCACTGCACATCCAGCAGTTGAATAGTTGCACTAAGTAATGAAGCTGAGTTCTGCAAACTGCACAACTCGTCCATGTTGAATTCTTCATAAAAGTTTGCCGTCTATGACAAATAAAACATAATCTGAAATGATTTATGTGAGTTTTAATTACACTTTGTCTCATTATAATCAGAGAGCAAAGCTTGCAGGTTTAACTTACGTCTGAAGACCGACCACCGGGACGCTCCGTCTTGCTTCTTGGTTTGACTGCCTGTTTTCAAACCAGCAAACCATTCCGCCATCCACTGGCAATTTTATTTTGTTTTTATTTATTTTAAAGGATTTATTGGCTCTGGTGGCCCCTACTTGATAATGAATTGACAGGGTAATAAGAGAAGGGGAAGACACGCGACAAAGGTCGCCAGGCCAGGAATCGAACCTCTGACTGCCGCATCAAGAACTAAGGCCTTCATACTTGGGCTGTGCTTAACCACTGCACCACAACAGTACCGCAGTGGTCATTTTATTAACCACCTAATCTCATCTGTACCGCTCAAAAACTGCACAATATGTCTATAAAGAATTTTGGAGTATTAAAAAGAAGTACTGAAATATTTCGTTTTCCAACTAAATAATATCTTTGCCACTTTGGTACAAGCACAGTGACAAATGTTCAGGGATTGAAAATAGTAGACGTCGCGCAAACATCATACGACCCAGCTTTCCACCAGAATTTAAACGCACCACTTACGCACAAATCAGAAGCTGTTGGAAGTGTGAAATGAATCAAACATCCTTGTGCATTCATAACCGAATCTGTGCATAAATGCCATTTTGTCTGTGTGTATCAGGTGACTTGTGCATACTTTCTCAACATTTGTAGGTGTAAAAGAAGGTTTGAATTTGTAATTATCAGTTTTGTGAGGTTGTAGTTAAACAATTTAGGTGTAAAAATTTAATGTTTGTAGAAATTGTATTTGTGTGTGTACTTTTATTTTGTATTTATGATTTTGTCATATTTGCTAATGCATTTCAACACATAAACATATACCTGGGTACAAGTACGCGGAATTTGAAATTGATCGGAATGCAGAAATCACAAGAGGTGATGAAGATGAGGAGGACCAAACAGAGGAAGAGGACAGACTGTAGCTCCAGGCCGTAGGAGCTGGTGTTTTGCTGCTGATGCTTCCAGCTTCTTAAATAGGACTAGGATTACGTAAATGACTGAAATATAACAAAAGATATTCAATTTTGAAGTAATTATGAGTTTTGGTGTATCACAAACAGCAACTTTTTAGGTAATAGGAAAATTACAGCATACTTAGTCCAATGTGTTCAACTAGTCCTGGTTTCTTTTAAAACAAGCTGGTGGTAATAATTCTAGGACATCTGTCTGCAGGATGAAATGGCAGGATGGTGTTTTTATTGTACTGCAAACCTCAGTAGGAATTTAAAAAATAGCACAGGGGGAGTGTTACATTCTGCTTAATTATATAAATTTTTCAGTTATAGAAAGAGAATGTACCAAGCTGGTCTCTGGCTGTGAAATTAGCCAGTTTGGGTGTGACTTTGTCAATTTGTATAAAATAGTTCTTTCTTTCGGGTGTTTTTTTTTTTAAATTAACAACCAAGCTTGGATATTTTTATTTTTGTCTATGTGAGATTACGGTAATGCAATAAAAACTGAATTTATTTTAGGGCAGTTGACATATTCTTAACATGATGCCATTAATTTTGAAGTGAATTTAACTGATATAAATCTCCCTTTTCCTAAATAAAAACATTCAAAAGTTTTGGAAACAAGTAATTCTCATTCTTTGTAGCACTTCTTTAACAGCAAATGAAATGAATTTCTGAATTCTTTGCAAAAGTATCTATACCTCTTGAACTTTAGGATTATAACTGCATGTCACAATTTTCTAAATTGTAATCCATAAAAACCTTAAAAAATATATCTTGCTTCAATTTCTGCACTACTTTGTGTGGCTCATTAACATAAAATCAATTAAAATTTGTGTTTTTTCTGTAACATGTAAAATAATAGAGGTATGAATACTTTTACAAGACATTGTACAGTTGTGGACTTTGTTCTAATTTACTGAAAATTCTAGCAAAACTATCATGAAGTGTTGAATACCTGTTGGGTAAGGGTTCCACCTGGTGTTTGGGTAGTACGATCACACCTGGACTTCTGACAAATCCAGACACTCTTTCTTCATTCAGGTCAGCTCCAGAAGCTGATTGGCTGATGGTACGGATACTGTTACTACGATTAATAGGAGGCTGAATGTTTGAAACGCTGCCATTTTGCTGGGGAGATGAAGTGTGTATGGAACCTTCCTGGCTTGGGATGTCATTTTCCTGCTGATCTGGGTTTTTTTCAACTGAGGCCTCTGGGACTTGCAGCCTTGCTGTAACAATAGCAGTGGAAACACAATCACGACACTAGTTTTATCAGACCAAACCCCACAAAACTAAAAAAACTCCAAAAAACAAAACAAAACAAAAAACTACCTGCAGCCATCTGAAACACTTTTTTCTTGTCCTCTGTCCGCTCCTAAAAAAGATGGGAGGGGAAAAATCCAACCAAAGAAAGAAAGTAATTCAACAACAATTGTTTCAGTCTTAAGAACAGCACAACGCACTGGCTATATGTATTTTTTTCAAAGACTGGTTAAGAAGAGATTAAAATTCAAATCCAAAAGTACTTTATTAAATAAATGTTGTAACTCATATTAATCCAAATTCTTCAAAGAGTTTTTGTAGATCAGGGGAGCTCAAGACTTGTCCTTGAGAGCTACCATCCTGCAACTTTCAGATGCTTCCCTCCTCCAACACACCTCAATCAAATGAACAACTCGTCATCAGGTCTGTTCAGAGCTAATCCTGGTCTGTTGGAATAAAGATGCCCGGCCCGGGGTTTTTCTGCATGGAGTTTGCATATTTTCCCTGTGCTTGCATGGGTTCTCTCCAGGAACTCCAGCTTCCTCCCACAGTCCAAAAACATGACTGTCAGGTTAAATGGACTCTCTAAATTCTCCCTAGGTGTGTGTGAGTGTGTGCATGGTTGTTTGGCCTTTCACCAGCACCACCTGCCTCTCGCCGGCGAGAGGCAGGTGGTGCTGGTGCTGGAAAGGCACCAGCACCTCCTCACTCCACTAGGGAAAGGGTGTTAGAAAAATGGATGGATGGATAATTGCAGACTAAATACTGTATTTTGCTCAGACTTAAACATTTAGTTTAACATTTATTTGCAGCTAAATATTTAGCTGCAAATTAAACATTTATTTTCCTAACTAAGTTGCCTAATTTAATTTGAAAGCTAAATATTCAGTTAAACTATTTAGGTTGGAATGCAGACATTTATGAATATAGGAACAATGTGATGAAAATTATGGAGGACCAAGACTGACATAACTAAAAATAAAAGTCATGGTTCATTGATTCATGGTTAGAATCAATGTGTTTTTAATGCTGCTTTTGTTATTTTGATTCAAAATAATATTTTATAAAATACTTTCTGTTGTGTTTTATTCGACAGAAGAATTATTTTAAGTTTGAAATATTTCATTTTTCACTTTTTTAAGCATTTTTATAACAATTTGTAGAACATTTGTGACTATTTGTAGAACATTTTTAAAACGAAATGACAACAGCAATTTTACAACAGCAATTTTGGAACAACGTCAACATCCACTATATACGTGTGGGGGCGGGGCTATCGAAAGCACATGTGTGTTCAAACTAGCTAACCAATATAGCTGACATAACTGTCTGTATTCTATTGTGCAATCTGTGTCACACATGTGAGTGTGTATATCCATCCATCCATCCATCCATCCATCCATCCATCCATCCATCCAGGAAATCCCAAGTTGTTTTCAGGCATGGTGGGACGTGCCCAGAACAGGGAAGCGTCCAGGAGGCATCCTGACCAGACGTCCGAGCCTCAACTGGCTCCTCTCAACATGAAGGAGCAGCAGCTCTTTTTTAAGGAGAGCACAAGACCTCCGCAGATTGTGGCAGAGATGTAAGCAAAGCAGAATGAAGTGTTGAATTGATAATGACATTGGCTAAATTTATTTTAACTCTAAGTATTTAATATCTTGGTGTTTTTATGGGAATGTGGATCTTTCAGATCAATTTGAGAAGACACCTGGTCTCGGGTTAGGTGGTCTTGACTACAACACTGCTGACTGACTTCTTAGTTGTATGTCCACCCCCATCTGCCTTATTTCCATCACTTCCTGTTGGATTTCTTTCAAAATAAATGTCGCTAGTGACACAAAAGTGAAGTTCATGCTATGTTAGGACAGGAGACAAGATATTTCCATCCCTGAAATTATGATTAATAGAATCACAAATATAAGTGTAAACTGTGTCACAGAGAGTAAACACAATAACAACATGCTTTATTTGTGGCACTGTTAATTAAAATGGCATATTTCTGATGTGTTAAAATTAAATACGACAGGCACACTTAATGACATTGTATTAGCAATTAGGTAATGCAGTCAGCAAGTACTTCTACTTTTAATACTTAAGTATTTTTACTTTTACTTTTTACTTTTACTCCAGTAAAAATGTTCATGTTTACTGGAGCACATTTTTGTCTGTGTAGTTGTACTTTTACTTAATGTAAAGTACAACTACACAGACACTTTGAGTACTTTCTCCACCACTGCTCATATATCAGAATTCTTGCTTCAACACACATTCAGGGGTGACACTTGGGACTCAGTGTATATGGTTCACAAAGAATGTGTTCCTGATAGTGACAGTTGGTAAGAAACTAAGATTCCCATTAAACTCCACAGGAAATGAAGCAGGTCATTTTGGACCCTCTTATGGAAGAATGGGGTAGTAATACAAAACATGACATATCTTAAAATGTGTAAAAGGTAAATAAAAAATTTTAATTGCATGACATCAATACTATGTTTTTGAGGAATACCTGGAATATGAAGTAATGAAAACTTTTCATTACAAATATATCGCATATATTTGTAATGAAATATACAAATAAGTGGGTCCAAAAAGACCCACTTATGCTTCAGAGGGTTAAACATGCATTTTCATCAACCGATGTATATATTTAGGCCCGAGCAGCTAAGCGCTGCGAAGGCCTATTGTTTTTGTGCTGTTTCTTCTTCTTATTATTATTATTATTAGGCCCGAGCAGCTAAGCGCTGCGAAGGCCTATTGTTTTTGTGTTGTTTCTTATTATTATTATTATTATTATTACGATTCTCCCTCCAAATGAATTGGCTTTTTGGGGGCCTTATCATATTCAAAAACTCACCAAACTTGGCGGAAGCATAAAGGGAGTTTAAAAATTTTGATTTTTAAGGTCAACACAAAAATCGCACAAGAAATGGCTCTACAGCGCCACCTTGCAAATTTCAAAGGACCCTTTCCTATTCACTTACTTCATCGTAGAGACATGAAATTTGGTACACTTGTAGAGCTCCCCAAGATGCTCAAAATTTACAATTAATGTCATAGTGCAACTATCACAGGAAGTCAGCCATTTTGGATTAAAGCTCCGATTTTGACCCCGTTTTTGCCGTTTACAGCCTTCGCATTTGATCGAACTCCTCCTAGGGATTTCAATTGATCGGCTTCAAACTCGGTCAGTCTGTTCATAAGGCATGTCCCGTCTAAAGTTATCAAAACGGTGAGTTTTTGAGTATGCTGAAGGGGGGTTAGCAGGGGTCAAAGTTCACCGACTCGCCAAAAAAAAAATAAACTGTTATATCTCCTACACAGAAACTCACAGAAGCACCAAAGTTACTGTGATTGATCATCATCGGGTCTCCTACAATACCCTATGGTCGAATGATGACATGACTTAGGCCACGCCCCCTGAGAACAGGAAATGTAATGTTTTACTGTGAACGGTCGCTATCTGACCCCTTTGACCTCATCAACATGAAACTGTGCCCAGAGACAGAAGACATGTTGGTGTGTTGAGGATTCCAACCCTGACCAGCTCAGATGAAGCAGGTGGGCGTGGCGGCGTGGCGAAGTGACCTATAACGCCATTGCAATACGTTTGGCTCTCAATTCCACAGTTTCGGGCCCAGCTGCTCCAAACTCACTAGGATGGATCCTCATCCACTCCCCGACAGGAATCTATCACAACATTTGGTGGGCGTGGCCTAATTTTTCTATAGCGCCCCCTAGAAAACTTTAAATGATCAGCCCCAAGCCATGCTTCAACCTACAATTACGAAACTTGCTAAACATGTGTATCTTGTTAGGACGTACAAAAAAGTCTCTTGGAGCCATGGTCTAAACCCCACAGGAAGTCAGACATTTCAGATTGAAGTTCGGATTTTGACCCCATTTTTGCCGTTTACAGCCTTCGCATTTGATCGAACTCCTCCTAGGGATTTCGATTGATCGGCTTCAAACTCGGTCAGTCTGTTCACAAGGCATGTCCAATTTAAAGTTATCAAAACGGTGAGTGTTTGAGACTGCTTAAGGGGGGTTACCAGGGGTCAAAGTTCACCTACTCGCCATGAAATAACAAACT
>VMRN01000101.1:1189441-1242808 GCA_010277015.1 Poeciliopsis turrubarensis
GTACAAAAAAGTCTCTTGGAGCCATGGTCTAAACCCCACAGGAAGTCGGCCATTTTGGATTGAAGTTCGGATTTTGACCCCATTTTTGCCGTTTACAGCCTTCGCATTTGATCGAACTCGTCCTAGGGATTTCAATTGATCGGCTTCAAACTCGGTCAGTCTGTTCATAAGGCATGTCCAATTTAAAGTTATCAAAACGGTGAGTGTTTGAGACTGCTTAAGGGGGGTTACCAGGGGTCAAAGTTCACCTACTCGCCATGAAATAACAAACTGTTACATCTCCTACACAAAAACTCACAGAGGCACCAACGTTTCAGTGATTTATCATCATCGGGTGTCCTACAATGCCCAATGGTTGAATGATGACATCACTTAGGCCACGTCCCCTGAGAACAGGAAGTGTCATATTTTACTGTGAACAGTCGCTATCTGATCCCTTTGACCTCATCAACTTGAAACTGTACCCAGAGACAGAAGACATGTTGGTGTGTTGAGGATTCCAACCCCGACCAGCTCCGATGGAGCAGGTGGGCGTGGCAGCGTGGCGAACTTTGACGATTCGCCATCAAACATCAAGACTGAATAACTTCCAAATGCAAGATTACAGCTGCATAAGACTTCCCATGTCTTTCTGCAGAACAGTCGTGAAACATTTACAAGGCCACTTGATGAAATCACCTTAGCCCACCAAAACTCTAACACCAAAGCAGCCCATTAAATATAGGTTATGTTATGCAGTTTAACATATTAATTATTTAAATAAACATTATTATAAGTTTTCGATTTTTTTTAAATAATTTTGTCTTGTGGGTTACAGGACAAACATTCATTGATTTTGGTTAGAAATTATACAAAGGACTTCATTCATCAGCAGTGACTGTTTAGAAACCATTTCCGTAATTCGCCACTTGGGGTCAGTGTTACTCCACCAATGAAACAACGCACTTTTGGCACACGGATAAATATGATGAATAACTATATCAGTATTTCGACAGTAGGGGTCAGTGTTACTCCACCAATGAAACATAGAATGACAGCAAAACATGATGAATAACTATACTAGTATTTCGCCAGTAGGTGTCAGTCTTACTCCACCAATGACAAACAGATCGACGGACGAAACTACGTGAAAACTTTGCGAGAGCGTCTGCCGTGAAATTTCCAAAAGGATAGCGGTTACATATAACCTGAAATGTTATATCTAAGCCCTCAGATCATTTTTCTTAGCTTAAAACACGGAGAAAATCTAGCGTTTTGTTAATGACTGTTATTTACTACGGCAAGTAAATGCATCAATTTCACTCGTCTCTGCCTTACTGGTCAGTCAAGGGCAAAAACAAATTTAAGTAATTTGATTGGTTGTGATGGAAAGGAACAGCTGCAGGACAGTATGCAAGCTTTCTTTTTTACTAACCACTTGGAGCGACTAACTTTTCCTGAACATTTTGCACGGACTTTGGAGCCACAGAACCGGACCACGCTCAACGTTTTGCTTGGGTTTTGGAGCTGCAGACCCGAACGACGCTCATGAGCCGGAACGTACTGTTGAAGCGGAGTTGGAGCAGTTTTATTGCCATTCGTTTAAAAACTGGTAACTCGCGGTGCGGTGAGTAACGCATTACTCGTGCTGGTTCTGGAAAGCTGCCATGTTTTGGAACAGCTGTTCTGAAGACGATGCTAAACGAGTCCGATCAGGCCTGCAATGTTTTAGAGCTAAGAGAGCGCTTTACTAATTAAAGAGACTGAATAGTATGTTTGATACATCCAGTTTCATACATTCAGCCTTGTTTGTTGTTATGTATAGGACCTGTTTAAAGGCTTGTTTAAAAGAGCTCTGAGAAAATGCTAAGTATCTTATTACTAATCCATTGGGGTTATAATATCTGGTTGTAGCGCTTCCCGTGATTAATACCTAATTAATGGGTGGGATTCAGCCTATGCTATTGTTCTAATGTGCTGACAGTTAACTGTGCTCTGTTAATGTGCTTTGCCCTTGGTTTATTACTGACCAGTACGGTTTATTAAACTGGAACATCTTCAACTTTACAATTTTCCTCACTCATTTTAGAAGAAGGTTGAAATTGCACTGCATTTACATCTCAGTTGTAGTTATCATCAAAGCATGTGGGCGTGGCTTAGTGTCAAACTGAATATTTGCCATGAAAGATGAAGATTAAATAACTTGCAAATGCAAGATGAGAGCTGCACCAGACTTCCTATGTCTCTCTCCAGAACAGTCCTGTACACATTTCCATGTGTACAGGCATGACATCACGTTAGCCCCGCCCACTTTTAATATACAGAGACCTGTTTTTTCTGCTGCATATTTTACTGTTATTCTATCATTTATATGAGTTTCATCATCTGAAAACTGACTTAAAACAATAAGATGATGAACTCTGTGGATGCTGGCTGCTGACCGAACCGCATTGGGGTGTAGAAATGGCGAACTCCAGTTCTTCGCCATGTGCATCTATGAGCTCTAAATCACACATAGATCATGCGACTGGCGCCAAACTGGATATGTATGACCTTTGTTGACCTCTAAAGAGCCTAACAGCACTTAGATGTAATTTCAACCAACTGCGCCCCCTAGGTTAAAACACCAGCTATATCTCCTTGCTAAATGCAAAAACCTTGACCACATTTTTGGTGCGTCGTCAGGGAGCAGCCGAACACATCAATGAGTACTGCCTGGTGGACGGGCGCGGAAACTGCACAACGGCTTCTGCGTTTGCACGTGGCGACCATGCTGGAATCTGCGCAACAGCTTCCGCAGTTCCGTGCGGGCGGAGGTGCTGTAAACTGCGTTAGAGCTTCTGTGGTGGCTGGCGGCCGGCGGTTGGTAGTAGGCCGGAGGGGCGCTTGGCTGCGAGGGCCGCCCGACGCCACTTGCGGCTTTAATTTGTTTTGTTTTTTCCTTATCCAAGTGTTTGTTCTTTTGTCCCGTCTCCACTTTTTACTTTTCTTTGTGCAAAAAGGAAAAGTAAATGAACCGCATGTAAACAAAGGCACCTCATTTATTTAAATGCAAATGAAGGGCTGAGTCTTCAGGCTTCTACTTCGGCCTATTGTTTGGTTAACATCACAGTTTACTTTTCTGCAACAAAGATGCCTAGCAGTTTACCAGTGAGCTGGATTCTTGACATGATTATTTTTTGTGTAAATGTTCAGACAGATCATGTTTCAGTTGATGGCTCTCATGGACTCTGAAGTTCACCATCAGGGTGTTCAGAGTTTGGACAAAGCAGGCGGTGAAGTTGGCTTCCAATTGAGGCTTTGATAGTCCTCCAGTTGGCCAAATGTTGCACAGTAAGCCAACACTGATGTTTGTTTTCCAGCCACACTCATTTAATCAGTTGGATTATCAATGAAAAGTCAATATGTTTCAGTAACTCAGGTAGATTAATTACACAGACGAAAGCTTTTATTTGTATTAATTATGACTTTTTTGGTAACAGCTATTAAAAACAGCATTAAAATATTACATCAGAAGTAAAAATATATGTTTAATACCTGCTTAAACGTTATTTTCAAAACATACGACTCTTCAGAACCTATTCTAATTGATTAAATATGAGTGCACTATGAAACTTGTACTACAATACACCAAATAGAGGCACAGATTTCAGCCAGGGTATTGTTTTCTGTTTTTGTCAGCTGTATGGTATGTTTGCATCGAACATTAATATTTATATCACATATGTTCTCAGATGTTGGTAAACTGGCACAGCAGACCACCCTGTGTTATTCCTGCAGGCCTCTATCTCAATGTCCAGCTTCATGCACTTCCAGTGGGTTCACACTGGAAGTCCAAAGACTTTCACCTTTAAGCAGGGAACATATGTGCCAAAAGCACTGATGGCACATTTGATTAAAAAATTAGGCTTATATTCTTATAGCATTGACATCCAAGAGGAATCTTTATATTTTGGTTTTATGTTATTAAATGAGCTTGATTTTTGTCCATCTGATCAGATTCTAATGAGGGTGAATAAAGCTGTGTTCCTTCTAATCTGTGTAGTTCTAATTTTAATCAAATCTAGCATGATTTCATATATCTGAGTCACTAAAATGGATTGTTTGTGGCTTAAAACAGATTGAACTCAACATAATCTTCATAGAACAAAAGTAGCAAAGTAGAATCCAGTAATAACTGAAAGTTCTGGACCCATTTTCTCATTTTTTGGTTTTATGTTACACTGACGATTTTACAGGACAGCTAAACAGTGGACAAGAAATATGTACGACAAGGTAGAAATGAACTATGTATTTTGGATTATATTTAATAACAACCCTAAGTTACTGAATAATGCATGTATTACTTTCTGGACACCTGCAGTTGGAAATCTACAATGTGAAAGTGTCAGTGGTATATTTAATGCACTCAGTCCTCGGCTCGGCTTGCCCTGCTTGGTTAAACACTGTGTTTCATTTATTGGCCTTAACAAATGATGGAAAGGGTGAGCTAATGCGATCATTTGCATCAAGTGTTCTGGAACAGACATCTAAAATGTGCAGGGCCATGTTAATTTATAGCAGTCTGTAACAGTTAGTTTGTAAAATCTTTAATCTCATTGTTTTATTTCACTCTGCATCTGAAGTTTATCACATTTCTGGATGTTCTGTGTTTTACTAAAAGTTAAGTCTGCAGAGGATTTTAGCAGGGCCACAACACCATGCAACTTACAACATATGTGTTTTAAAAAAGAGGCTGCACTGTTGAGCACAACAGAATGAATTTTTCCTTTGATGTTTGGCCAAACATCTGCGAAGGTCAGCCATCTCTCTGCTTCTTCCTGAAGGAGATCCATCAGGAGTTCTGGTGCTGCTCACAATGCAAACAGTTCTTCTTCGGCTTCCTGAGAAGAGTAAGAAAATGTTGAAGCAGATATGTTATCCCAAAAACACAAACATACAAATGTGGATAAGTTATACACCCACAAAGAACTATTTAAATGAACACAGCCATTAACAAACATACACATTAACTGTAATAACTGTAAATATAAAGGCATAAACCTCAATAATAACTTGCTTTGTAAGTTATTACAAAGTAAGTTATTATAAAGTTATTAATTTAAATTTTTAAATTATTAAAAATGCCAGCCTATTTTTCTGCAAGTTTTTTCTTCATTTCAATGTTCGGTGCGACTATTTTCCATTTCTTTATGACTGTATGCAGCCAACCATAAAATATAATACAAACCAGACAGATATAGTCACACAGTACTCACCTTAACGGTGTCAGTGGCTGGACAGCAGCAGTCTGTGGATGTCAGCGTGCTGGACGGACGGACGGACAAACGGATGGACGGCCTCCCATGCAGTTCCCCAAGACTCGTCATTCTCATTCTCTCAGCTCAACAAGAACAGCAATTCATTCTTCAATATTCAGAGTTTCCTCTGAATATTGCAGTTCCCTTACGATGGACAGAAAAGCCTGAATCACATCACCATCTACCTCCGCACTGGAGGATTCCCAAAGCTTAAACCAGAAACTAACTTCAATGGCTGCTTCGTCCAAAATATGAAAAACCCAGTGGTTCGAACTGAAACAGACGTTCTGTCTGAGCGACCACACAAAAAGAATCAAGTCAGGTGTTGTAGGATTATTTTCTAATAAAGTTGGTAAGCTCCAGCTCACTGATAAACTGCAAGCAGAAGAATCTTTGTTGAAGAAAAGTAAACTGTAATTCTAACCAATCAATAGGCAGAGGCTGAAGCCTGAAGACACCAACACTCATTTGCATTTAAACATTCCATACAGAAGGAAAAGTAAAAAGAGGAGACAAGACAACGACAAAGGAACAAACGCTTGTATAATGACAAAAACAACACAAAATATATACATTTATTGATGAAAAGCCTGGTTAAGGAACACTCACAAGAATATGTATACATTTCTTGGCAAAAATGAATGTGTAAGGAAAAGGAAATCTAAATATTTTCATTTCTTGACGAAAACATGTTTAAGGAAAAGGAAAAACAAGAAACACATTTCTGCATTTATTTTTAATTATAACGAAGAAACACATTCTCTATGCACCTTAGAGAATATGTCAGTGAAAATATGCTTTTTTATGACAGGTTAAAGAAACCAAATTATTGCTCTAAATTTTTTACTGTGGAACTTTACAAATGGCACCCCACTGTGAGCCAACCATGTTTAAGTGCAGCATTTTGTCTTCTACATACTGCATGACTTCTTTAAGCCACCTTTTCTTATTTTGGTAGTGGGGGACCAACAGTGTCTGGCAGGACCTGCTATTAGACATTCTTCGGATTTGATGTAGTATTTTATAACTTGATAGGCTGGAAGACTATTGTCATACTCCCAGTGCAAAACAAAAAAATTCCACATGGTTGTTAATTGATTTCATACAACATGGTTGACGGCAAAACATTTTTTAAAAAGCTTACAATAAATATGATTTCATATTTGTTGACATATGACATCACCCTAAAAACAATGTAAATATGCTAAGAATTGTTAAATATTTATAAAAAATAACTTTTTGTGTCACGTTTTTCAATGAAATTATAAACTGTATATCTAGTAGTTTTATTGTTGGTTTGATTGTTAGTGGCTTCATCCTCCACTAAAGTATTCTACAGTTTCAGCACCAAAATTAAGATTATTATTATTTATTATTAATATTATTGCTTACCCAGAGGTGGCTACTTCCTTGTTGAAGGAGGCTATATCCTTTGAAAAGATAGTTCCACTTCTACATGTTTTTATTTTTAATTAACACATTAATATAAGTTAAAATAAATATGCCCTTTAGCTATCTGATGAATTGGAAGCTCAATCTGAAGCAAATTTCAGCTTTGTTTAATGATTTAATCCATCCCCAGTCATCATTATCTAGTGTATGTAAACTTTTGGTTTCGACTGCTGTTATGCTTGTCATAAACAAGCATAACAGCATAAACAATTTATCTAAATAGAAAGGAAGAATATTCTAAGCATGACTAGAGATTCCAAAACAACTGCAATAATTATTTATTTCTTACTTTTTTCAAAATAAGTTTATCGACTAGTAAGAAGCTCAGAATAACTTGTCAATCAGAAATAAAATAAAAAAATTACATGCATGGTCATTGCTTACCCAAAATGATATTCTGAACAAGAATTTTAAAAACATTCGATAACACGAACCTGATTTTGTAAATAATGACACTTTAATGCAAAGTTGACACTTTCAATGGACTTTCAATGCAACTTTTAAAGCGACTTAGCATTAAAGGTGTCAATATTTACTGAGTGACACTTTGTGACAACAGTCATAGACATTCATAAAGACTCCATGTTCATGACAGTGTCATGTCAATCTTATGCACACCTCATCACAGTGTTACCAAACATTCAGTTTTTGACTGTCAATTTGCATAATTGAAACAGTATTTTTGCAAGGTCAATATTTTAAAACTTACAGTCTGGAGTTGAATCCTCAGTTGGTTGTTAGTAAATTTTAGGGATCTGGCAATGGCTTGAAGATAATATATCAGCATACTGAAACACAAATGGTAAAAATACAAATGTGTTTTAGAAAATAGAATGTTGCAGCAAATAATATATATATTTACATGTATAAAGAAACACACACACCCAGAAGTAAAGGCTTTCTCTGGTAAGAAAAAACATGCTTGTGTGTGCGTGTCTTGTGTGTCATATATGAGACATGATGTTATTATCACATGTAGACTGTTTAATGTCTTGTTAGTGTGTGAGGCTTCTTACAATAACAGTAGTACTGCTGGCAGCACCACAACAGGACTGGTGACATAACTCATCACTTTACTGAACCAAAGTGGGAAATCTGATGCCACTGTGTCTGAGATGATGTCATAAATCTTCTCCTGGCCACTGAAACACACATTTCAGCACTTTTACCCAAATTAGCTCTTTCAGAGGACTTATAAAACATGCAAGGCTAAGAGATGTCAAGTCAACAATATCTTTTCAACTGTTCCATTCAATTCAGATTTATTTATGTAGCGCAAATTCACAGCAAGTTTCTATCAAAGAAAACCAATTGAATCTTGTCGTCAACTAGCAACATTTCCTCCTCCTGGAAAATCAGAAAACCACAGAAAATCCTCATACAGAGCATGCATGTAGCAAAGAGACGGAAAGCTCCTCTTTAAAGCTGCAGTATGTAACATCTACAAAAAATAGAGATTTTTTTACATATTTAAGAAAACTATCACTTTGTCATGACTGTATGGCATAAGACAGATAAGCTGTGGAAAAAAATCAAGTTCCTCTGCCTTCTCACAGTGATCCCGATACTGACCACAGCAATACATGCCCAAGAAACAACCAATCAGAGCCAAGAAGAAGAAGAAGGTCTTAAACTATCAATCAGAGCCCATATAACGGTGGATAAACAATTCTTCTGGAACAGTAAGAGTAAGAGAGTGGAGGAGCTTGATATTTTTCACAGATTATTGTTCTCATACCACACTATCCCGACATGATGACAATTTTAAGAAATGTGCAAAAACACAGTTTGTTGTTTTTTTTATTAAAACTTACATACTGAAACTTTACAGTATGTAAAAAAACCTCCAGGAGAACATGGCTCAGTGAGAATAGTCATCTTCCACAACCATTCACAGGTTTTGATCACAGCAATGCTGTGTGGTATTCTCAAAACGAAGAGTTTTGAAACAAAAAAAATAAACTAAAAATTAGACCTTGGCAATAATATCCTTCCACAGCAAATAAAATCTGTTTGTACGATTTGTACCTGAATGGTCCACAGTGTTCCGAAGGTCTATATCGCACAATGGCAAAGATGGTGGGGAGCATACACAGAAACAGCATGAAAAGTAGCATAGCCAAGTAGAAATTATTTGATCTGAAAAAGCAAAAATAAAGTTAGCAAAGAGGAAATTGAGAAAAACTTCATAAAATTTTTATAAGCAAACATGTGGAAGAGGGTTGGTTAATTATTTTAAATAGGCCACCGGCAAGAACAAAGCAGACTTTAGACGTGGGGTTTAAAGTTATCTTTTTTACATATTTAAGAGTGTCTCTATATATTGAGAGTATAATATAAGAGAACAACTAATCTGTGAAAATATCAAGCTATCCACCTCCCCCCAGTCTTAGCTGCAGGGATGAAAGTTTTAAATTCCTGTCGGTACTATGATGAAAATCACCAGTGACTCATTGTGTCAACCAAAACAAATAAAAATATAGATATTTTCATAAAAACGGTATTGATCTTTCAACTGGGTTTGTATTACAAGCTCACGGAGCTACATCTATTGGAAGAGAGAGGAGAAAAACCCATCAAGTGCAGTTCAAGTGAACTTCTGAGAAAAGGAAAAGCCCTTGTTGAATTTAAAACCCATCTGTTTACAGTTCCTTTTGAGTCATAATAAATTAAACCTTGATCAACATATTTGATGTGTTTGATTTTAGTGATGGAGCGCATCAAAATGTAATATTTGTTCAATTGTTAACTGTGTGGTGTTTTCTTTATAACTGTAATTTATAACTATAATTTTGTGTTTTTTATTATGTAAAGCAACTTGAACCTCCTTGCTGTTGAAATGAATAAACCCAAATAAACTTCATTTATGATTAATTGATAACCTAGACAGTTAATGATTGTAAATGCCTAAAAAATACACAATATTCAGCCTTTAAAGCAGTGTGCTCCAATTTTTTTTTTCTGTCAAATGAACCAATGGAAAGTTTTGGATGTAACATGATAGCTAAAGGGGCCATAAAATTGCTGTTTTGAAAGACTTATATAGAATGTAGTTTGCATTCAACTACCTTATATGTAGTTGAATGCATAGAATTCAACTACTTGAACATTTGCAGGAATGTCCAAGACATTTGCAGAATTTTATTTTTGATAGGATAGGAGATTGTCCACATAAAATATGTATAAACGAGGGAGGATGTGTTGTGAGATTTGCAGAGGTTCTGACCTGGAAGCTCGGAAAACCTGCTGATGAGGAACATTGCAAGTGAGGACAGCCCAGCTCCTTAGATACATGAGACCAATCAGCTTCAACACATTAAAAGCAGGAAGGCATGGAGAGAAAAAGGCTCCCATCCTGATGAAAGACACACGCACAAACACACACAGCATTATAAAAAAGGCATTACGCTTAGAGGGACATGGTTTCACTTCATTATCTGTGTAGTTATGAGTTTATATCTTCTGAAATTGGAAAAAAATATATATCCAGGCAAGGCACTTATGTGAAATGATGAGGTTTTTAGGGGGTCATATTCTTCTAAAACAGGGTCACAGTCAGCAAAAGAAACTATTAGTTCTATATCAGATTCGTTTTACAAGGGCTACAAATAATTGTTCAAACTTACCAGATCATTCCTTGGTTGTAAATCAAGTGTAGGACATTTTCAGCTATTTTAAATTCTCCATATTCAGGCTGCAAAAACATATCAAAAGTTTATTTTCATGGCATTACATGTGTTTCTGTAAACATTTAAAATTGGCTAATTTTTTTTTTAGGCTGGGAAATCAGCACTTCAATACAGTGGGGGAAGAAGTTAGATGAAGCAAAACCATCAGTCGCAGTCCTTTTATCTGTGTTTTTTGGTGTAGCTCATTTAAAGTCTGTAGTCTGTGAATATAGCTGGAGTTATTTTAAAAATCTGGTTCAAGCTGAAAGGCTTAGTTTATTGTACACCCAATTTCCATTGATAGAAATAAAAACAGTCATTAAGCCATGGGAGAAATACACATTAGCTAAAACCCATTTGTTATCTTCACAAGCAAATTGGCATCATCAAGACAGGGGCAAAAGTCAGGTGTGACTTTATCTTGAATAGACACACCACACAGATCCGTACAAACTAGAGATGCTGTAATCAGGTTTTTTGCTGCCCATCCCATACCGATCACACGAGGCCGATCACCTGGATTGGCTGTTAATTTTTCGCTTGAGGTATTGTGAGGGTTTCACACAGACCAGCCAGAGAGATGTTGAGTAAATTTCAAAAAATGTTCTTAATTTATTACAAAAAATCCAAAAATAATTTCAAAATGATAAATTGGGCCCAAAACTGAGGTCAACATAACAAACTACAACTCAGGTAGTGACACAAAGAACTCAAATAAAAACTGACCGAGCAAACAAAAAATGAAAGGAGCTTAAATAGTGGCTGATCAGACCATTGCTACACACAAAAGGGATAATTAAACACACAAAAACAGGGAAACACATTACTAAATCTTTAAATTAAATAACTGGACTAACTTGCACAAAAGAACAAACATTAAAGAAATGGTAAAATTAAATTAAAGACCAAATTTCCCCTTCACCTGGAAAGCAGACAGAACGACCCACTGAGGACGTCCACAGCCATATATGGACATCAGCTGGAGCTCACCTTTATAATTTCAGCAGCAGCTCTAGAGGAAACTGGTGATGTCTCTGTGTGACAGCAGGGACAGCTGTCACAGGTATAAATACTGCTACATGATCTGGCAATAAATTCGCCTAATTCAGACATAAATTGTAAAATATTTGCAGACACTATTCTGTCAAAAGGACAACTGAAAAACCTGCAGTCAGTAAAATAATATTTAACAGTAAGTCCTCAATAACATAAATTATGCATAAGTCAAATAAATCTCACAACACTGCCCACATCAAATGTCAAGAAAAAAGAAATATTCATTCAGAGTCAAATGCAGGTTGCACCAAAATAAGCAATACTGAGTAAATGAATCAAAACTTCTCCTTGGCCTGGAGGTGGGGCACGATGGGGAGCGCCTGGTGGTCAGGCTTTTACCCATGGAGCCCGGCCGGGCTCAGCCCGGAGAGGAGACATGGGTCCCCCTTCCATGGGCCCACCACCTGTGAGAGGGGTCAAAGGGGTCGGGTGCAATGTGTGATGGGTGGCGGCCAAGGGAGGGGGCCCTGGCGGTCCGATCCTCGGTTGCAGAAGTTGCCTCTTGGGACGTGGAATGTCACCTCTCTGGTGGGGAAGGAGCTGGAGCTGGTGTGTGAGGCCGAGTAGTTCCGACTAGAAATAGTCAGTCTCACCTCAACACATAGCTCTGGTTCTGGAACCAGTCTCCTTAAGAAGGGCTGGACGTACTTCCACTCTGGAGTTGCCCGTGGTGAAAGGCGTCAGGCAGGAGTGGGCATACTTGTTGCTCCCCAACTCGGCCTGTACGTTGGGGTTTACCCCAGTGGATGAGAGGTTAGCTGATGGGTTCTGACTGTTGTTTGTGCTTACGGGCTGAACAACAGTTCAGATTACTCACCCTTCTTGGAGTCCTTAGAGGGTGTACTGGATAGTGCTCCTCTTGGGGACTCCCTTGTTCTGCTGGGGGACTTCAACGCTCATGTGGGCAATAATAATGAGACCCGGAGGGGCGTGGTTGAGAGGAACGCTCCCCAGATCTGAACTCGAGCGGTGTACTGTTTTTGGACTTCTGGCCGGTCACGGATTGTCCATAACGAACACCATGTTCAGATATAAGGGTGTCCATATGTGCACTTGGCACCAGGACACCCAGTTCGATGATCGACTTTGTCATCATTTCATCGGATTTGCGGCCGTATGTCTTGGACACTCAGGTGAAGAGAGGTGCGGAGCTGTCCACTGACCACTACCTGGTGGTGAGTTGGCTCCGGTGGTGCGGGAGAATGCCGGTCAGACCTAGCAGCCCCAAATGCGTTGTATGGGTCTGCTGGGAATGTCTGGCTGAATCCCCTGTGAGACGGAGCTTTAAGCTTTAACTCCCATCTCCGGCAGAGCTTCGAACACATTCTGCGGGAGGTGAGGGACATTGAGTCCGAGTGGACCATGTTCCGTGCCTCCATTGTCAAGGCGGCTCACCAGAGCTGTGGCCACAAGGTTGTCAGTGCCTGTCGTGGTGGCAACCCTCGAACCCGTTGGTGGACATCTTCGGTGAGGGATGCTGTCAGGCTGAAGAAGGAGTCCTATTAGGCCTTTTTGGCCTCTGGGACTCCGGAAGCAGCTGATGGGTACCGGCGGGCAAAGTGGCATTTGGCTCGGGTGGTTGCTGAGGCAAAATCTTAAGTGTGGGAGGAGTTCGGAGAGGCCATGGAAAAAAGACTTCTGTACAGCTTTGAGGCGATTCTGGTCCACCATCCGGCGTCTCATGAGGGGGGAGCAGTGCAGCACCAACACTATTTATAGGGAGGATGGTGTGCTGCTGACCTCGACTCAGGACATTGTGGGCCGCTGGGCAGAATACTTCGAAGACCTCCTCAATCCCACCAACATGCCTTCCATTGAGGAAGCTGAGCCTGGGGACTCTTGGTCGGGCTCTCCAATCTCTGAGAATGAGGTCGCCGAGGTGGTTAAAAAGCTCCTCGGTGGAAGGGCCCTGGGGGTGTATGAGATTCGCCCGGAGTTTCTTAAGGCTCTGGATGTTGCAGGGTTGTGTTGGTTGACGTGACTCTGCAATATCGCATGGATATCGGGGCAGTTCCCCTGGATTGGCAGACTGGGGTGGTGGTCCGCCTGTTTAAAAAGGGGGACCGGAGGGTGCGCTCCAATTATAGGGGGGTCACACTCTTAAGCCTCCCGGCAAGGTCTATTCGGGGGTCCTGGAGGGTCCGTCAGATAGTCGATCCTCGGATTCAGGAAGAGCAGTGCGGTTTTCATCCTGGTCATGGAACACTGGACCAGCTCTACACCCTCAGCAGGGTCCTGGAGGGTGCATGGGACTTTGCCCAACCAGTCCATGTGTGTTTTGTGGACTCGTAGAAGACGTTCGACCATGTCCTTTGGGGAGCTCTGTGGGGGTTCTCCGGGAGAATGGGGTACCTTTGATACAGGCTGTCAGGTCCCTTTATGACCGGTGTCAGTGTCTGGTCTGCATTGCTGGCAATAAGTCGGGCTCGTTTACTGTGAGGGTTGGACTCCGCCAGGACTGCCCTTTGTCACCGATTCTGTTCATTACTTTCATGGACAGAATTTCTAAGTGCAGCCGAGATGTTGAGGGAATCCGCTTTGGTGGCCTTAGGATTGCATCTCTGCTTTTTGATCAGTGAGACATACACTCACTGATCACTATATTAACCTTCTGGAGTCTATGGACGCATATACGCTTCTTTTTTATATGTTTAATTTGCGGCATTGTAGCAGTAAAACCCCGCTTTCCCCAGTGTCACTTTCAATTTGTACTTAAAGTGCACGTTTTAAACTACACACCACTTCTTAAATTGTGTTAATAGGCCAAGTAAAACCAGAGTTATGCTAAAATAAGTAAACCATATTTTTCCGAATGTGAGAGAAATGTTAAAAAACTGGTTTTTCTGGTAATGTGACAGGAAATGAGCTTCCAAACGTAAAAAAATTAAACCCAACATTTTATTCCTTTGTTATTGGAAATCTCACATATTCGACAAATAATTATGGGCTGTATTTTGTTGCTAAGAAACAAAGTAAAGTCGCTCAAGTTACGGTGAAAGAGAAGCGCAAACCCTCAGCCGGAGTCTGGCCTGACTGAGGATTGTCATGATGACGATGGTGGATCGATTAGTCTTATTAACAACTGACAGAGTATCAGTTGTTAATAACTGATACTCTGGGTATCTGTGAGACGGAGCTTTAAGCTTTAACTCCCATCTCTGGCAGAGCTTCGAAGACATTCCAGGGGAGGGGAGCATAGTGGTGCTGCAATCACTTCGGGGTGAGGCAGAGCCACTCACGAGCAGCTAGTAGTGAACAGCTTACAGCCACGGCTAACTCTGGGAGCCAAGGTTTGTTTCTACAGTCTAAAATACCTTTTTTTTTACCTTGTTCCCCAAAGCATATCACATTTTTTGTCATCTTGTTTTGACATATGATATTTTTTCAAAAATTACATACAAACAAATGAGGAATTGCCTTCATTTTCATGCTAATAATGTTGTAAAACTGTGTTGTTTGCAATATGTTTACAGTTTAATAAATTTTAATAAATTTACAGTATATACTATAATTCTAAATGATAAAAAAACATTTCTTGTGAATATTTGACATTTTGAAAAAAAATTTAATTTTTCCAAATCGGATTTTGTTTTTCTGTGACTCAAGGTCCAAAATGCTGCCACGGTATGTCCAAAAGTAAAAACTAAGTGTAAATTCATAAAGTTCATATTGTCCTGAAAAAAATTATACCACATAAGGCATTATATATAATATAATGGTTTCCATAAAGGTGAAATCAAAATTGGTCAAAAACAACCATATGTACCTGGACTCCTAAACACACCTGTCCAACTGTTCATTAACGCAAATGTTGGATCAGTCAATTACATTGCCGCAACTCAATGTGTTTAGACATGTAGATATGGCCAAGACAATCTGCTGCAGTTCAGAACGGGGAAGAAAAGGAATTTAAGTGACTTTAAACGTGGCATGGTTGTTGGTGCCAGGCATGTTGGTCTGAATATTTCAGGAACTGCTGATCTACTGGGATTTTCACCCATAACCATCTCTAGGGTTTACAGAGAATGGTCCGAAAAAGAGAAAATCCAGTGAACAGCAGTTCTGTGGCCGTAAATGCCTTGTTAATGTCAGAGGACAGAGGAGAATGGCAGGACTGGTTCAAGCTGATAGAAGAGTAACAGTAATTCAAATAAACACTTACTACAAATGAGGTATGCAGAAGAACGTCTCTGAATGCACAACATGTCAAACCTTGAGGTGGATAGGCTGCAGCAGAAGACCACATCTAAGAACAGCAAACTGAGGCTACAATTTGGACAGCTTCACCAAAATTGGACAATAAAAGATTGGAAGAACGTTGCCGAATCTGATCAACATCAATTTCTGCTGCACCATTTAGATGGTAAGGTCAGAATTTGCCATCAACATGAAAGCATGAATCCATAGTGCTGTGTATCAACAGTTCAGAGTGGTGGTGGTGTGGGGGATATTTTCCTGGCACACTTTGGGCCCATTAGTACCCAATTGTGAGTATTGTTGCTGACCATGTCCATCCCAATGACCTTAGTGTAATCCTGTCCTGATGGCGACTTCCAGCAGCATAATGTGCCATGTCGTAAAGCGGGAATAATTTCATACTGTTTTCTTGAACATGACAATGAGTTCACTGTACTCGAATGGCCTCCACAGTCACCAGATCTCAATCCAATGGAGAATCTTTGGGTTGTGATGGAATGAGAGATTTATATCATGGATGTGCAGCCAACAAATCTTCAGCAACTGCGTTATGTCATTATGTCAACATGGACCAGACTTGATGAGGAATGTTTCCAGTACCTTGTTGAATCTATGCCTTGAAGGACTATAGCAGTTCTGAAGGCAAAAGAAGATCCAATCCGGTGCTCGCAAGGTGAATCTAATAACGTAACCAATGAGTGAATGTATTCATTCATATTTGAAAATTCTTAACATATGGCAAGAATATTCTTTAAAGCATATGTCAAAACAGGACAGCTGTGACACGCAACCTTGGCCTCCATGGTCAATGATAGACCAGGACTTATTGATGGAGCTGACATGAAGAGATCAGTTCTATGATGGCCATTTTAGTCTTCATGTGTAAAGAGAGGAAGATTTTGGGTATTAAAGAATATAAAACAACTTGAGTATTATGTACTTCACTTTCCAATACGTGGCACAGTTATAGGGTCACATTTGAAGAGATTTGGAATTGTCTTAATTTGGTTTCTTGTTTCAATAAAAGTATTCACTTTCAATAAACAAATTGCCCCTTACAATTGCTTATTAATAGGCTAATAGATGAATAAACAGCTACCAACCCACCCTATGTCTGCATACTTCATTTGCTTCCTGCTGCTGTATAATGGTGGATATATGTTGTTGAGAATATAAGTCTGGTTAGCATAACTGTAGAGACAGTCAACCTTTAGGCATATGAAATATTAGATGTAGCATGAATATTTGGAGTAGACTTTATATTAAGGTAAACTTAGATAAAGATCCAAACTAAAACAACTGGTGACTCTCTGAACTTACATACATTTCTAAGGAGGGTTTTCAGACAGGCAGTGTTGTACTCCCGTAAGTGGTTTGGATACAGGGAGTGTATCTGTATCAAGATCAATAAATTCTTTGGTGTTGGTTCAAGAGTTCAGTGAAACATTAAAACTTTAAAAAGTCTTCTCCAAAGTATAATCAAATGTATTAAGATATTTCCTTAAGCTGTCACGGCCAGTGTTTTCTTGTGTCCCGTGATCTCCTCGTTGCCCCGTCTTCCCGTTGATTCTCTCCAGCTGTGTCTCATCTCCCTGATGGCCCTTGTGTATTTAGTCCCTCCTGTTTCCTGTCTTCCGGGTCGGGTCCTTGTCGTTGTGACGTCTTCCGCGCCAGATCCTGATGCCGTGCTGTGTGCACGTTCTCCTCCGTCGTTTCCTTGTTGTTCCTCGACGTTCCTCGTGCTGTGGGCACGTTCCAGTTCCTCGTCGCTCCTTGTTGTTCCCTCGTTGTTAGATGTAGCTATGCCCTTTGTTTCTCCGCCAGTTATGACCTGTTGCTACCGGGACGAGCACTAGCTATGCTCACCGTGCTGCCAGGCCGCGGACTGCATTATTGTTTTGTTTCTGGACCCTGCTTTTGTTTCTCCGCCTGTTTGGACCTGTCGCTCCTAAGGTGAGCTCCAGTTCCGCTCTACCGAGCTGCCAGGCCGCGGACTCTGCAACCTGTTTATTTTTTGGACTGCCGTTTGTTTGTCTGTTTTCGAACTGTTGCCACTTCTGTTTATTTTTGGATTATTATCTATTAAATTTTTTCATTACCATCTTACCTGGGCTCCTGCGATACTCACTCCTTCTGCACCTTTAAAACACCACATTGTGACAGAAGGACCCGACCACGTCAAGGAATCAGTGAGATCGCTATGTACCCAGAAGGCTTGGAGGAGATCCTCCAAGTACTGCGCGATTATGAGGAGATCACGGGACACAAGAAAACACTGGCCGTGACATAAGCATTAAATAGCATGTTTTGAATTAGTTAGTTTTTAACCATACAATTTGCATGCAATTTATATTACTGAAATACAATAGGATTAGGAAACTAATTTTACTCTAGAAAATATTTCAGGTATTTCAAAGAGCTTTTTAAATTAGACAATCCTGCAGTTTTAGATTCAAACTAATAGTTACTATTTGGCATTAGATTTTGTTCCAGTTTGTTTAAAATAGAAACTACTTTCTTGTTGAATCACTGAGGCAGAAAACCAAACAGGCCTAGGTCATAAATTCTGGTTTGGAATGTAAAAAACAGGAGGTTGGCACTGGGAGGTTCTGGCTCAGGATCACCCTTGTTCTCTCCATATATTTGCTTATGGGTTTTTTAGCAGGTCTCAGAGGAGGTAATAAAATTAACATTGGAGCAGCCCTGCAAGGGAAAGACACACCTTCTAATGTATATATTTAAATGAGGGGAATACACATTCTTATGAAAAGGTCTGTGTTACAGCAAAGATTTGAATCACTTTGTGCCCGAGTGAGTGATTCCCAAAAATGCATTTTTGTCTTTCCTTTTCAACTCGTTGCAGGTAATTCTATGTTTTGTCATGTGTTGGATATTTTGATAATCTTGGTGTAATGCTGCTGTAACATTCTGTATGCATTGAATTCTCTGGATAAAGCTCTTGATATATCTGAAGTCTGATGTCATATGAGTGTTCTCTGTGAGTCCACTGTGCACGCGGAATTCCTGGAACCCGGGAGACCATGAGGAAAAGTAACGAGCAAGTAAATATAATCCTCTGGTTCTCAACAATGTACAAAGAAATAAATAAAGGAACCCTCTAAGAATGTTTTCTAATACTCTCTCCCTCTGTGGTCATTTGTATACAGCACAAAGTGAGATCTGCTCATGTATCCACTCAGGACACATTTACATTTCAGTCTTCAAGATCACTCGATACTGATATTGATGTCAGGGCTGAATGGGACCTCAGTAATACCAGGCCTCTATATGTTGTGTCTTTTCCATAGATTTAGTCAGCGTCTTGAACAATTGTAATGTCATAATGGTGGATTAAATGGGTAAATCCCCTCTGAACATGCAGGTACCAAATGCACAACACACTACTGACAGCCCTATGTTGTAGGTACCCCATTAACTGGTCTGCCCTCTTATGGGGTATGTGCGTGTGTTCATGTGCAAGAGAATAATTGCGTATCCAAGAATGGTCTGTGTGTGAAAGCTTGAAATACTTAGAAAATACTTTAAAACAACTTACAAACTTGCTTTCTAAGTCCCAGCAGCACCAGTCACTCAGATACCGAACCACCAGACCCCTGATAAAGTCAATGAGCAAGATACTGGCCACTGTGAAGATCATGTCAATAATAGAAAGCTTCAACATCTCCTGAAACAGATAAACATGTAGATATTATATTACTGCTGACATTACTACATTTTACTAGATTAAAAATTCTAGATTAAAAATTGGGCATTTACATTTTTCTTGTTGATTTTACTAAGAGAATAATTAATTTGAACACTTCAGAAATTATAGCAAATCATCTTTAGTTGAAAGAACTGAATTGTTACGCACACAAATATGTATTTATAATGTCAAGACTGGGTTTTTGTGGTTGGTTTTGTGTATTTCTGGGTTTTTGCTGCTCCTCTTTTTAGTTATCAATTATGTTTTAAGTTCATATTTTGTTTTACTCATTGATTATTTGTTGTTTCTAATTTTTTGTTATTTCTTTGTTATTCTTGAGTTTCTTTGTTTTAGTTCCCTTGTAGTGTTTTCTTATTTTATCTTGTTAACTAGTTAGCTTTATTCTAGTTTCTGTGTTCCTAAGTTCTCTTTATTAGAGCAGCCTTGTTTCTGCCACAGATTCCCCTCATGTCTTTGTCTCTTTCTAGTTTATCATGGCTGCACAGTGGCACAGTTGGTAGCACTGTTGCCTTGCAGCAAGATTCAGCAAGGTTCGATTCCTGGCCCAGTTTGCATGTTCTCCCTGTGCATGTGCAAGTTCTCTCTGGGTACTCCAGCTTCCTCCTACAGTCCAAAAACATTTTCTATGTTGCCCTGCGACAGACTGGCGACCTGTCCAGGGTGTACCCCACCTCATGTACCCCAACAACTCCAGCAACTCCCGACCCCACTAGGGACAAAAGGGTGAACAGATGGATAGTTTATCATGTATTCTTAAGTCTTACTGTTTCTTTAGTGTTAGAATTATTTCCAGATCTTTTGTGTTTTCTCCGTCATCTTTTGTGTTCCACTGTGTATCCTCCTACCTTCTCCCCGCTCCTCAGCCTGACTCCTGCTCCAACTTTTCTCACCTTCAATCAATTAGTCTCATCAGTTCTGGTCTATGTCTATAGCTCTGAACCTTCCCCAGTATTTCAACCTCTTATTTTCTCTTGCGTGAACATGAGGATTCTCCAGATCCTCATGTTCACACTGGTCTATCCTTGGTGCCTTCCTGTGTTCCCCTCATGTCTCCTGCTTGGATGTCTGCTTTTATTTTGGTTTTTAAGTATTTTCATTAAACCACCATTAGTGAGCTACTGCCTCAGCCTCTATGTATTTTGGTCTAAAAACCAAAATCATGACATATATATATAAATAAATTCCCTTCTCACCCACCGCGGATGGTTCTTATCCTCTGAGCTCTACCAGAGGCCTGGGAGCTTGAGGGTCCTGCGCAGTATTTATATATACATATATATATGCACTTATATACACATGCATCTATGTAACAAAATCCGTTGTGAAAGCAATATACTCTTATCAATCCTGCAATAAAAATAAGGATATGCAATAGCCCAAAAAAATAAATAAATAAATTATAACGGTAAGTCAGGAAAATTTTCCAAAGAGCTGATTACACTGCATTGAGTACAATTTACACTTAAGAATGGTATTACTTTTCTGTAAGGGCATAAGTGGAATTCTAAGAAACTGAGCGAGTGTCGGGGTCGACCTTGGATCAAAAAAGATAGTCCAAAACCAGCTGCCAGATCCTACAGAACTTATAAGAGAAACCCACAACATCATATCGTAGCTTCTCCAAATGGAGAATTTCAATAAAGTAACTCAACCACATTTTAAACTGAGGAACCTTGTCAGTTTTCCAAAGTTTCAATATTACTTTTTTAGCTATTACCATGCAATACATTACTGTATGGCATGAAGCTGCAGTTTCTCAAAGAAGGAGAATGTACGAACAATGCAATCCGAGGGTCAGGAACCAACGCGCATCCATAAACATCAGAAAACAAGTTGAAAATCTCACACCAATAATGAAAGAGCTTGGGGAATGTCCAGAACAAATGAGATAGGGAGCCATCCACGGACTTACATTTATCACATTTTGAAGATGTCGAATGAAATATTCTGTGCAGTTTAATTTTAAAATAGTGAAGTCCATGAAACACCGTGAACTGAATTAACTGATGTCTTACATTGATAGAGCATGTTCGAATCCTTCCAAGACCCTCCTCCCAGACCTCACTCCCGATCTGCAAACCCAACACTTCCTCCTTTGCAGCCCTCAAGGAGTGTATGGTAAAGTTAATTCGCTCCACAAAGACATCAACAAAACTCGTGATTCATTTTTTTCGATCCTGGAGAGCCCAGCAAAATTTTGCATAATTTATTTTCTTCCGGTAGAGATATGAAATTTAGAACATAGTTTCTAATTTGTACATATCTGAAGAAATCCGTATCTGGAAGAGAGAAACATCTCTTCAGCACAGCAAATGAAGCAAACTTTTTGTTAATGTACAAATTTCTCAGAGTATTAAGGCCTTTTAATCTCCAATTTTTAAAGGACATATCCAATGGTGATGGTGGAAAAGCATGGTTACAGTAAATTGGAGCATGAACTGTGGTCTCTGGTAACTTACAGTGCAACTTAATTTGTTTCCATATTTTCAAAGAGTTTAAAATGATCAAATTATTTACCCCACCAATTGCAGGATATTGAAAAGAAAAGCCGGGAGAGAACTGTCATTAACACCACTTCTTTGACTAGCCACCCACGGGGAGGAATTTACAGACAGTTCTTGAGCATCACCTTCCTGCCAGTGTACCAAGGCTCTTGTATTTCACTGCCTAAATAATAATGCTGAAAACAGGGCAATCCCAGTACCCCCATCTTGGTTTATGTAAGTGAGTTTTTGATATTCTATGGGCTTTAAAGCCCCAAACAAAAGACAGAATTATTGAGTCTACCAATTTAAAAAAAAGCCTTTGTTAAAAAAAATAGGTAGACCCTGAAAAACATATAAAAATTTAGCATTGACATGTCCCATCACTGATAGAGGAAGTGTTTTCTAATACTAATGGCGAAGGGGTCCATAGCGACCGCAAAAAGCAAGGGGCTAAGGGGCAATCCTGACGGGTTCCCCGGTGTAGTGGAAAGGGCTCTGACTTGTCCTGGTTGGTAAGGACAGAGGCAGATGGATGAGCATACATTGTTTTAATCCAAGACACAAATTTAGCACCGAACCCAAACTCCTCAAGTATAGTCAGAATATAAAGCCACTCCAATTGGTCAAATGCCTTTTCAGAATCAAGGCAAAGACCTGCTCCCTTAAACCTACTGTCATATTTATACATAATGTTCATTAACCATCTGATATTAAAAAATGAGAACCTATTAGGACAAATAGGTCTGGGGTACAATAGAGGAAATATGTTTATTTAGCCTATTTGCAAGTACTTCAGCGAATATTTTAATGTCAGAATTCAATAATGAAATAGGTCGGTATGATGAAAGCCGTCTCCTCCCTGCCTTCTTTATGTATTAGTTATATCTTTTATAGAGTTCAATTTTAAAACCATCAGGCCCTGGGGCTTTGGCATTGGGAAATGATTTGATTACATCAAGGATCTCTTCCACAGTGATATCTGCTTTGAGAGCCTCTCTTGAGGCTTCACTCATCTTAGGGAGAATTAGATCTTTGAGTTTGAGATATTGCCTTTTGCCTTAGACATGTATAGTCATTCATAATACTCTTTAAAATAGTCACTTATACCTTTTGGATCAGTTATAATTTTTCCAGCCCTGGACTTAATTTTATGTATTGCCCTGTTGGCCTGTAAACCCCACAACTGATAGGCCAACAATCTATGGGGCTTATCACTCAGCTTAAAGTGTTTCTGCTTAATTTTGAACAACTGACAGGATGGTGTTATCTTCATACTTTAGAGCAAAAATGTTTTGTAAAGTCACAGGGTCATTAGAGGACTTGTAATTAGATTCTGAACATACTAATTCAGTCTCAATTCCTGTGAGGCATTCTTGTCTTTTGTTGTTCAGAAACTTTTCGAAAGAAATGATATGGCCTCTGATCACAACTTTAAAAGTTTTCCATAAAGCAGAATCTGTAACATCTTTTGTATTGTTAGTGTCTGTCATGATATGAGGGAAGACAGGAGACACAATCGTCAGCTGGAAAAACTGGACTTCTTTTATTTAGCTGGAGCATCCGGTAACAACATGAACACTTCTTATTCAAACTCGTTTCCCTATATAGTTGCCTAGTGCTCTCCAGGTGGGCAAGAAACCACACTACCGTTACTAAAGATATACAATAGAAACTAATCTCACAAAATCTCCCTTCTTTTAAAGTTAAACATTGCAAGATCCCAAACATCTGCAAGTTAGTTATGTTTTAAATGATACTTAAATGGTGCTTTTCTCTAATACAAATTAATTACTCAAGTTAGCTTAATCTTTAGCTGTTAATTTCTCTTTCAACAAAAACTTATCCAATCATAAACTTGGATGTTTTCAGAACAACTTTTCCACAACATTTTCTTCTTTCTTTCTTTTTTTTTTTTGTTTAATAACAGTCTCCACAAATTCCATGACTCTCTCCAGAGTCCGGTCCGCTTCTAGTTGAAGTTTTTGAGAAACCTCCTTATCCATTATTCCAATAACGATCCGGTCCCGAATCTGCTCGTCTTTTCCCGCGCCGAACTCGCAGTGCTGCGTGAGCTCATATAAGCTCCGCATGAAAGCTTCAACCGTTTCCCCGGTCCTCTGGCTCCTTTTGTGAAAACAGGCGCGGTGGTCATGGATCACATTTCTTTTTGGAACGAAGTGTTCGTCAAACTTCTGCATCACTAGGGTGAATTCATACTTTGGATATGGCATGTCCTCCGTTGCGGCGGGAAACACGAAAGAGCCATAAATAGGTTCGGCATCTCTCCCCATAGAGTACAGGAGCGAATTTACCTGCACCTCGCCGCTCTCCCTGTCGAGTTTCGATGCAACTCTGAAGCGGGAGAACTTCTGCCGCCAGCTTGGCCACTCCGCAGGCTGGGCAAAATCAAATGGCTCCGGAGGTCCAAACTTTCCCATTGTGCTCTCTCTGTAGGCATTTCAGTCCTTAATTCTGACACCATGTCATGATATGAGGGAAGACAGGAGAAACAATCGTCAGTTGGAAAAGCCGGACTTCTTTTATTTAGCTGGAGCATCCGCTAACAACATGAACTCTTCTTATTCAAACTCGTTTCCCTGTATAGTTCCCTGGTGCTCTCCCAGTGGGCAGGAAACCAAGCTATCATTACTATAGAAATACAGGAGAAACTAATCTCACAACAGTGTCTAAGAATTCAGAAATATTATCGTCGAGGAATTTACAAAATGTAAATTTTGAATACTGTTGGTTAAGAAACAACAGTATTCCTGTTGTTTCTTAGAAACAACAGGAATACTGTTATTTCTTATGGTTAAGGTCGAGAGTCAGGGACACTGGAGAGTGGTCCTAGATTAAGAGTGTATGGTATTTTGAAGATATTACATTAGATATTAATTTAGAATCCAGAAGAAAGTAATCTATTCTTGAATAGGACTTATGCGCATTTGAAAAAGAGGAATAATCCCTCTCTGCAGCCTCCAGGCATCAACCAGATTTGTTGAGGTCATAAGGGTGTTCAAAACCACAGAGGAGGAGGAGGGTGGCTGTCTTTTTTGAGCTGACCTGTCCAGGTAGGCGTCAAGCACCCCGTTAAAATCCCCTCCCAAAACGTTTTGGCCAGGTCAGGAAGCAAATTGAATATTTTTCAAAAGAAGAGCGGGTCATCAAAATTAGGGCCATGTACGTTAAGGAGCGTGACATGAAAGGAGTATAAATAGCCTGTTACCAATATAAATCTACTACTTGGGTCAGTCACAATGGGAATGTGTCTAAACGGAACTGTTCTACGAATCAGAATTGCTACCCCTCGAGCTTTACCTGAAAAAGTAGACTGGAAAATTTGGTTTGCCCAACTGCATCTCAATAACCTCTCCCTGCTTGGTCTTATGTGTGTTTCTTGAAGGTATACGATGTCTGCTGATAAGGACTTTAGGTCAGAAAATACTTTAGTCCTTTTTAGGACATGCTCCAAACCCTTGACATTCCAACTTGTTAAGTTTATGCCACAGCCCTGTGAAGATGTGTTATGGTACTCAGAAAACTTTCAATGGACTCATGTTTTAGTCTGACAATGTATTGCAACATGTAAAATGTTTTTTGAACAAGAAAAACAAGCAAAAAAGTTATTCCCCTCCCCCATCCCACTTTCCCAAACAAAGCGAGAATAAAAACCCCACAGAGCAAAATAGAGGAAGCCGGGCCGTATGAGCCATACAAATACCGAACTAACTCCGCAAAAGACTCCTCTATCCACTCAAATTTAACAGACTTAGATTATGGTACAAACATCAAGCTGTTATAAAAGTAATTCCTGTCCCCAATGACCCAAAACAATGAGCACATACCACAGTGGCTCTAACCACTACTAGATACTCAGTGACTCTATATGGATTCTGTAAAGATCTCTGCATCCTGCGAAGAGGATAATGTCTTATCCGTAGAGCTAATTGTGTCCCGTAGGATACAGGACACTGCACCTAGCTCCAGAATCCTGGAGCCGCTTCTTCACTCCATCAAAAGCCTGCCACTGCTTCATCACCTCCGCCAGGTAATCAGGGAAGATGTAGATTGGCTTCTCCTCGAAACGGCAGGGGAATTGTTGATGGGCCAGACGAACAGTCATCTCCTTCACATGGGAGTTGTGAATTGGAGCTATAATTGCTTGCGGCCGCGCGGAATAAACAGGCAGCCTGCTTTCCCAGCCGATGCGCCCAGTCCACCTCCAGCTGTGTGTGAAAATTATCCACACCAAGCAGTTCCGGAATGAACTTTATCAGAAAATCTCTAAGACGTCCACCCTCGATCTTCTCCGGCAACCCGATGATTTTTATATTCTGCCTCCTGGAGCAAGCCTCAAGATCAATGACTTTTGCGCGGAGAGCCTCATTCTCTACTCCATGCAGTGCTCACTAGCACCCCCCCAAAAAGACTATTCTTTTACATCATTCACAGTTTACCTTCTGCAAAGTTGTTACTACTGTAAATAAGTCATTGTTTGGCAGTTAATCAGGACAAAATACGTTGTTTGGGCTATTTTATATTTTAAAATATTTTAGTTTAATTACAGTCTTTATTACTATTCTTCTGCTAAGTAGATGTTAGCGATAGTATGTGGGATTGAAGCTGTGTAATAGCTGTGTAATATTAGTGTACATGAATCACATCCTATCATTCACCATTTCTGGACCATGTTATGTCTTTGACATTTGATGTGACCCCATGAGTGGTACTCCCCTTACTTCCCAGTTGTAATGGCTCACACCCTATATCTAAGTCTTATAACAATTTTAGTAGCAAAAAATACATTAAGCCCTCTAGATGCCCCGTTTTAGTTGTTTTCTGTCTAATTTATATTTTATTTACTTTCTGTTACCTCTGTTTATTTTTTTAGTTATCTACATTTTATCCACATACTCATGGAAATAATTGCTGGGTTTTGTTTGTGTGTCTTGTTTTATTTTTGGTTCTTGTTTTGTCATTTATTAGTTTGTGCTCATTTTCCAAAGTACTGTCTCAAGTATGATTTGAATGTCTATGTATTGTTAAGAATATAAGTTTATTTAGCATAACAATGTTAAGAAAATAATTTTATATAGCATAACTTTAGAGACAGTTAATCTTTAGACATGAAATATTAGATGGAGCATGAATATTTTGGAATAGACTTTACGACTAGGTAAACTTAGACAAAGATCCAAACTAAAACAACTGGTCACTCTCAGAACTTACATAAATTTCTAAGAAGGGTTTTTAGACAGGCAGTCTTGTACTCCCATAAGGAGTCTGCAGACAGGGAGTGTAGTTGTTATCAGGATCAATAAATTCTTTGGTGTTGGTTCAAGAGTTCAGTGAAACATTAAATGTATAAGAAAAGTCTTCTCCAAAGTATAATCAAACATATTAAGACATTTCGTTAAGCATTAAACAGCATGTTTTGAATTAGTTAGTTTTAAATAATATTATTTGCATGCAATTTATATTACTGAAATACAATAGGATTAGAGAACTATTTTTACTCTTAAAATATTTCAGGTATTTCAAAGAGCTTTTCCAAAACTAGACAACCCTGCAGTTTTAAAATTCAGACGTATAGTTACTATTTTTTATCATTAGATTTTGTTTCAATTTGTATAAAACATAAACACTTTCTAGTTGAAGCACTGAGGCAGAAGACAAAACAGGCCTGGGTGGAGGTCATAAATTCTCTCTGGAATGCATAGGAGGAGATTGGCACGGGCAGACTCTGGTTTAGGAGGATTTTTGTTTTGTCTCCATATATTTTCTTTTGGGCTCTTTAGCAGGCCTCACCGGAGATAATAAAATTAACATTGGAACAGCCCTGCAAGGAGAGGACACACCTTCTAATGCATATATTTAAATGAAGGGAAAACACATTCTTATAAAATGGTCTGTTTTACAGCAGAAGTTCGAATCTCTTTGTGCTGAGTGAGTGATTCCCAAATATGCATTTTTGTCTTTCCTTTCAACTCGTATGCAGGTAATTCTGTTTTGTCATGTGTTGGACTTTTTGATAATCCGGGTGTAATGCATTCTGTATGCATTGAATTCTTTGGATAAAACTCTGGAAATATCTGAAGTCAGCTGTCGTATGATTGGTCTCTGAAATTCCACTGTACACGCAGAGTTCCTGGAACCCAGAACTCTGGGAAGTGTAGTTGTTACCCGGAATTCCGGGTTCCAGGAAATCACCATACTGATTTTCAACAGTATGGTGTTCATTGTTTTGTTACAAATCTGAAATAAATAAAGAAAAACAAGAAGCTTACTGAAAATTTCAAAATAAAAGCCTTAATATTCCTCTCAGGTTAACAGTAAAATAACATTAGCATTAGCAACAATATTTCACTGCCTCCCACTAATGCACTGCCTTCTGCACAAGGATGTATATATATATATATATGTATATATATGTATACACACATATATAAGTGTATGATTATATTTGTATTCTTAGTTTACAATGGGAATCTAACTACACCAAGAATATTAAATAATGTCCCTCAGATCAACATTCACACACAGTCCCACGATAATATAGGTGACAATGTCATGACGTTGCTTGTTGGAGTGTGGACCCAAAGCAAAGGCAGCTGCTGAGTTTTATGATTTACTGAAATGATTTGTAACACTTACAAAAACAGAAGATCCCAAACATGAAACCCAGAGTACATCCAATAAGAAGACATGAGGAAGAACCAGGGACAAACAGAGGACTGAGGAGAATTAACAAAAGGATCTGATGAGTAATGCGAGAGGACGAGAGGCTTAAATGATGGGAGATAGAGATAGACTAAACCGGGGCTGATGAGCTAATTGATTGCAGATGGGAGTAGAATGCAGGAGCTGGGCTGAGGGGCAGGGAGAAAGTGGCACAGGAAACTACATACATAAGCAAGGAAACAAGGAGTGAGGAAAGGGAACTGGAAATAATACTAAAACTAAGCTAATTAGAAAGAAACAAAGATGTGAAGGGGATAAAAATCTGCTCTAAAAAAAATAAGGACTAAGGAACATAGAGTAAGAGCAACTCGAAGGACAAAACAAAGAAATAACCTGACGAGAATCAATAAAGAAATATGGACATAGATTCAGACATAAAGAATAACTAAATCTAAAGTAACAAGATAATAAAATTAGAAAAACTCTGAGGGGACTGAGAGGACTAAACAAATAAATTAGAGTTAGAATTAGAAAATTAGAAATTCTACAACTTTGTGATTCTAGAATTAGAAACTAGGATCACTAAAGAAAGCTGGGCATGGATGCAGACATAAAAGAACAAAACCTAAAGTAACAAGAGAACTAGAAACACTATAATGGAGTAACTAGATAAAACAGAAACACCCAAGAGACAAAATCCAAACCCAAAACCCAGAGTCCTGACAGATAAATGATTTTAATCAAATAAAATTTACAACCGTCCTCCAAAGATAAAAGATGGCAAATGAGTCCTTTGACTTTGATATATATATTATCACTTTGCCTAACTTTGTAAGCTTGAAATATTAATATCCATTAATATGGTTCTTGCAGTAATTGTGCTCTGGGCCAGCCCCTCCTTTTGTTACCCTCAAACCAATTAAACTGCAAGCAATTAAACAGGTAATGTCCCCTACCAGTACTTAACAGCAACTAAGGGACACTTAGTCCACTGCACATGCAAACAAGTAGTAGCAAAATTTGTCCAGGGGAAAACTGACGGAGAAGATATATTTAATTTTCTAATTCTTGGGTTGTTCGTCGCTCTCCCTTTGTCACAGCCATAACCTGACTTAGTTAACTAGCTAATTCTCTGCGGCAGAGTTGCTTTTACATCAAAATAGGTAGTTTGAGCAATCATTATGTAACGCATTAAATTTTTTTAGATGAATCACATGCATTAATACGTTAATGTTGAAAGTCCTAATGTACACAATTTTTGACTGAGTTAATTGCAGGGTCTGTAATTAAATATTCTCAATTAATCCCATTTTAATTAAAAACTATATAACAAAATAGGCAACATTTTATATTCAAAAACCGCTTTTGCTGATAAAATTTTTAACTTGTATGAGCTCAACAAAAAATATTTTTTGTTTTTAAATTTGTTTAGGGTGTTATGATTGGTATAAAGTGCTTTATATACATTCAGCTTTCAAGTATTCCCTGATCACTTTTGGACATTTTTTAAAACTGTGGATGCTGACATTAGCACCGGGGATGTCTGTGCTGCTGCAACATGTTTAGCATTTGGATACTGTCTCATGTTTGAATAGCTTTGCTAATAGGCCACCTCCTTTGTGCACAGCCAGCAAAAACAAACAATAGTTTTTTCCAGTGCCCCATCAAATTGTTTTTCAAAGCAAAAGTTAATTCCCAGTGTAACAAAGTGTAACAGTTCTGTTGCTGTTGAATGCAGATTTTTCTTGTACATATTTATAGGTGTATTAGAGACATCCCTAAGTGTGTGTATATTTGTTTGTTTGTGAAACCTGTCCAACATAGGTCTCCCAGCACTGGTCCTGTTGAGATCGTGCATTTTTCTCAACAGGAATTGTCTGGTTGTATGCAGTAACTAAGCTGCTCCTGTTGTGGATGAAGTTGATTGCTGTGCTGATTGTTGCCATGGTACTGTTGTGATGCTCAGACAGAGAGATCCTTGGTACTTGGGAAGACAAACTGGATATGGTGGAGCTGGTGTTCGTCCAGTTACTTGAACTCACATGAGGCTGAAAGATAAACATTATATAGTCAGAACAAAGATGAAATTATTGTTTTTGTGTATCAGAGGCTTCCTGCATGGATGCTGTCCAGGGCGAGCACTTTTGCACAATTGCAAACCAATTTTGTTTTAAACAAACTAACAATTTTTCATCCACGTAATATTATAAACTACACAATAAGGAAATGCAACATCTTTTCAAAAAATGTTCTTTCCTTTTCTGAGGGGTTGGGGGAGTGAATGCTTAGAGCCTTTTTTTGTGATGTGGATGTGTTATTGGTACATTTTCTTATGCATAGTTGATTCAGTTTAATTTATTTGTGTATTCAAAACAAAACAGATGAGTTTTAAGGCACTTTACAAAAACGTTACATTCAGTCTGATCATACAGATTATAGTCATTTGATCCTTATCAAGTAATGCAATCAGATCTACTTTGTTACTGAAATAGAAAGAAATCAGTCAATCTAGAGGAAACCAACAGAATGCATAATACTGAACATGCATGTAACGACTGCAAAAAAAAACTCCCCCTTACAAGAAGGGGTAGTAAACATAGCAAGGACCAGACTTAGTGTGACTAGTTGTCTGCCACAAACAACAGCAGGTTTGAGAAGAAAACCATACAAACAATATGCACACAGAAGAGCTAATCCAGGTCGACTTCCGATGTTAAAGAAAAGTAAAAAGCCACTAAATAGAATCTTTATTGGCTTCATCTGAAATAAGCCACTAAAACATATTTTTCATCATTAAAACTTAAAAAGTTTGACGCAATCTAGGCCATGATATTTCAACAGAGGATTGATAGAGCTAAAACTATTAAACTAAGTGCAGATAAATGTGACAGTCAATGAATACCGTTGGCCTCAGAATCAAACCGTACCGAATCTCACACAGGTGCTGAGGGGTACTTTTATTTTTTTTAACAAATAATAGCACAAAAGTGTCTTTCACTCAAGTATAGTGAAAGACACTATACTTAAGTATAGTGTCCGGCGACTCCGGAACGACTCCGGCGTTGCTGCTATAATGCTAATTCAGTGTTCTAACCATGATAAAAGGTTGCTCAACAACCTTTGATACAGGTCAACAGCATCAAAGGATGCAGTTAAGGTTCATTAGCACAAGAGTCACAAATGGATCAGTCATTTTCTAAACAGGTTTTGGTTGTTTAGGATCTTGGGTTGTTTTGGAATTTGGTTATAGATTCTAGTTTTGTCATTATTCTGTATCCCTTAGTTTCTTATTCTGATTAGATCAACCATGTTTCTGTTTTACCTCAGCTACAACCGTTCTTAGTTGTTCTAATTTTTATTTATTTCCTTGTCTAATTATAGGCATCATCATGTGTTTGTGCAGATGGATCCAAATGCAGCAGGCGGAGGCGCTGAGTAGATATTGTGGATTTCAATGACAGAATAAGGAACAAAAGATGTACAACAAACTCCATGAAGGACACAAGGAACACATGGAGCTAGAGCAGAACAACAAAAAAAAAATCACAGGAAACAGGAGCAACAAAGAAGTAACTGGATATAACAGGATTAAACTGATAACAAGCAAGGAGAAACTGAAATACTGCCAAAATATTGATAATTCCTACCATAACAGCAAGATTAACAATGGATATCAACATTGGCCCAATTTTTCATATTTGTGCATAATTAACAATTACTTTTCTGTAGTTTAGAAAATTAACGTATAACAATAATGGCTCCATTTTAAGTTAACCTGGACAAAAATTGTGCAAAAATATGAAATTATATTAACTTTAATCACAAAGCAGCAGGTTTACAAAGACACATAAAATGTCCATAAACCAGTTTTAGTTCATGTATACATCTCCTATCAATTTAACAAATGAACTCTCACTTTGCCGAGTTACAGCTTTTGTATCCATAATAGCGACTGGATGTGGCTCCTCTGTCACACACAGTACCAGCTACATAGAGCCACAAAACCCTCCACCACCCATTTGTTGTGACCGGGATGGAGGTAAATTTATTTTCTGGTTTGTCTGTCAGCTACATTTATATGGGGGAATTTTTATGCCATGATTTGATAGCACACATTCAAACATTTTCAATTTATAGCAGCATTTCATATCTTTTGTTCTCAAAACTCTGAGAATGGGGCATCTTTTTTTTAAAAAACAACCTTTTCATTTCATTAAGTGTAATGTGTGTGACCGAAGAAAGTTAAATAACATTTGCATTCAAATGTTATTTAACTTTTGAATGGAAATTCAAAAGTTAAATTGAATTTAACTTTTTAATTAAATTCAATTTAATTCAAAAATTGAATTAAATTGTCAAGTGATTGACTCCAATCACTTGATTGATTGATATTGATTGATACCAATATGCTTACATTTTGAGTTTGAAAGCAGGACTTCATGTCTTTCTTCTCAAAACTTGTAATGCTTATACATAAAACTTCTGCTTCTACTTCAAATATTCACTGTGTTTTCTCAGACTTTTTTTCTTGCGCTCAAAAACTTTTTTTCTCAGCTTTGGTCACATCTCTGCTTGCAAACCTTTCTGCTCCGAATCGTACGGAGCCCCTAAGAAGACATGGTGAAAAAAAAAAGAAATCCTGACTCATTTCCATGAGATCTCGAGAAACTTTCTCAAGATCCAAAAGATCAGAGACATCATGAAATAATGGAGGACACACAGGGCAGATTTATAGGTTTTCATTTCAAGCTTGCGCTTAAGTATAAACGTATATGAAATTAGTGCTTTGCAGAAGGTTTTCATATAAGTGAGAGGCATCTGAAGAGAGTTATTAGCGCGCCAGTGCACTGAATATCTGTGCTACCAAACAATCCATCCTTGTGGCAGAGCACATCGGAAAATCTGACTATGGCACAGATCATCAGATTTTCATACTGTAGCCCATCTAGACATTTATGTTAGTGTTACCTTTCAAAAAATGCTACTGTCATGTTTACAAAACCAAAACTCATTCTTTAAGTGATTATTATTATTAATATGCTGCTTCTTAATAAAAATTATGCACACACACACACACACACACACACACACACACACACACACACACGCACGCACGTATACGCGTGTGCGCGTGCATCTGTGTGTGTGTGTGTGTGCATAATTTTTTCGACAGTGAGTCGATGTCTCGCTTACACTTGGCGTACAGCTTGACGTCATCCATGTAGAGAAGGTGACTGATGTTGGCCCCATTTTTGAGTCGGTATCCGTAACCAGTCTTGTTGATAATTTGGTTGAGGGGGTTGAGGCCTATGCAGAACAGTAGCGGGGACAGAGCATCTCCTTACACATTTGATGGACACTTGTGTAAGTGGTTTTCAGTTGGCTTCAAGGGTGGTTTTCCACAGTCTCATCGAGTTTGCAATGAAGGCGCTGAGAGTCCTGTTGATGTTATACATCTCTAAGCATTCAAAGATCCAAGTATGCGGCACTGAGTCATAGGCTTTCTTGTAATCAATCCAAGCCATGCACAGGTTGGTGTGTCGGGTTTTGCAGTCTCGGGCAACTGTGTGGTCTACGAGGAGTTGGTGTTTGGCTCCTCTACTATTTACACCGATACCCTTCTGTGCCGTGCTCATGTGCTTATCTTGGCCGCTATGATGCCTGACATGAGCTTCCAGGTTGTGGAGAGGCAGGTTATTGGTCGGTAGTTGGGTGGGACTGGCCCCTTTGATGGGTCCTTCTGGATTAGGATTGTCCACCCTTCAGTTATAAATATCTCCTGTGTGGTGTTCTGCATGTGGGCTTGAAAAACACACCCATCATGACAGTTTCGAGTGCTTCAGGTATGGGCCTGTACTTTCTGGGTATTGGTCTTTTTATTGTACCCTTGTGGAGCTCTGATGGTTGGCTCACTTCCCTCCTTGTTACCTTGATTTTAGCCTCTAACCCTCTTTCATTTGTTATATATATACTGTTACAAAGAACATAAGGTAGTCGTTGTTATTGTTGTTGTTATTGTTTTATTGCCTCGTGCTTTACGCGGACATGCCGGTTAAACTGTAAATAAACATAAAAACAAAACATCAGTACTTAGTATTGTAACCTTCAATAAAACAGCCTTAAACATAAATTTATATTAACCATTGCTTGGTTACCTAACTGGTTACAAGGCTACATTCACTTTTAGAACACTCTGTAACATTAGCAATCGGCATTCAACGTCAAAGTGCCGCAAATCACAGTCAGCTTACGGCTAAATACGTTCAGCAAATACTAAGCCCGCAAATAAACTTAACAAGAAACTAATCAGATTACAGCATTAATATATCTTACCACGTTGGGCAACACTCGTGAACGGTAATAAAATATGTTTTTGTGCTCGACACGACCGTTAGCTACGGCTAACGGCGATCTCCGTGCGGCGCTGGCCTGCCGTCAGTTTCTTCCTCTTTCTAACGTCCCTTCACGCACCAACGTAAAGAACTAAGGAACGGGAGGAGTGAATCCAACATCCCGGCCCCGATGAACTCTCTACAGAGGTTCATCTCAGAAAAAATTGGTGAACGATAAGCTAGACTAAACAATTGTAGATAACTATTTAATGTCACACAGTAAAAATGCCAGTGTTAAAATCTCAGGTGTAGTGTTAAATAAAGAGTGTGAGTGTTGTTTTGACACCACACAGCTTTAAATTAACACTGCCAGAGTAAATTCCGTAATATTTGCGTTGTTAAATTCCAGTGTTAATTGGTTGGTGTTGCTTAAGCCCCGCCTTCGCGTAACGGCTGCAGAGTGCGTGCCTGTCATCACGTCACCAGTCAGTCTCTCCATACAGCTTCATTTCTTACACGGACACCACACAGCTTTAAATTAACACTGCCAGAGTAAATTCCGTAATATTTGCGTTGTTAAATTCCAGTGTTAATTGGTTGGTGTTGCTTAAGCCCCGCCTTCGCGTAACGGCTGCAGAGTGCGTGCCTGTCATCACGTCACCAGTCAGTCTCTCCATACAGCTTCATTTCTTACACGGACACAATTCTTTCCTAAAGGTGAGTTAAATATTAATATTCAAACATTGTTTCGTTGGAAATGTGATTTTTAGTTTCAGACTTTAAATAGTGCACGATATTTAACCATTTTGAATGGGGAATCCACCAAATTCAGGGTCCTGCCGTTTTGCTAAATTTAGGCGAACAGTAAATTTGAATTCTGTTATATTTGATAAGTTCTAGTGGTCATTTTAAACAATGGGTAATACTTGTATATTAGTAAAATTTTAAATATTAGCGATGTGTGTATCTAAAAAGCTAACTTGGTTGTCGGTTATGTTTGTCAGTTTTTCTTCAGTTGAGTTGTCAGTTTGTCTATTATGTTGTTGGTTTGCTGTATTTGCTAGCCTGTCAGTTTGTTTGTTCCCTCTTTCAGTTATAAGTTACTGTTAAATAGTTTATTAGTTAAATTTGACTGCTGTCTATGTTTATTTATTTTTTTTATTTATAAGAAGACCGGATTGTATTAAATTAATTTTAAAGAACTATTAATAATCAAATACCACTATACGATCAACTGTTAGAAAAATATGTTGTTAAGCTGATTGTAATGATTGTTTGTGGCACACAGTCTGTTGAGCGCTCCACTGTGTACGCGTGTGTGTGACGGGACGGGCTTGTCCGTACATCGTTGTGGCTGTTGTCTTGTTCCTCAACTTTGCAATAAAGTGTTGCTAGGCTAGGGAAGGCTACACTTTTGAGAGGGAATGTAAAAGAGCGAAAAGAAATAAATCCCAATGTTCACTAGAGGGCACCGTAGGCTGTACCAGTATCAAAGCAAGAGTATAAAATGCCACGTCACGGCTAGCCGATATGGTAGGAGATTCTGATTAGCTAGCTAGCTCAACATTCCAGCTTGGATGAAGTTTATATAGTTGACAGAGCTGACGTGTTCAAAGTAATAGCAAAGTGATAGTGGAAGTGATAAAGAGTTGGTTTAAATTATCTGTAAAGTGGCAAAGCTCGGACCGTGTCCCTTTTTTGTTATGAAGTAATGCTGGTTCAAGTGGAGCATCAGACCGTCCAGAAATGGGTTCGGGTTCCAGTGACGGATAACTTCTATGACTACTCGAAATTCATGCTCGAGGGTAAGTTGAGTACTAATTATGTTGTGGCAGCTGCCATTAAATTAAGTGAGCTTAAGGTTCAACCACCAGTTCATCGTCTGAAAATGTTGTTCTAAATATTTTCAAATTATGAATATAATTAACTCTTATCCGGTTCTAACCATATGCTATAAATGAGCATGTTAAGATGAGTATATCTGTTTCCTTCCAGTTCATGCTAAATTCAATTTGGCAAGTGAAATTTGTGTAGACCTGAAGGACTCTTCTGGAGTTGATGTGGATGCTGATATTTTTGATGAACTCCTGAGGTCTGCTACAGTATCTTTCAAAGTAGTCACTAATCACTTTGGTAAGATTTAAAAGCATTAAAACAAGTGTTCGTTCTAATGCATTTTAAAAATATCTTAATCTGAAGTTCGTTTTAAGTTGTTTAGTAATGAGTCTTCTAAACTTTATACAGTGGGCGTTGTTGATGAGAATGGGGTAACAGACGCTTCCTTAAGTTCTGAAGATGGGTCAGCCTTGTCAGTTCAGTCTCCAAGCTCTTCGAGCTCATCTTCTACAGTGATCACAGAGAACACCAAAGCACAGAGACGACAACTGGCTGAAGGACCACCTGACAGCAATATGGCAAAAGATGTGAGTTGTGTCAAGGTGGGAAATAGAATGATGATCCATTTTAAAATTCATACCAGGATAACATGTGAAATCTCTTGCAGATTGTCTATGTGGCTCTACACCAAAAACCAGGGGGGGAAGATGTATTAAAAGAATACTACAAGACCAAAAGTCTCTCTGATTCTACAAGAAGGAAACTTGTTAATATTTTAGTGGCAGATATGACGGAAAGTCATGGGTATGTACCAATAAACCTCAGCCTGCTGATTGGGGGCCAGAATTGGACCTTGATATTTTAGTACTTTTAATAGTTAAACATTTGTATGAAATCCATAGAAATATTGGAATTATCTGAAAAACCATAATTAACATAATGATTATTCAGATCATTTGTAATTGCTGAGAATGTATTTTGTATTCATAACCTTTGCTTAATTGGTGTGAGTTTGTTTTACCCCTATGTGAAACAGGAATATTCTTATTGAATTGTTTTTTAGGAGAGTCCCTCCTGTCAATGTGCGCATCACCTATGCCCTGGGAATTGTCACCCTCTTTCCCAGTTTGAAAGATAACTGCTCACCAACAGGCTATGTGAGTACCTGGAGATTCTCTTCTTGGGTTATAATTTGGTTGGATTTCTTTTTTTTTTTTTTTTTTTTTTTTTACAATGTAGATTAACCATGTAACTGTCCTTTTGAATACAATGTAATTGACATTTTGTGATTTCTGTTCTGGGATAGGAGCATTTCTACGATCCTCAAAGTGGACAGGGCTACCTGGCTTATCGATTGAAAACCGTTCAGCGTAACACTACAAGTGACTTTAAAAGGAGCTCCCTGTCTGCTCATCAAGGCGGCCCAAGAACTCAGAGGGAGACCTCAACATCTGAACAGTTGTTTGGTGATGGATGCAAAGAAGCAATGTCCATAATGAAGCATGCATCAGACCAGGACGTTGTTAAGGATAAAATGAAGGCTACATTTAAGCATAGACAGAATATGCTACATGATCTGGACCAGTCATCACTCATCTTGGATCACTTCCAAAGATTCTTGGATACACCAGGCTTGGTGAGAAACTCTAAAATTTGATTAACTGAACTTTTGAATTGGGTTTTTTGATGGTATTTTTTCTTCTGTTAGATTGAGCAGGACTTTATCATGCTCTTTGGAAAAGACAACTCGGGAAAGTTCATTGCAAGATGGCCAACGTTCTTCAAACCCAAGGTCATCACTGTCAGCAGAAGCCTTCGACAGAGCATTCACCTGGATGACCTTCTGTCTGCTCAGGAAGAATCAAGTGATTATGGTATCTATTAATATACAAATATGTTCAACTGTCTTTTCTATGTTTGCATTCTAACCATGGCTTGTTCTGATTTTATCAGAATGGGATAGCGAGTTGGCAGCCATTCTCCTGCTGGTTCATCTCTTGCCTCCAACCGCCAAAGGGAAGAAAAATGTCAAAATTAGTGCAACTGAGGCAGCTGATCGTGTTGTGAAGTTCATGAAGGTATGTTTTTGACATGAATTATTGGGCTTCAGTTATCGTAAATTGGTCTCATTTTTACAAGACTGTAATTGTAAAGTCATTACAGTGACTAATAATTGTTATTTGCATTATAATATTATAATTTTATAGTTATTTTTGGAAGGGATGGGAGAGATCAGGGTTAATTTTATGACAACATGGAACAGAAAATTGGTTATGGAAAAATAATGGCACAAATAATTTTATGAGCCCATTAGAACTGATCTTTTCACTTAAGCTCACAGGAGTTTCCTTGCAAGTCACATCCCCTTTTGTGGCACGTTCACAGCTAAATGAAGGTTGAAAATGTTCTTAATTTGTTGCTAGTGAGGGACTAAAACCATTATTTCTAATGTGCTTTCTTTTAATAATAGATGGGGACAAGCATGGCGACATTCCTTGACAACGTTGGATCTGCACAGCCCTTCCTCCTCTGCGTTGGAGAGAAGAAGAGCAGTATTCAAAAGTTCTACATCATCCTAGATCAGAAGCCCATTCCTTGTGTGGCACAGACTGCAGTGGCTGCCTTCGATGAACTTTTTAAGGCACACTTTGTGTTTGCTGTGTCCTACGATGCAACCCTCCTTAACTTCTACACATTCATACAAACAACAATTTATGGGATTGATGCGGCAACAACAAAGGAGAGCCCCAGAGTTAAGGAAATTAGAGTGAGGATTAACAACACTTAAATATGCCTACATGTTACATTTGTAAGGTTCAGCTCAGGAATTCTTCAACTCTTTTTCAGCATTTGAAATTTAGTCATGCTTTGTATCCTGGGCACAAATTGCGTTTGAAATGTGGGGAGCATAGCTGTTCATCTGTTTTTTACACATATTCTGGGTTCAAAAAGCACTTGATGAAAGCACATGGAGACACTATTGCCATAGATTCTGTTTATGTGGACAATGTTGGAACAGTTAGTGTTGAGATCGATGATGTTTGTGCTTATGAAGCATTTTTTGTGACTGCTAAAGTCATTACACAGTGTTTTGATGAGCATCTGAATGCTTTCAGAATAGAGATTGTGGATGATGTTTATGCTGTTATTTGTCTCTCTAATCTGATGCATTATCAGCCTAATGACAGGCAGTTTTCAGTTGATGAAGATGATGAAGGAACATATATTGTGCCCCGCTACTGTATTGTATGAGCTGTGCATCAAAGGTCTATACTGAAATGGTTTTAATAAAAGTTGAACTTTCCATTTCTGTGTAATGTTTTGAACATTTTTTTAGCACTAGATTTGGTTGATATTGACACCTTGTGGGGTGAATTATTTACCTTTTTAACACCACAATGTGTTCAGGTTAACACTACACTGGTGTTATTTTTAACACTATGATTTAACACTAACACCGTTGTAATGTTAATGTGACACTCAGTATTGTTGAATATTAACAATATATGGTGTTAATTTAACAAAAAATGGGTGTCAACCTTTTAACACTTTGAAAAGTGTTACTTTAACACCAGCTGACTTGGACACATATAGACACTTTGTGGGTGTTAAAATTAACACTGTGGGTGTTAATTCAACACTGGCATTTTTTTTCCAAATAGAAGTTTTCCCCCTTTTTTTTTTTTTTTTAGACAACCTATTTACAGTAATCATGAACATAAGATAGAGTGAAAATTATCTTTAGCATCTAGAAAACTACTCATCCATATTCCCTTCTAACAAACACAGTTTGTGTATTGGACGGGTATAAACGCCTTTATGAGTCTTTACTTGCACTGATCGCACCAGACCATCAGCTCCGATGTTGACATCAGTAGCCAAACCAAGAGGCCACAGATTGCGAGGAGTGCATTCGTGCAGAATCAGCACAAGATCTCCGACCTGATAGTTTCTGGAATGGTAGCTCCACTTCGGCCTCCGCTGAAGGCTGGGTAGGCACTCCTCCACCCACCGAACCCAGAAAACGTCCGCCAAACACTGGACTTGGCGCCAACGTCGACGATACAGATCTTGTTCTACAAAATGTCCAGGAGGCAGAGCACACTCCGATCTCAGCAGAAGCAAGTCATTGGGGGTCAAAGGTTGACCATCTCTTGGGTCATCTGACAACTTTGTTAGTGGTCTCCCATTGACGATGTTTTCGATGATGCAGAAAAGCGTCATTAAACCTTCATCATCCAAAGTCTGTTGCCCTGCAACGCTCATGAGAATTGAGCGCACAGAACAAATCCGCCGCTCCCATACACCCCCTTATATGTGAGGCGGCGGGAGGACCAAACTTCCATAGAGCCTCTCGCTGGAGTAGATGATCCTCATACCTTTGCTGGTTCCATCCTTCTAGAGCCTTCAGTAGTTCAAGACGGGCTCCAACAAAGTTCGTCCCATTGTCCGAACGTATCAGTTGAGGTGTTCCACGACGGGCCATGAATCGCTGAAGAGCATTGATGAATGATTCTGTGTCCAAGCTGTGTGCCACTTCCAAATGGATAGCTCTGGTAGTTAGGCAAGTGAACAGACATCCATATCTCCTCACTTCACTCCGTCCTCTTTTGATGGTAATGGGTCCAAAATAATCAATTCCGACGTGAGTGAAAGGTGGCTTACATGGAGTCACACGATCAATGGGCAAATCAGCCATGCACTGTGTACTGGTTGGAGCTTTTCGTCTTCTGCAAGGTACACACCGTGCTAGGACTTGCTTCACAGATGTCCGGCCTCTGACAATCCAAAAGAATTGTCTAATATCAGCAAGCACCCTTTCAACTCCAGAATGACCTGTGAGCTTGTGAAAATGCCAAATGATAAGTTTGGTAATATGGTGGTTTCGAGGCAAAATTGCAGGGTGTTTTGCCGCTTCAGTTATTGGAGCATTGGTGAGCCTTCCTCCAACACGGAGTAATCCATCACTGAGTCGTACGGGAGTTAACTTCCTGATGCTTTCTCCTTTCATTGGACCAGTCAAGTGGGTGCACTGAACGTGTTCAATGATGGAAATCTCTGCCAGTTTCATTTCATTTGGTGTTATTGGATCACATAGTTTGCGGTCGCACCTCTTCAGAAGGATATTCTTAACTCGTAGGATCAGTACGATAGCTCGTTTGAGTTTGTACCAGGAGGAATACCTCTGAATGAAACAGTCAATCGCTGATTGAATGGTGAGCTTAGAAGACATTGCATATGTCTGACTTGACTTCTTTACCTCTGCTTCCGGAGGTAAGCTTCCTAGATCAGGCTGGCAAGGCCATAATTCTTCTTCCTGCCACAGGAAGGCAGGGCCTTTGAGCTAACGCTCACTGTTTGTGAGTTCCTCAGCCGACAGTCCCCTTGAAACATCATCCGCAGGATTTAGCTCCGTGCAGACATGTTTCCATTGTGAGGCTCGTGAGACTTCACGGATCTGTGAAACTCTATTTGCAACAAAGGTTTGGTACCGTTTCTCTTCATTTCTGATGTAATGTAGAACAATAGTGCTGTCTGTCCAGAAGACAGAATCCAGGAGGGGTAGTTCGAAGCTTTGATGGATTTTCTGATCAAGCTGTACCGCTACTACAGCGGCTGCCAGTTCTAGTCTTGGAATAGTGGTTGGTTTAACAGGAGCCAGCCTATTCCTAGAGAAAACGATATTACAGTAGATGTCATTGTCACTTACAACCCTAAGGTAGCTAACAGCACCGTAACCTAGTTCTGAAGCATCACAGAAGTGATGAAGTTGCATGGTGATTGAAGCTGCAGTAAAACCTTTAGGTCTGAGACATCGAGGCACCCGTAGTCTGCAGAGTTTTGGTAGGTCATCTAACCACCGGCCCCATTGCTCAGCAATGTCGCTTGGGATAGCTTCATCCCAACTTAGCTTCAAGCGACATAGTGCCTGGAACAGTGCCTTTCCCCGTAAAATGAACGGGCCAACTAACCCCAGGGGATCATAAACCGAGCTTATTGTGCTTAGCATGCCTCTTTTTGTGCTGGGTTTGTTCCTGACCTTGATGATGAAGGTGATGCAGTCATCTGCCGTGTCCCAAGACAACCCCAGAGCTCTTTCCAAAGATGAATCTCCATCTTGCATGAGTAGGTCGATCAGCTGTGCCGCTAGACGGATGGCCTGTTGGGGCGAGTCTGAGGATTTCAGGCAATCATCCACGTAGAAGTTTCTTTCTACAGTGGAGATGGTATCTGCATCATATAGATGTGCATGGTCTGATGCACACTTCCTTAATGCAAAACTCGCTGCGCTTGGAGACCACACTCCACCAAAAAGGTGGGATGTCATCCTGTAAGTAACTACCTCATTACTAGGATTGTGGTCCTTCCACCAGAGGAATCTTAGCACATTTCTGTGTTCTGGAGTTACATGTATCTGATTGAACATGCCCTCAATGTCTGCCATTATAGCAACAGGACCTTGTCAGAAAAGGATCAGCACATTTATTAATTTGTTTGTTAAATCTGGGCCCTGGTGGACGACATCATTGAGAGATACTCCGTCATATTTTGCTGCGCAGTCAAAAACAACTCGCACCTTTCCAGGCTTGCGAGGATGAGTTACTGCGTGATGTGGGAGGTACCAAACTTTGCCGTCATTGTGATCAGGCAACAAAGCTGGGACTTCCTCTGCATATCCTTTATCAATAGTTGACTTCATTGCTTTAACATACTTGTCTTTCAGGTTTGGGTCCTTTGTTAATCTGTGTTCCAGTAGATGTAGTCTCCGTGTCGCTAAGTTGATATTGTTAGGTAGTGTCACTGCTCTGTTCTTAAAAGGTATGTCTAAGGTATAATGTGAGCCTTCTTTGGTAACTGAGTTCTCCCACAGTTTAATCACCTTGTGGTCATTGATTGACAGATTGTTCTCTGGAGCAGGGTCGTCAATTTTCCAAAATCTTTCCACCTGTGCATGTAGACTTTGATCTGACTTGAGGAAGTAAGTCTTAACCTTCCTAACTTCTTTGTGGTCAATTGGACCATTAATGGCCCAGCCGAGTACTGTTCTGGTAGCGTAAGGGTCATTATCACCTCCTACGCGGTACTCTTCAGCTCTAAGGAGACGAGGAGCATCTTGTCCAATGACAAGGTGCACATCATTGGACTTGATGTGGGGAATAGAGATACCTGCTAGGTGATCCCATCTGGCTGCCTCGTCTGGTGTCGCAAGACAGCTAAGCCCAATGTTTAATTTCTTAAGTGTTCTCACACCATTAAGTGTGTAGATTCTGCCATCGTGCAAAGAGTCAATCTCAAGATCCACACTTTGAGTATGTAAGCCTTCTTGGGTTCCTCCTACTGTATCAAGGTCCAACCTTGCAGTCTTGCCTTTGATCTTTAGCTTCTTGGTCAGTTCTTCTGACACTAAACTGGTGTTGGCACCAGGATCGAGTAATGCATATGTAACAGAACTGATGTTTGTAGCTTTACCCCTAACGACCACAGGAACTATAGGTAAACAAACTTTACCATTTGCAGCTCCAGCAAATCCACATGTGACATTAGGTGGTCTGCTAGGTTGCGTTCCTTGGGTAGTTTCAGAGTCATCAGTGCTGTCCTGGCCTGCTGCTGCTTCCTGTCTGCTAGCATGGTTAGGATGCAGCCATTTGTTATGTTTTTGTCCGCAGCCAGGCACGTTGCACACCCAGTTGCACGTGCAATTCTCAGCACGGTGCCCAATCATAAAACAGTTTTGACACAGGTTTTTTTCTTGAACAAACACCAGGCGCTCCGGGACCGTTAATGATCGGAAGCCTGAGCACTGGTTTAAGAAATGCGGTTCTGAGCATTTAAGACATTTTAAATAAGCTGGCTGCTTGGTGCGTGTAGGCTTACTTCCACAGACTGCAGCGGCTTTGACAGTGGTGGGGTAGTTTTGACGATGTTTCTTTGAGACTTTGGTAGGTGATGTAAAGTTGTTTGGCTTCTCATATTTCTTGCAGCCAATTAGCCCACCAAAGACTGGATCAGATCTCTTTTCAGCTTCTGTCTCCACAAAGTTCACAACATCATCAAGTTTCGGTAGACGTCCTTCTTTTGTGATGTCGTAGTTTTTATTTAGCCACTTGGCCCTGAGATCTGATGACAGCTTGCTAATTATCTCAAATAATGTGCGGCGGCCGCTGAGCTCTTCCTCACATTTCATTGCAGCAAGTGTGTCTTTACAGCCTCTCAGCTGGTCTGCAAAGTCTCTGAGTTGCATATTGTCTTTTATCTCTTTAAAGTTCAAAATCTTTTCAACCCAAGCTTAAGAAATGGAATGAGGATTTCCAAATCTTGATTTTAGTCGATCTAGTGCTTCCTTGAAACCTGCGTTGGGATCAGAATTGTATAGACAGTGACTAATAGCATCTTGAGCCTTTCCTTCTGTGTACTGGTGCAGACGAGTTAACTTTTCTTCAGCAGAAATAGACTCTTTGTCCACCATAGTGGAGAAAAGCCTCATAAACTTCCAATACTGAAGGGGTTCACCGTCGAACTTGATTAGATCAGTTGGTGGGAGCCTGAGAGTGTCAACTTGTGCTTGATAATGCTGCCTTGAGAACTCTAGCAGTTGTGAAATCGAGTCATCTGCTATCTGGAATGGCGAGGGTTGTTGTGTAGTAGGAATTTTGCTGATTTTTGGCGTAGAATGGAGATCTGCTGTTAAAGCTTGCATCTTTTGCTGATTGTGTTGCATCTGTGCATCCAGCTCAGCTTTATGACGCAATCGCTGACGTTCCAACTCAAATTCCTCTTTGTTACGTCTAAGCAACAGCTCAAAGTTTTTCTTTTCTTTATTTCGTAGAGCTTGGATTTTCTTTAGTTCTGCTGCGTAGTCTTCATCATTTATATCAGCTGGAGGTTCACTGAACATGGCTTGTGTAGTGACATCTGACTCATCATCGACATATGAAAGCACACTAGCTCCATCTTCTTCTTTTTCTTGCAGCCAAGCCAGAGCTTCATGACGCACGTCGTGAACGTTCATTATAATAAGCCTCTCATAAGCATCAGACTCTTCTCTGTCGATGTCATCAGTGAGCCGAGAATGATAATATTTATGTGCCTCCTGAAGATGTGCAAGGGCTAGGTCGAGGCTCTGTAGCACCGACTTCAATTCTTCTGGCTTGTTTTCTCTAATTTTTTCATTCGCTGACGTCATCATCTTAGTTACGGCTGCTTTAGCTTGTCCCCTCTTTCTCTTTAGCGCAGCAATGTCTATTTCTCCCGTGGGATCTTTAGTTTCAGACATGATGCCACCGCGTTTAACTTTATGTTACAAAGAACATAAGGTAGTCGTTGTTATTGTTGTTGTTATTGTTTTATTGCCTCGTGCTTTACGCGGACATGCCGGTTAAACTGTAAATAAACATAAAAACAAAACATCAGTACTTAGTATTGTAACCTTCAATAAAACAGCCTTAAACATAAATTTATATTAACCATTGCTTGGTTACCTAACTGGTTACAAGGCTACATTCACTTTTAGAACACTCTGTAACATTAGCAATCGGCATTCAACGTCAAAGTGCCGCAAATCACAGTCAGCTTACGGCTAAATACGTTCAGCAAATACTAAGCCCGCAAATAAACTTAACAAGAAACTAATCAGATTACAGCATTAATATATCTTACCACGTTGGGCAACACTCGTGAACGGTAATAAAATATGTTTTTGTGCTCGACACGACCGTTAGCTACGGCTAACGGCGATCTCCGTGCGGCGCTGGCCTGCTGTCAGTTTCTTCCTCTTTCTAACGTCCCTTCACGCACCAACGTAAAGAACTAAGGAACGGGAGGAGTGAATCCAACATATACATATACATATATATGTATATATGTATATACATCTCTAAGCTTTGAATGCTTAGAGATGTATAACATCAATCGGGCTCTGACAGCCTTCATTGCAAACTTGATGAGGCTGTGGAAAACCACCCTTGAAGCCAACTGAAAACCACTTACACAAATGTCCATCAAATGTGGCATATACCAAGGAGATGCTCTTTCCCCACTACTGTTCTGCATAGGCCTGAACCCCCTCAGCCAAATTTTCAACAAGACTGGTTACGGATACCGACTCAAAAATGGGGCCAACATCAGTCATCTTCACTACATGGATGACATCAAGCTGTACGCCAAGTGTGAGTGAGACATCAACTCACTGATCCACACCACCAGGATCTACAGCACAGACATTGGGATGTCATTTGGACTAGAGAGGCGTGGTCGGCTGGTCACAAAGAGGGGGAAGGTCATCCGCACAGAAGGGGTCTCACTCCCAGAAGGAATAATAGCAGACATTGAGGACAGTTACAAGTATCTAGGTATACCAACCTCGATGAGGTCACAAGGAAGGGAACCACAGCTAAATACCTCCAACGAATAAGGCAAGTCCTGAGAAGCCAGCTCAATGGCCAAGTCCTGAGAAGCCAGCTCAATGGCAAGAACAAAATCCGTGCGATAAACAGCTATGCCTTGCCAGTAATCAGATACCCTGCTGGAATAATTAGCTGGCCAAAGGAGGAGATAAAAGCCACAGATATTAAGACTAGAAAACTACTAACAATGCATGGAGGGTCCCAAATCCAGCACCCTGAGACTGTACACTAGCTGCAAGGAAGGAGGCAGAGGACTAGTGAGTGTGAGAACCACTGTACAGGATGAAACATCTAAGATCCATAGATATATCAGGGACAAAGCCTCAATAGACAATGTGCTCAGTGAATGTCTCAGACAACAGGGAACGGAGGTTGAGGTGCCAGAGATACCATCATGGGAGGACATGGGATGTACCACCAGCAAATAACCGAAGTGGCTGATATCAGTAAATCCTACCAATGGCTGGAAAAAGCTGGACTCAAGGACAGCACAGAGGCCTTCATCCTGGCCGCCCAGAAACAGGCCCTAGACACCAGAGCAATAGAGGCCCAGATCGACCACACCAGACAAGACCCAAGGTGTAGGTTGTGCAAGGAGTTCTCTGAGACAGTCCAGCACATAACAGCAGGGTGAAAGATACTGGCAGGGAAAGCATACATGGAACGTCATAACCAAGTGGCAGGTATAGAGTACAGAAACATCTGTGCAGAATATGGACTGGCAACCCCGAGATCAAAGTGGGAAACACCCCCAAAGGTGGTGGAGAATGCCAGAGCTAAGATCCTGTGGGACTTCCAGATCCAGACAGACAAAATGGTAAGGGCGAACCAACCAGACATTGTCATAGTGGATAAACAACAGAGGAAAGCCGTTGTGGTACCAATACCAAGCGATTGCAACATCAGGAAAAAGGAGCACGAGAAACTAGAGAAATACCAGGGCCTCAGGGAGGAACTGGAGAGGGCCTGGAAGGTGAAGACCACAGTGGTGCCTGTGGTCATCGGGGCCCTCGGGGCAGTAACCCCCAAACTGGAGCAATGGCTACAACAGATCCCAGGAACAACATCAGACATCTCAGTCCAGAAATGTGCAGTCCTTGGCACAGCCAAGATACTGCGCAGGACCCTCAAGCTCCCAGGCCTCTGATAGAGGACCCCAGCTCAGAGGATAAGAACCACCCACGTTGGGTGAGAAGGGAATTTTTTTTTAACTTTTTTATTATATTATATTATATATACACACAGAAGGTGACTCTATATGTGCACAGTTTCAATCACTATAATATCAACATGGTCTGTTTAGCATGGCTAAATAAGGAATGCATTGTTAAGCCAAAATATTTAAAAGGGACAAAATAGTCTCTTTTAAATATCCTCATGTGTATGATTTGATACTTCTATCGTGTTCGAAAACAGCGCATTTTGTTCACTTGATTGACGCCAACAAATAGGGCTTTCTTGTTTACAGTATTGTAACAGCCTAAAGGGTTTTCAACTGCCGGTCATATAAACTTGAAACATGAAGTAACAGAGCAGCTTAAGGAAAGCCGTTCATAAATAATTTAAATAGAGCTTCTTGACAACTGTGCACCAGATCTTTAGGCTGCCCCCTAGTGAACTGCTCTAAGAAGTGCAAACAGTGCTCCAGTTGTCAGTTTTAGCTTCCACTCCGTTCTCAAAAGCGTTCATAAATGATCTGTACTGCAGGGGATCCCCATCAAACACAGGAATGTTTCTAGATGGGAGGACAGATGATAAATTTTGTTTTACAAGTAAGGCAGTGATGTCATTTTGTCTTTGCATGATGTTCACAATATTATTCTGACAGTTCTCAGTCTCAAAGGAAGATTGAAATTGTGTTTGCTGCATTGTTTGAGTGGAAAAATCAACTTTTACTCTCTTTTGATCCGTTTTAAGTTGTTTCTGCCTTTGTTTAGGTTTGACGACAGGAAAGTCAGATGCAGAATTTGCTCTTTCTTCGGGAAAAAGCTCATCAGCGCGAGGATTTAGCAGGAGCGCGTCCTTTACTTTAGCCTTTTCAAAATAAGAGTTCATTCCATCAGATCGTTTAGAATCAGCAACTGAATTCATTAAGACATTAAGTTTTGCATTAGTTGCTGCCAACTCTATTTCCAAGTCTAATTTTTCCTTTTCTTTTCTCAGCTTTTCCTCTTGCTCTTCGATCAGATGTTTTTTGTCCAACGCGGCAAATCTCTCCATGAGCGCCGCCTTTTCAGCTGCAGCTTTAATGCGAGCAGAAGATGTGGATGAAGTCCGAGAATGCTGTGAAGATGTTTTTGAACGTGGCTTTACACTTGAAATATTAGAAACACTGTCTTCAGGATTTATTTAATCCAGATCTGCAACTAGATCATCATCAACATTATTGTTCTGTTCAGTATATGGATATCCTGCTTCATGCAACTAAGCCTTTACATTGTCCATAAATTCAGAGAATGCCACAACCTTGGACTGAAAATGCACAGTTTGCCTTTTCACTTCTTCTTCTGGCAATGGCAAATTCAAAAAGGATTCATGTAAATCAGTTGCATCTTGATAGCATTTAATAAACTTGACAAAGTCAGAAGACACTTCCTTAACATTTTCTTGTGACGTCATTAATGCGGAGATTTTCTCCACAAGGTTTGAAGCTTGTTTACACTTTAAACTTCGTTTTTCTTGACGTTTTCACATAAAACTCCAAACCCTTTTGTGTGAATTTGATGTTTCTTTTTTCTTGTGACATCTGAGTGTCATCCTCTTTGCTCTTGACATCAGACATTTTTAGCGATCCTTTGAATTATTTCAAACATTTAAAGCGACATTAATCCACAAGGAATCCACAGGATGAAGCACCAACGTGTCTCTTTGTTTAAAGAGGTTGATTCTTGTGAACAAACAAGTAACTGTTAGCGTATCGCTACACAGCCGTTCGAAAACAAAACAAGAGGCACAGCACACCACAACCGTTTCAGCCGCCGTCTCCTGGCAACGGCGGAGGGATATTAACCCCCCTCCGCAACCACGTCAAACTGCGACACAACTCGTAAATACAACACACAATAAAACCCAAAACAGTATTAATTAACTACAACTATTCCATGAAAATGGCTTGTGCGCGACACTCTCCCCCTCAATAAAAAAAAAATGTCCTGTGACATTTCAAAGAGCATTTATCGTCACCTATTGACCCCTTTACTGGAAGTAATGTTGTAAGTGAGGTACTTTACATGACATTCATATTAATATAATAGTGTCCACTACTAAGGAGGATATTGTCAGTTTAGATTACAACTGTCCAGTAACAAGTACTTCTAGATCTGTTCAGATCATCTCTCTACTGTAACAGAACCTTAATTTCAGCCACAGTTCTTTCATTATGATACCAGTCTTTTGTCTTGAAAGCACAGTCACTGCATTGTCTCTGGAGAGTTCATACATAGTCCTTTTCTTTTGAATGTAGTTCTTGAACTTATATACATTGTATCTTCAACTCTGTACTTAAACACCTGGAACTATCCAGGGTCGCCAAAGTTCTTTGCAGGTTGGAGTCATACTTACAGGTAGTTCTTTAAAGCTTACTTCCACCATGGTTGGCTCACCCAAAGCACAATAGGTCAGCATCCTCGGACGGCAGTGCTCTCTCTTTGGATAGCTCGATGTAGGCGGTGAGACAGCTGCATCATCTTCTTCCGCAGAAGCTGTTTCTACAGATAGCTCAGGAGGATCCTGGTGCAGCTCCACATCTTGGCCTCCATCCTCTTTTTCTGGTATGTTGTCCATCCATGTAGCCTGAGTTTCCTTCACTTTCGGTGCATTGTCTTGATCATGTAGGTCTGGTGTAAATGGTTCAGCATCTGGGTTTAAGCTGACAGCTCGGTGACCACTGTGCTGAGCAGGAGGAAACCGGCATACTAGCTCCATGTCCTCATCTCTCTCACTGTCTGAAGTTTCTCCTCGTTGACAAAAATGACGTGACAATGTATTCGACTTGGTCTTTTTAGTCCTTTTTGAACCTCTTTCTGGGTTGTCGATTGGAAGACTGTCACAGGGGAGCAGGAGGTTCCTATGCAGCACACGACTTTTGCCACCTCCTTCTGGTACTACTTCATCCACTGGACTGATATCACTTCTCCTCTTTGCGATGATGTGGACTTTATCCTCCCAAAAGGATCTGAGCTTACCAGGGCCTCCTCTCTCTGATAAGTTGCGTACAAGCACACGCCCCCCAGGCTGCAGGTCAGCTCCATAAACTCTTTTGTCATATCCTTTTTTCCCTGTTTGATACATTGGCGGCAGTTTTGTTTGCGATCTCGTAAGCCTGCTGCATCCGCCTTTGCCAATCTTTGACATACTCAGCATAGCTTTGTTGCGTTTCATTTGGCTGTATGTTAAACAGGAGATCTATTGGCAGACGTGGAGATCGTCCATAGAGCAGATAATATGGAGCAAAGCATGTGGAGTCACTGCGGGTGCAGTTATATGCATGCACCATCTTGCATAATGACTTTTTACAGTCAGCCTTTTGCGCACTTGTGAGCATTCGCAGCATAGACAGCAGCGTTCGATTAAATCTCTCCGCCTGTCCGTTCCCTTGTGGGTGGTAGCAGGTTGTGTGGGACCCTCGCATGTGACAACACCTCTGCAATTGAGCCATCAGCTGGTTTTCAAATTCCTTCCCCATGTCGTGGTGGATTTTCTCTGGGAAGCCAAAGCGAAGAGCAAAGTCATCAAATAGTTTTTCCACTACTGTTTTTGCAGATTTGTTTTTTGTGGGGTAGGCCTGTGCAAAGCGGGTGTAGTGGTCCATTATCACCAGAATATACTCAAAACCTTGCTTACAGGCTTGCTTACAAATCAGTCGATTTTCTGAACTAGTGTCAGAAAATCGACTGACACTAGTTCGAAAGGACGTGTTGTCACAATGGGTATCAGTGGCACTCTGGCTGCTCTCTGTGGTCGTTTTGACTTTAGGCACTCACACACTTGGGTCACAAAATGTTCTTTGTCCTGCTGCATTCTGACCCAGTAAAACCTGTCTCGAATCATATTCAGAGTCCTTTCGACCCCCAGGTGACCAATCTCCTTGTGTAATTCTTGAAACACTAACAGATGGTGTTCTTTTGGCAAAACTAGCTGAGACTTATTTCTTGCTTTTCTGTATAAGATCTCATCATCGCTGATGTACAGTTTTCGCCACTGCCTCAAAAGCACCCTGACATCTGCAGGCTCAGTTTTCACCACTTCTCTGGGGGGGAATTGATCTTGGCTTTTATAATACATGACTCGCTTGATGAGAGGGTCTTTCTTTTGACTTTCTCTGATCTGTTCTGGTGTTAGTGGGGCAGGCAATGAGGATGAAGATGCATCACTTACTAAATCCAGTGTTTTGATGTGAGCTGTGGTTAACCAGACAGCTGGCATGTCACATCCCTTAAACCAATCAGGCACTCCTCCATGCTTCTTTGAAACTCTGCTGGGGCCGCACTCAAACTGAAGGGGATTCTGGTCCACTGGTACAGACCCCAAGGTGTTATAAAAGCAGTTAAGGGCTGACTTTTCTCATCCAGAAACCCTTGGTGGTAAGCCTTCCCCAGATCTAATACAGAGAACCAGGAGCTGCCAGTTAGAGAATCCAGCATGTCTTGGATTCGGGGAATGGGGTGGCGGTCAGGGACAGATTTTCTGTTTAATTCCCGGTAGTCACAGCACAACCTCAGAGTCCCATCTTTCTTTCTTACACACACTACTGGTGATGCATATGGAGAACGTGACTGAGTTATCCAGCCTCTGTTCAGCAGATCTTGAAGGTATTCTTTAACTTCCTGATGTAACGGTTTGGGAACTGACATATATGTTTTCTTCACTGGAGTGGTGTCATGCAGAGTGATATGAAGTTTCAAAGAGGGAATTAACCCTATGTCATCTTCATCATAGGCGAATGCATTACACTCTTCTCTCAGTATCTGTCTCACAGTCTGTCTTTGGTTTTCCGTTAAGTGGCTGAGGTCAACTGGAGGGTCTCACTGTGTTGGCCTCTGTTTTTCTGCTTTACTGTTGGTGATCAGGAACTGTGCTGCAGCTGGCTTTGCTCTGGGTGAGGTGTCATCTTTCCTTTGTTCACCATCAGTGATGTTCAACTGTTGTGTACTTACAGTATAAGCTGTCTTTACTGATTCTAAGTGACCCAGGGCTGCACGCTGATGTAGAGTGACATCATACTTATTGGTGTTGGAAATTGGAATTGAGA
>VMRN01000101.1:1243208-1264445 GCA_010277015.1 Poeciliopsis turrubarensis
CCCAGCCCAGAAAAGGAATTTGTGTCTGATTTGCTGCCAGCCCAATCGGTGTATCCACCCCCAGTAGTTCATTCAGAGGTCTAACTCGCTGGTGTGGTAAGTGTAATTGTCTCCATTCTTCATTAAAGAGATATGCCTGGGCCCCAGTGTCCCATAATGCTTCTACTGGAACAGCAGCCAGCCGACAATGAACAAGGCATGTCTTACCTATGAGGTTCAGAAGTTTCTGTCTGCTCCGTGGATTCATGTAGTGAGTTGTTGGGGTAGATGAAAGTATAGTATGGGAGCCTAATTTGTTTGTGGTGGGACTGAGTGTTTTGTGTGGGGCTACTGAGGGTCCCGGCCCAGCAGCCCTGTCTAGTTTCCCTGCTGTCCCCTGTTCTGACGGCAGCCTCTGGCAAGGTGTCCTCCTTGACCACACTTATAACAGTGAGTACACATCTCCCCTGACTGTGCTTCTCGACAGGCTGGGTAACCTCTGGGTCTGCTGTAGCTGCGTGTGGTGGCTCTCTCTATCTGATGTTTCTTAGTAACCTCCACTGTTTCCAACACCAATTTCTTTAGTTCTAACATTTCAGCCTTCAGTCCTTCGATGAGTTTAGTTGTTCCTGCTTCCTGTTCTGTGTTCTGACTTTTCTTGGCCCCTCTCAGTACACCTTTGGTTATTACTGCATCCCCTACCTCACCTCTGGTTACAGCTTCTTCCATGGAAGCAGGTTGGAACTCACTTATGCTTTCGTCAGCTCTGAGTTCATTTATTTTTGGGAACCTACTCACTGCGCCTTTTCTCAGTTTTTTTTGCCTTTCTTGTTCCAAGTTTGCAGCTTCACTCACCCGCTCAATTAGGACCTCATCCGATACTGCAGGATTAGTCAGGTAAGGTTTTAGTTGGAATGTTACTGCATCGCTTAGCAGTCCAGTGTCTATGGAGCGCAGAAATTTTCTTTGTATCAGTTCTGGACTGAATTGTTCGTTTTCATCCTCTTCTTTTGATTTCCAGAGCATTTTTTCTTTCAGTTCTATAGCTCTAAATAGGAAGTTCTGTGCAGATTCTTTTGGATCTTGTGAAATGTTCAACTTTAAAATGACTTCTTAGAATAATTCTCAGAGTGGACAATGTCAGTCCTGTTTTGATCTCCAGCATGTCTCTCAGGTGGAGCCCCGGGCTTATGGCCCGTATGACTGCTTCCAGGATCTCAGTCTCTGAATATCCTTTCCTCTGCCCAGATTCAATTTGGTTAATCAGGCTTGTATAGGACAGTTTATCCCTCTGACCAGCTTCTCCAATCTGCCCACAAATCCGAAACTCCCGCCTGAGGGTCACTTCTGGTATTTGAGGTGATGGAACACGGTGTGGTTCACCGTGTTCCATCACGGAACACGGTGAACCACACCGTGTTCACCGGTGTTCACGGTGAACCACGGTGTGGTTCACCGTGTTCACCTGTTGGACAGAGAGGGACAGTCTCGTGCAAAGGTCCTCTCCAACATGATCAAACAGAAGAGGAAAGAGAAAGCCGGCAAGTGGGAGGTGCCCCTGCCAAAGGTTCGCGCTCAAGGAGAGACAGAAGTTCTTAAAGTCATCCGAACAGGAAAGAGTCTCCTCCATATGCACCGTCATGCTCAGTTTTTTTTCTAAAACCCCAATTTCCTCCTCAATCCGCTGTCGGGCTTTGTTTTGTTCCTCCTGCAATTCCTTGTACTTGCCTTTTAGTAAGTTTAATTCACCTTCGTTAGATTGTGTCTATTCTGGTGTTCTGGCACCTTCCAACATCCAAGATTCCATGAAGGTGATTAAATTCTGGAGAAACTGTTGAAACGATTCCGGTTCTTCCTCATTCCTGATATCATCAAGTGTTAACTCCGCTAGTCTGATGAGGGAATGCCGAGTTTGGCCAGTAAACCCTCTTGAAGGTTCATCACTCTTGAGGCATTTACAAACTAAAATCAGCTCTGACTTCTCCAACATCAGCAGCGTTCTGCTCACTTCGTCTTGAAGCTGCTCCATCGGTATTTCCTCCTCCGACTTCGGTTCGTCTCGTTTGGATAAGTTACTTTTAGTTGAAACTCCTCCTGGGTCTGGCTCGCCAAAAATGTAGTGGTGATACAATCAAAGGAGCTTTTGTGATTGATTCTGCAACATTTTAATTTAATATTCGGTACAAAGTAACTGTACCGGCTATGTATCGCTACATAGCCGTTCAAAACAAAACAAGAGGCACAGCACACCACAACCGTTTCAGCCGCCGTCTCCTGGCAACGGCGGAGGGATATTAACCCCCCTCTGCAACCACGTCGAACTGCGACACAACTCGTAAATACAACACACAATAAAACCCAAAACAGTATTAATTTACAACAACTATTCCATGAAAATGGCTTGTGCGCCACATGGGCAACGGGGCCCGGCAAATACCCGTGTTTGAACCGACGGCGGAGTCCGGCGGTAACAGGCGCTTAAATTCCATGTCAAAAGGTTGTGAGACCTTTTCTTGTTGTGGGCAACGGGGCCCGGCAAATACCCGTGTTTGAACGGACGGCGGAGTCCGGCGAAAACAGGCGCTTAAATTCCGTGACATACCACTTCATATTTTATTCTATGTTGCATGACTTTGTGTTTTGTGTTTATGATGTAAAGCACTTTGAAATGCCTTGTAGCTGAAATGCGCTATACAAATAAAATTTGATTGATTGATTGATTAATTGATTGATAGTGGCGATTGTTTGTCAAACCCAAACATCCAATAAAAGTTCCATAAAGCCACTATGAGGCACTGGGGTCCAGATTCTTCACGCAGGCAAAAATGAGGTTGAACGTCAAAACTTGTTGATTGTCTTTTTTGCTTTTATTATTCTTTTATGCAAACAATTACAATTATCAAACTTTTCTTTGTTCTCCTATCTCTCTTGTTCTGCTCCCTTGCACTGCTCTCTCTTGCACTGGTAAAAACCATAGGCCCCAGACCCAAATGCCCTGCTGGTCCTTTACCAGGCCCCTACATTTATAAAATGTGGACTGACCCACCCTACTTCCTGTCTAGCTCACAAATAATAAAATAGGAAAAAATAAGAAAACAAAACAAAAAATAAAATTAATTACTAACCTGTAAATAAACTCTGTAAATAATGCAAAAAATAGAAGTTTAAGAATAAACTAACAAAATTCAAATGGATAAAGAAATAAAGAATAAATAGCTCCAACAGTAAGTTTAATTAAAAAACAGAAAAAGAAAGGAATTTATATCAGGCGTGCAAAAGACAAATTAAATAACAATCATTTCCTCCTATTTTGATTACAATTATTGGGAAAATTAAGATGTATCTGCACCCTTGACTGAAATCAAAAGTGCATAAGCATACACTGGAGGTAGAGCAAGGTATAGAGACACGGCGCTAAAAATAAAGCTTCTGGTATCTGCAGACACCACAAAGCTGTGTCTTGGAGTTGCATTGCGCAAAGAGCTCAACTCACTGGCCGCCAGCTAATAAATCATTTTATTAGCCTGATTGTAAATAATTGAACCCTCTTAGTGCACACAACTCATTTAGTCTAACTGGTCCCATATTGAAAGAAAGCGTAGGATTAAATAGATAGAATGATGTGACCTTGCCTGCATTCTGGAGGAAACATGCACAGTAGAGTTGCTGCTGACGCAAACACAAATGCTTTTAAGTATTTGATGTATATCTGAGAGTGCTGCATGGGAAACTGAAATGACAACTTCCCGGATAAATAAAGCATCCGTCCGTCCATCCGTCCGTCCGTCCATCCATCCATCCATCCATCCATCCATCCATCCATCCATCCATCCATCCATCCATCCATCCATCCATCCACTTTGTCCACATCGTGGGACATATATTCTTTCCTTGTCGTCGATCCCAACAACAGCAATTATGTTCATATATCTTTCTCTTCTACATTGTTCAAGAGTGTCCACATACACTGCCTGGCCAAAATAAAAGTGGCCACCAAAAAATGGTCACACTCTCTAGTATTTTGTTGGACCGCCTTTAGCTTTGATTACAGCCCGCATTCGCAGTGGCATTGTTTCAATAAGCTTCTGCAATGTCACAAGATTTATTTCCATCCAGTGTTGCATTAATTTTTCATCAAGATCTTGTATTGATGATGGGAGAGTCTGACCACTGTGCAAAGCCTTCTCCAGCACATCCCAAAGATTCTCAATGGGGTTAAGGTCTGGACTCTGTGGTGGCCAATCCATGTGTGAAAAAGATGTCTCATGCTCCCTGAACCACTCTTTCACAATTTGGGCCTGATGAATCCTGGCATTGCCATCTTGGAATATGCCCGTTCCATTTGGGAAGTAAAAATCCATTGATGGAATAACCTGGTCATTCAGTATATTCAGGTAGTCAGCTGACCTCATTCTTTGGGCACACAATGTTGCTGAACCTAGACCTGATCAACTGCAGCAATCCCAGATCATAGCACTGTCGCCACAGGCTTGTACAGTAGGCACTAGGCATGATGGGTGCATCACTTCACCTGCCTCTCTTCTTACCCTGATGCGCCCATCACTCTGAAACAGGGTAAATCTGGACTCATCAGACCACATGACCCTCTTCCATTCCTCCAGAGTTCAATCTTTATGCTCCCTAGCAAACTGAACATGCCAATGATTTGACCCTTCTTGAACAGACTAACATCTTTTCCACGACCACAGGATGTGTCTTTTGCCATGGTTGTTTAAGAAATGAGGAGTTACTCATTGCATCAGCTGGGGTTAAATAACTTGTTGCCAGCTCAAAGATAATTGCCTATGCAGTAATTATCCAATAAGAGGCTTGTACCTATTTGCTTAGTTAAATCCAGGTGGCGACTTTTATTTTGGCCAGGCAGTGTATTTTCTTTTTCTTGGTTTCAAAGCTATGGGCCCGCTATGCATTGTGCATGCACTTGCCTACTAAGATGGTGTGGTTCTGGTTCAGACTTATGGGAACTATGCATTGGCTGGGATGGTTGCCAGTAAACTGTATTTTTCATACCACAAGAGAGTAGAAAAGAATTCACAAGTGAGCAGAGAGGACTGCAAGCAGAGATTTAATCCATGCAGACAGAAGTTGTTCATGCGAGGAGAAAATGTGAGCATGAACACAAAGATTTGAGAGAGCACAGAGGATATTTGAAAGAGAGCATAAGTTTTGTGTCCAAACGTTTCAGGTTTTGAGAACAAAGACGGCATTCTGCTTTCAAACTGAGAATGTATGTTCTCGACATATGGTAGAAAAATTCCCCAATAATATGATACATAGAATCTCAATACTTACAGCAGAGCTCATGCTGTTGACTTTATCCAAGAGGGCAATAATGAGGCTGTAGAGGTTTCCCAGATATAGAACAAGGACTCTGTAAACAGAAAGCACACAATCTATAAAACCTGGTATATCATGTGTGTACTTCATTGTCCAACACATTCTTTCTTCCTACTTGTCATATATGGACGTTTGCTCAGGTTCCCTGAGCCACATGTTGAGGCAGCAGGTACCCCCTTCTGGTCAGTAATCGATTTGCAGGGTGTTTTCATTGAATGTTGTAGAGCTCCCTAACCATTGGAAACTGATGACCTAGGAACGAAAAGCGTGAGTCTTTCAATTTTTCTGAAAATCATAAAAAGTGCTTCAATCCGTTCACAGTCTATGCATTTGTATGCTTAACCATGTTTATTTTATTTCAGCTTTGAAAGATCCTCCAAATCTCTGAATATATGCCGTAATTTTATCTTCATTTCTGCAAATTTTTTAACATTCAATGAAAACACCCTGCCTGCACATCGAAGCTTTAAGAGGATGCCCGTTTCCTTTACATGCGACTCAGAGGGAAGCTGACCGAGCATCCATATATGATGAGTATGGAGTAAGAATGTGGTCAGAGTAATTCCTGGGAGGGATTTTTATTACTTCAGTATTATTACTCCAAAATATATTTTAGTGCTGCTATTACTTGGTTTTAGGAACTCTACACCTTTAATCATAATCATATTTTATTTAATGTTGATTTAATTTTTATTTTGCATGTCCTTGATCCCATTCCATACTCTTGCCAATGAATATTTTACTGATAATATCTAGTGTGTAATTACATACTCAACTTCATAGTTACTTTTGTATTGTTTCTTTTACCTTGGTTGTCATTAATGTCATTATTACAGGTCATATTAATGTTTGGGTTGTCTATGTTGTCTGTAAACATTTAATGAACGTTTGGAGACAATGGTTTCTGGATGTCAAAATTACACTCCTTTAAATGGCAAAACTTGTCTGCAATCGTTCAGTGAACATTGGTTGAACATCTGTAGACTGAATGTTTAATGGTGTTTCATTTGATGTCTCCTGAACATTTTTGGCAACATTCAGGGGTTGCTCTCTGAACAATCAATGTTAGGTGGGATGTGTCATTCCAGAGTTTCTGGGGACTGAGGGATAAGCTTTCTTAGGCAGTACAACAACACAGGCTGTCTACCACAGGACTGAAAATGACCTCTAGAGCATGTTAAAGTTCAATGGGTGCTGCAGAATTTCACAAAGCTGGTTTGTACCGCCCTTCCATAGTTTGGGGCTGACATTGTCAATGTTGAAAACTGATACATTTACAGAACACATGGAAAATAAGCAGGAACTTGGGCAACAATAAAAGTTTAACACAAGAATCCAGTGAATGTATGAAACCAAGGCACTTCAATAATGTAATTGGATTGTGACATGGAAATCAGTTGAGTACAGTAAACAAATACAGAACAGATGGGTGAAACTAAGGTAGAATAATGGTTATAAACTAATTGGTAATACCACAATTAGAAAATCGTGATCTCAAAATAGTGTGAGTGGGAGATATACACACTATTTAAACTGGATTATGGCAAAAATAAAAATATTAAAATAGTAAAAATGAAAAAAAATAAAAAGAAGCTGACTTTATTCCCTTTCTTTGATAATCCACATGTCCATGGTGAAAAATATGTAACCCTGCTATGGTTAATGTTGTGTAAGTAGGAAAATCACATTACTAAAAAGATTTTATCAGAATCCACAACTAAGGATACACTATGCAGTTAATGGCCAATTAAATCATTACCTGGCCAGCTGGAATCTCAGAGAGGTTCTTGGGTGATACATCTCCAGCTGAGCAACCAGCTCAAAAGCAGAAGGGGCAATCATAGTGATGAGCGAGACCACCACACTCACCTGAAAGAACATAAATACAACAGCAATTTAAAAAAAGAAAAAAAGAAAGATATACGTCTCTTTCACAAAAATAAACTAAACCAGACCCAGCAAAACAACAAAAAACAACAGCTCAACAGAAAGTGAGAAACCTGGAAATTTTAAATAGTGTTACTGATTGGCTGACTACGGTTTGCTAGAGAGTTGTAGAATTACCCAGTTAGATTAGCAAGTAGGCTGACTAAAACTCAGAAAAAAAAAGAAACAAAAGAAACAATCTTGTCTCTGAGTGCTGTTTTGCATTGTTGAGTAATCAAATTAAACCAATAATTATGATACATATCTTGCTTCTGTACCTCATTCTTCTCCCACAACGTCAGCTCTGGCTTTTCCTGCTCCAGTTTCTGAGATCGGTCTACCACAAAATAGATGATGTAGATGCTCCCAGCTAGTGACAGCAAAACCAAGATATTGGCTAAAATACGCAGACTGATGAGAACTGCCCTGAAGAAAAAACAATTGATCAAATGAATTTAGTAGAAATCAAAAATATATAAAGAAAATAAAATAAAAAATAAGCTTTACATTTACATGGTAGATGTTTTCTGGTCAATGTTGTGATTACACTGTACAATTAAGTACAGCTAAGTCTAAAATCCCCTGGCAGATTTAGAATTTACTGGTTTTATAGTTTTTATGGCAGGAAATGAGATAGATATCTCTCTAAAGGTAAAAATTTACAACGCAATGGAAACATGATTTTAGAACAAAATACATTTTGCTTAATTTTATTTGAAAATAAAACAAATAATAGTGTTTCATGATACAACAATTGTTTAGAATATTTTTGTCATGATATGTTGTAGGTTGATTGTGCAGTTGAGGATGATTCTAATAATTACAGCTAATATACAGAATTACAGTTCATTAAATATTTTGAAAATATTTAATGAAAGATGATGATCAAAAAACATACAAAAATATCACAGGGAGTAAGAGCAGAATGAAAACCATAAATCCAATGAAAATGGCAGCAGGCAACACAGGGAAGAACCAGAGAAAATAAGAACTCAGAAGAGTAACAGGGCAGAGAGTCTTCAACATCCCTTGTTGCCTCTTTGCAGGCCCTTCCATTTTAAGTTTCTCATATTCAAGCAAAAGTTGTTTAATAACTTGTGTGAATGCCAATCCTGGAAAAATCTTGACCTCGTCATCTTCTTAAATCAAGACATATATAAATGTACTTCTCTGTAAATTAATTAAATTCAAATAAATAAACAGAAAAATGTGAATTAACGTTTTGCCGGCCCACCAGTTGGGACTGCCGAATACAATAGGGAAGAACTAAAATCGCTGTGATTTAATGATTTTTCTTGTCTATTTGTAACAAAGGCTGCAGCGACAGTAATGGAATGGCCACTTTTAACAGGACCTAATGATCCCAATTTAAGCCCTTAACGGAACTGCAACAGAGTGACTCTGAAATAAACATGGAAGGTTCAGTGCAAGCAATCTAAATATACCTAAAGATTTTTAATCTCACTTTCATTATCTGAAGGGGACTAAGAATCAATTTTTCTTTCTCAAGGACAGTTATATTTTTTCTTTGAAAGCCAACATAACAAAGAATCCACTCAGATATTATAGGCACTATGAGTCTGATTCAGAAACACTGTTAACATTGGCACATGCTCATGCTTTTTTTCTCTTATTTAACTAGAGGAGTCTTTGTTAGTGCCAAAAAACAAAAAGTTATAACAGGCATACACAAAAAGCACTTACAGGCTTGTATCCTTCTTCTTTTCTTGCTCTTCAACAATTGCTTCCTGTTCAAAACATGAATCAACCCACTTGTTAAATTCAGGATTTGTTTTGATTGAAATTCTCAGATTAATTGAGTTTAATCCAGGTTAGTCTGTTTGCAAGAGTTTTGTGTAAGTGTATAACTGACCCTGATGTTGTTAACAATTGCAGCCCCTTTGCACTCTGCAGCTTCCGGATTACCAATCAGGTAATCCCAGGCACAAAAAACTCTCCAACAGAATGTGAAGTTTTCATCAGAAGCACTGGCCAGACTCAGACGAGAGTTCTTTGCCATTCTGATGGAAATATTAAATGTAATTTTGTTTTAAGAGTATAGAGACTGGAGCTGAAAATACATAATCAGAACCTTTAGATAGGTAGTAAATAGCACAAACATTACTTGCGTAACAGGATGATGAAACTGTAGGCAAAAACAGCCATCCCAACAAGGAAGTAAGCAAGTGGCAGTCGATAGCCAGCACTACCAATCTTCCTCATGCTGCCATAATAACCATAGAATAAAACAGAGTACTGCAGGTACCCCTATGGTGAATCATACAAAAAATACAGTTATATATAACAATATATTGAGGATGATTCTAATAATTACAGCTAATATACAGAATTACAGCTAATTAACATGCAACATCATGTTGCATGTTAAATTAAATATAACTCTACAAGGAAACAATGATGTAGAAAGAATGATCATACCATAACTTAGAGACTTATGGTAGAAGAAATTGATTAAACTGACCTTAGAAAAAAAAGGAGGCACTAAATTCATGTTTTAGTGAAGATCTATTGTGTCTATACATAGTGTGTTATTGACCAAACAGTAAGAGGAATGAGAAGCTTGCCCCAAGAGACCAGATGGTGTCCAAGTCTTGAGCTGATGCAAGATGCTCTTTGGGGATAGTTTTACTTCTTGTTGTTCCAAATGGAGCTCCAGCCAACAGCTGGAACAGAAAAAGATTAATAAAGAAAAGATGAATTTTATTGCACTAGCATCCGGGAAAATCTGAAGGGTGGAGACTCAAAGAAACACAGCAAACCTTCAACATTTACACCATACAGATACACTAGAAAGGACTTGTTGCAAAAAACCCCCATCATATTGTCAAGTTTAGCTGAGCTACACAGATATAGCATTTTATATCTGGTCACATAATCTACAGCATTAAAAAAAGCAAAAATATAGAACTGACAGAACCTCCTTAGTGTTTAATGGTCCATGATGTCAATCACAAAAACAGAAAATGCAAGAATTTTTCAATGTGGAGAATAACAAGGTTATTAAAACCTTGGTGATACAAATAGATAAACAGAACAATAACATTACACTGGTAGGATGACAGTCTAAGTAATGTCAGGGGAAATTGTTTGTGTCTGCATGTCACTAACAACAATAAATCCAGCATCATATTTCCTCCTCTTTTGTTCTCTGCAGTTTGAACATATTCCCCAGGGATACGTTCTGAGCTATCCCTATAAAAAGACAAATTATTGTTTGCAGAGGGAAAAAACAAAACAAAAAAAATTGAATTATCTCTACATTTTGAACAGTGGTAATAAATTTTAATACCTTACAATACAGTGGAATAGAAAAGTCCACTTTTAAATAGTTTTTTTTTAATTTATTAAAACTCAAAGTATTTTGACATTGAAAATCACATCACCTATTCACAGACAGATTGGTAGGTAAGGTTGTGAGAAGAAACTGGAATCCCGTTTTCAGCCTCACAGTTACTAATTATGATTACTCCTCCACTGTGAGTCACAACCAAACATCTCATAAATCAACTGTGATCATTTTGGACAGTGTTTTGTTGGTTACTGAGAGGCCAAAGGGAGCTAATTAATTTCTGTGTTTAGTAACATTTAAGGGCATAACTCCTAACATATTCTTGGTTTGTCCTTAGAGTCCATCCACACATATTTTGGATGGAATTAATGTGTTACATAATGCTACTTTTAAATTTGCACATGTTGCCTCTTGGTGGAGTCATCAGGAACTTGATGACACTCAGCTATATGTCTCGTTGGCTCATGACGACCCCCAGCCAATCACAGCACTTTTTAATTGCATTTGCACAAAGACCTGAATGTCACAGGACAAAACAGAAGTTTTAATCATTGGACTAGAGGATCAGAAAGAAATTATAATTGAAAATCTAGAAAATTTCTGAAAAAATTTAACCGGGGCCTACCAAAGTGTGCCTGTCGGTTTGGACCCAGCGTTCTGATGCTAAAAATTAGCATCAATGCTAAGGTTAGCTTAATTGTAGTCAATAGCCTGTGGAGAGTCATAAGAATGTTGATTAACATGGACTTGCACCATTCAGTATGTTAAAATTAGTGTATAAGCTAAAACTAGCTTTTAGTGTCTGCATGTATAAGCTAAAACTAGCTTATACACTAATGTTAACCTCAATGGTGTCAGTAGCATGTGGGGTATCATTAGAATGTCATCTTAGATTGACTTCTTACATTCAATGTCCTAAACATGGCTAATAAGTAAGAAAAATAGCTAATAGTTTATTTTAGGGAAAAACACTTGTGTTAATGCGCTGCCTTGCATAGAAATTTTGATGTTACATAATATTGAGGCTTTTATTTAGTAATTTTCAATAAGCTTGACTTTAAATGGCCAATCTAATCCCATGTGTAACAGTGATTGGGTTAAATCAGTTATATAATGGCCAAAAGAGCAAGTATTTGATGTAAAAAAGATCAAGGCTTTTATTTTGAAATTTTCATGAAACTTAATTTTAAATTGCCACACTAATCCCATATGTAACAATGGTTGGGTAAAATCAGTTATAAAATGGCCAAAACACAAGTAGTTCTATTCGCTAGCTGAGTCCTCCTCTGTAGGAACTAGCAGTCCTGCCATGCTGTAGTTCTTGCATTCAGTTCAGAGCTCTTTGGTAGGCACTGAGTGTTCCACCATGTTGTAGTTCTAACCTTCAGTCATTGTAGTTCTAAAGAGAAGCTCAACTGTCGTGTCAGTGGAGACAGGGGGAGACAGAATTCTGTTTGAAGCAGTTAGTCTTCCTGGAAGGCCTGAGAGAAATATTCAGGATTTTATTTAGAAATGTTCAGTAATCTTTATTTTAAAGGTCTACACTAATCCTGTGAGTAACAATGTTTGGGTTAAATCGGTTATATACTGGACAAAACAGCAAGTAGTTCTAAATGGCAGCTCAGCCCTCTGTTTTAACAGAGTATTATTTAGAACTACAGATATGGCGTATTTGTAGTCCTAACCAGCAGGTCTCCCCTGCTCTATGTTCTGTTGCTATGGTAATTAATGCTGTCAGCCAGCTGTGAGTGAGAAGCAGGGGGAGACAGAATAGATCTTACCAAGTTCCGCCCACAACTGACCTAGAAAATCTTATGTGCCGCAAGTCTCTCAAACAAAGCCTCCTTTGTTTCTATGTAAACATGGAGTCTTCCACTTGGACTGAAAGAGTATTTCTGAGTCTAACCTGAGTTCTAACCTTAACCTTAAGCCTAAGGTTAAGGTTAGAAACTACAACAATGGACAGAGGAATCAGCTACAACAATGGACAGAGGAACTGACAAGTTCATGTCATCTTTTTTGGATGACATCAAGGTGTTTGAGCCACACAATGCCTCCAACATTATGCGTGGGACAGAAAAATGCTTTCGGTCGATGAGGAAAACATAGCATCAATACAGCTATGGACAAGATCACTGATGCCTACTGTTCTTGCAAGGTTGGGTAAGTCGGGGATTCATCATTTTGTAGGTTACTTTTGAAATCAGTGGGTGATTCCTGCTGTTTGCTGGCAAATGTTTGACTGTCCCTTAGCCTCTACTTGGTGTCAGAGTGGCCAATGCGAGTAACGGTTTAGTCAAAAGCTTTTTCTGCTACAATAAAATCTTTAACCTATGTCGGATACAGTACACATTGCATATTGATATGTTCAGCTAACGTACGACTGTGTAGCAGACAGGATTCAATGTGTAGAATTAGTATCAGTACTGCCATATGCTGTACTTAGATAAAAGGTGTTCATGATGGATGTGTTTATTATTGATTTTCTTTTTTTTCAGACAGAGAGAAAGCAAATCAATAATACTTACACCAACACACACTCCTTTGTTCTTGTTGACCCTACGAACTGCTCATGTGATCGTGCATAAGCTTTGATCCAAGCAAGGCATTCTCCTTCTGATTTGGGAAATCTGTGAATTTTACTACCACAAACATGATCAGGATACCTGACATCACCAGTACAGATACCCCACCATTCTTTTTCGATCGTTGATGCGAAAACTTTCTGCCGGTCTGCAAAGCAGTCTGGCGCTACATTATCATGTGTTTACTAATGCATGTACATTAGCTTGTGTTTGTGAAACGGCCACACACGTGGTGGCACAGTTACTACGTAAAATGGGCATCAGCCCTGTGTTAAGGTCCATTCTATCTATTGTAATGCCCTGTGTACACATTGCATATTGTGTACACAGGGCACAATATGCAGTGTTGTGCCCTGTGTTAAGGTCCATTCTATCCATTGTAATGCCCTGCTTTTTGTTTCCGTAAAAACACTTTACACAGCCTTCAGCTGTTCCAAAACTCTGCTGCTTGAGTGACCAGAAGACCAGAAGGCAGGCTCACATCACACCTTTTTTCAAATCATTGCAGTGGCTCTCAGCATTCCTCAGGCTTGATTTTAAAAGTAATTTCCTTGTTTTTAAATGTCTTAATGGTTTTGTAGCATCTGACTTTGCAGAGCTGCTATTACCGTATGAACCTCTGTGGACCCTGAGGTCCTCTGACACTAGACTACTAACAGTTTAGTCAGAAGAGTCAGGCTTTCCAGTATTATTGAGCCTGTTTGTGGAACGGTCTGCCAGAGAACCTGAGGGCCACAGAAAATGTTACTGTCTTTAAGAGCAGCCTCAAGACCCATTGTTTGTTCTTGTAGGTTTGTTTGATTGATTTTATTGTGCACTTTGAGCTGATTTTAGTATGAATGGTGTTTTAAAATTGGTGGATTCAGTGATTGATTGTCTTAATGCAATAAAGACTCTTTGGATTAAGTGATCAAATAAACTTAAACTGGCTGAGAGTACTAAGTTAAACAAATGCCTTTCATTCATATAAATTTAATTTATAATCTTAGGCACACTCCTTCTACAACATGACAACATGATCAACATCAAAACTAGCTTTCAGCACGTCTCATAAGAGGGATATTTTATGCCATCAGAATTAGTTTTGGAACAAAAGTTTTACAATAAGCAACTGAAACAAAATGTTTTCTTACTGGTCTTGGTGGAATATATTTTCTTCTAATGGTGCATTTAAACCAAACGTGTCAGACACGTCATTTGAAGTGTTTTGAGTTGGAGGCGGACCATCGACCAATCAGAGAGACTGCTTTGTGGCGTAGGGTGAATTTTCTGATGTGATCTCAGAAAAAAAAAGCTATGGAGGATAAACTAAATGTTGCTGTTTACTCTTGACCTATAATCTACAGCCAATAAAGTTATCACTATAGAAAAAGGAATTGAAAGGACCTCTCTTGGAAGAGGACGTTTTGGCCCTGGGGCTCATGAGGTGGGCTGCAGCTCCCCTAAAGCTCCTCCTCTTTACCGGTGTTACTAATCTATTCATTTGGAGCATAGAATATTTAAACCTGGCTGTTTCTACTTTCAAGGTCACCTTTGGCGTTGATTAAGTTATAACTTTTACTTTTTAAAAATATTTTCCCGCATTTGAGCTATCCAAATCTGCCCAGCAAAAATGTTGAGTAATGTGAAATAAACTTCGTATTTATTTATGTATGAGATGGTGGAAGAGTTTTAGTGACACGAATTCCAAGGATTCTCCTCTACAAGCCCATCTAGAGCGATTTTGATGCGCCTAACACATGTCTAGAGCAAAATGTCGTCTAACTTTAAAGTGCACTCATGGTCCCGTTTTTGACGTGTGTAACGCGTTTGGTGAGAATGCACCATAATTATTTTTGCCTTTGATAAAGTTTTATTCAATATATGTAAATGTGAATTTGCATTTTCAACTTAGACTATGGACACTGACCTCTGGTAGGACCACAAAAGATCCTGTCATGATGGTGAGGACGATGTTTATCCCAAACAACCAGCGAAGAAAGATAAAATAGGAGGCCACGCCTGATCCAAAGTGACCTCAAGAAAAATAAAAATGCTACTAAAAATTTATTGGAAATATTTCATATACTGTAATTAATTTTTCCCTGACAGCAACAAAACACTTATTAGGTTATAAATAAATGAGCCCTTTAAAACAAAACATACAGAAACAAGGGAAGAAAAGGCAACACACTAATAGCAGCATCACTTTGACTCTGCAGAAAAACATTACTTACTTTCAATTTTTTTGATCCTCACTTCCCACGGAATGAATGTAACAACAATGTTGTAAAGGACACGGTAAAGTTTTTTCAGCAGCTACAGAGGAGAAAAGTTTAAAAAAGCACAAAGTCAGAACAATGGCATTAGCACAATGCAGAAGACAAGATCTTCTTTTAAAGTCCTAAATTTTTTTCAGTTCATCCTTTGTAGTGATTAGTGGCAGTTAAACTTTAAGCATTTACATCTAATTGATTTTATGTAGAAATTCATATTTTTAAAAAAATGCCTTTTAATTTATTATCTATGTAAACTAATCAACTCTACAATATATGGAATGGACATAGACAGTTTAAATAATTAAAGTTGTAAAACAAATAATCTGTTTTTTTAAAATTTGAGTTTGGTTTTCATTTGTTATGAGAAGTGAATAGGAAAACAAGAAATCATGTCTTGCACCAGGAGTTGTAATGTTTCTTTTTGTCTCCCAAAACAGTAAAACAATAAGAGAAATGACTCATACCAGAGTTCAGTTTCATGCATTTACATCTGTTTAATTTTACTCAAAATCTCATATATATATACACTGCTCAAAAAAATAAAGGGAACACTCAAATAACACATCCTAGATCTGAATGAATGAAATATTCTCATGGAATACTTTGTCCTGTACAAAGTTGAATGTGCTGACAAAATCATTGTTGATTGTCAATCAGTGTTGCTTCCTAAGTGGACAGTTTGATTTCACAGAAGTTTGATGTACTTATGATGTACTTATTGTGTTGTTTGAGTGTTCCCTTTATTTTTTTGAGCAGTATATATGCCTTTAAATGTCCTGCATCAGTATTTGGCAGTAAAGTCTCTTTAAGTTCTTAAGACTGGCTGCCACCAGTCTTAAGATAGTAAAAGAAGAAGAGCTGCCACATTATCTTGGTGGAAGGGTTTGAGTGCCCCAATGATGCTAGGAGCTATGCTGTCTGGGGCTTCATGCCCCTGGTAGGTTCACCTCACCTAGGACCTCGGTCCCTCACCAAGATCCTAGGTGAGTGCAGCCCAAAGACCCCTATGATGACAAATAACTGTGGACTTGGTGTTCCGTCGCCCGGACGTGGTTCACCGGGGCTTAGCCTGTAGAGAAAACATGGGCCCCCCCCCCATGCTCCCACCACCTGTGAGAGGGGCCAAACATGTCGGGTGCGATCTGAGATGGGTGGCAGCTGAGGGAGGGGAGCCTGGGGGTCCAACGTTCGGTTGCAGAAGCTGGCTCTTGGGACGTGGAAAGAGCTTGAGCTAATGTATGAGGTTGAGAGGTTCCAGCTAGAAATAATCGGATTCACCTCCACACATGGCTCTGGTTCTGGAACCAGTCTCCTTGAGACTGGACGTACGTCCACTCTGGTGTTACCCAGAGAGAGGCGTTAGGCAGGAGTGGGCATACTTGTTGCCCCCCATCTCGGCGCCTGTATGTTGGGGTTTACCTTAGTGGACCAAGACAGTAGCCTCCTCCACCTATGGGTGGGGGGACAGGTTCTGATTGTTGTTTGTGCTTACTGGCCGAACAACAATTCAGATTACCCACCCTTCTTGGAGCCTTAGAGAGGTTACTGGAGAGTTCCCTCCTGGGGACTCCCTTGTTCTGCTGGGGCACTTCAACGCTCACGTGGGCAATGACAGTGAGACCTGCAGGGGTGTGATAGGGAGGAACGCTCCCCCAATCTGAGTGGTGTTCTGTTGTTGAACTTCTGCGTTTGTCACGAATTGTCCTTAGCGAACACCATGTTCAGGCAAAAGGGTGTCCATATGTGCACTTGGCACCAGTACACCCTAGGCCGCAGTTCGATGATCGACTTTGTCATCGTTTCGTCGGATCTGAGGCAGTATCTCTTGGACACTCGGGTGAAGAGAGGTGCAGAGCTATCCACTGACCACTACCTGGTGGTGAGTTGGCTCCGGTGTTGGACAAGGATGCCAATCAGACCTGGCAGGCTCAAACGTGTTGTGAGGGTCGGGTGGGTCGGGTGGTTGCTGAGGCAAAATCTTGGGTGTGGGAGGAGTTCGGAGAGGCCATGGAAAAAAGACTTCCGCACAGCTTTGAGGCGATTCTGGTCCACCATCCGGCGTCTCATGAGGGGGAAGCAGTGCAGCACCAACACTATTTATAGGGAGGATGGTGTGCTGCTGACCTCGACTCGGGACATTGTGGGTTGGTGGGCAGAATACTTCGAAGACCTCATCAATCCCACCAACATGCCTTCAGTTGAGGAAGCTGAGCCTGGGGACTCTGGGTCGAGCTCTCCAATCTCTGGGGATGAGGTCACTGAGGTGATTAAAAAGCTCCTCTGTGGCAGGGCCCCGGGGGTGGATGAGATTCGCCTGGAGTTTCTTAAGGCTCTGGATGTTGTAGGGTTGTGTTGGTTGACACGACTCTGCAATATCGCATGGACATCGGGGGCAGTTCCCTTGGATTGGCAAACTGGGGTGGTGGTCCCCCTGTTTAAAAAAAGGGGGACCTTTTTTTTGCTCTAATTATAGGGGGATCACACTCTTAAGCCTCCCTGGCAAGGTCTATTCAGGGGTCCTGGAGAGGAGGGTCCATCGGATAGTCGAACCTCGGATTCATGAAGAGCAGTGTGGTTTTCGTCCTGGTCATGGAACACTGGACCAGCTCTACACCCTCAACAGGGTCCTGGATGGTGCATGGGAGTTCACCCAACCGGTCCACATGTGTTTTCCATTTTCATTTTTCCTTTTTCAGTTTTCCATTTATATTTATTTTTCATTTATCCTTTTTAATTTTCTTTTTCTCATTTATCCTTTTCCAATTTTCCATTTAACTGATCCTTTTTCAATTTTCCTTTTTTTCTATTACCCTTCTTCCCAGTTACTGGGAAAAGGGTAAATGATAATGAGGAGGAGCAGCATCATTAGGCTACAACTTCTCCCAATTGTTTGGTTTGCAGCACACTGTACTTTGCTGTAAGAAAGATGGTGAGCCAGAGCTTGGCAACTTCTTTAGAAAATAGTGTTATAACTCCGGACTTGATTATTTTTCGCCAACTGAACATGTTTCAGTTGGTGGTTCTCATGGACTCTGAGGTTCACCGTGTGGGTGTTCAGAATTTGGATGAAGCGGCTGCTGATGTTGGCTTAGAATTGAACTTTTGATAGTCCTCAAGTTGAAGATTTGGTAGTCCTCCAGTTGCCCAAATGTTGCACAATAAGTCAACGCTGATGTTTGTTTTCCAACTACACTCATATTTAATCAATTAGTTTTCATGAAAAGTTAATATATTTCAGTAACTCAGCTCACAAATAAACCCTATATAGAGTAATTACACAGATCTTTCAAAACATTTATTCATGCCAATGATGACTTCTTTATCAGTTAATGAAACATGGCATTTAGGTTTAGAATATTACATCAGCAATGAAAAATTTGTTTATAACCTGCTTAAATGTTATTTTTAAAAGTACTTCTAGTCTAACAAGCTTCTTTGGAACTCATTCAAATTCATTAAATATAACTTCTATGAATCCTTTGTTGTTTTGATTAAAATTACAGCTTTTTGGCACCACACATAAATTAATGTTTCTATGTTTGCATGTTTTCCGATGTTAAGCTGTCACAGCAGACCATCCTGAAGGCCTTTTGTCTCAGTGTCGTCCTTCACGGACTTCCAGTGGGTTCATAACTTCAGGATGTCCAGAGACCTTCACCTCTGTTCCTGCTTCTCTGTTCTTGGGCCTCTGGAACAGGAATATCCGGCCAAATGCAATGGCGACACATTTATTTAACAAAATCTGGCTGATGTTCTTATAACTTTGCCATGCAAGAACAATCTGTATATTACTGGTTTGAAGTAACTAAACATGTTTCGTTTTTGTCCATCTGATCTGGTTCTAATGAAGCTGAATAAAGCTGTGTTCTCTAATCTGTGTAGTTTTAATTTATTCAAATCTCATGTTTTCAAAAATCCTAGAGACACTAAAATGGATTGTTTGAGGCTTAAAATAGCTTGAACTCAACATAATCTTCATTGAAGAAAGCTACAAAAATAGAATACAGTAATGACTGAAGGTTTTGGACCCATTTTATTTTTTGGTTTCATATTACACTGCAGATCCTTCATCATGACAGCTGAACAGTGATAGTGATAGAAATGTGTAGTACAAGGTAGACGTGAACAAACATGCCATTTGGGGGTGGAGGGGTTTATTGCAATCCTAACAGTTATTTCAAACTGTTAAGGATGTGTTCATCCATAAGTGTTCACTGAACACTGAAAATTGGAAATTAAAATTTTTCAATTTCATTTGGAAATCTGCAATATTAAATATTTAAAGCATTCTGTCTTCAGGCCAGCCTGCCTCCCATGTTTCAGGTGTTTCCTTCTGTCACACACCTCACTTCAATAAATGGCTGATTAACAGGCTTCTGAATGGAAAGGGTGAGCTAATGCTATCATTTGCGTCAGGTGTTCTAGAACAGACACACATTTTAAAATGTGCAGGCTGTGTTGATGTCCAGTTAACAGTATGATATAGGCAAGTTGCAAACATTTTAATCTCATTGTTATATTTTCACTCTGTATCTGAAGTTTATCACATTTCTGGATGTTCAGTGTTTTAATAAAAGTTAAGTCGGCAGAGGATTTTAGCAGGGCCACAACACCATGCAACTTACATCATATGTGTTTTAAAAAATAGGCTGCACTGTTGAGCACAACAGAATGAATTTTTCCTCTGATGTTTGGCTGAACCCATCTCTCTGCTTCTTCCTGAACGAGATCATTGTGAGCAGTTCTGGTGCTGCTCACTATGCAAATGATTCTGCTCACCTTTCACCATGTCAGCCATGGGGTCTCTCTCCGTGAGACTCTCAGCAATCATTCTTTTCCTTGGCCCTTTAATAAATAATGACACAATGCATTCTGAGTGTTATTCCTGATTCAATTGTTAATAGAAACAATGTCTCATCACAATAAGATTAATTTATTTATTTTGTTAACAGCCCACTCTTCTGTTCAGAGTTTAGGAGTGACTAACTACATTTACTCAATTTCATGTGCTAGAGTAACATTTAGAAAAACAAATGTACTTTTAGGAGTATTTTTACTATGCTGAACTTTTTACTTTTACTCAGGCAATTTTATTATCAAGTATCACTACTCTTATTTGAACAAAATTGTCATTTTGTCTTTAAAATACCGATATTTCCACTGAACTTTATATTTTGGTCCATCTAATTGTGTAATTCTTAGATACTGAATAATTGATAACTTGATCAGTTGCTTTTTACCAAATACCTTTTAGTTACTTTTTACCAAATATCTTTTTACTAATTTCTTAGTTACCTACGTTTTACTTTTACTTGAGTAAAAACATGTTGAAGTACTACTGTTCTTACTTGAGTACAATTAAGAACAGTAACCAAATTTTGAAGCGTAGACCAAAACATAGGCATACTAAGGTGTGCAAGTTATACATTCACAAAGAACAACTTAAAAAATATATGTAGTCATTTTTACTTTACATACTTACAAACATGTGTAGTGGTTATAAAACTATTTTAAGCAACGAAAAAGGAAAACAAGATCTAATGATCTGTGATCCATTATTCTGGTCTTTCAAGTTCAGCGCTACAGACAGATAACGGTACAGATACGGCAAAAGGTAGCCTAAGTTCAAAGAAGTTAAAAGAAATGTATTTTTCATAAATGTTACATTTCTTGTTGCTTTTCCGCCTATGTTTGTTTGTGGTTCTTGAAAAGTCTAACCTTTTGAATCGAATGTTTTAAGAGTTTTTTTGGTCGTTCGAGTCTCGATTGTTTTGTCTGTTGGAATGCAGGGGAATGTAACGGTTATGCTCCATTATAACAC
>VMRN01000101.1:1264455-1365861 GCA_010277015.1 Poeciliopsis turrubarensis
TGCAAAGTGTAACATTGTGTCCGTGTTTTATTACTCCCCTTTAACAGAGGCGTAACACATGCTTATCAGTGATAGACAGAAAATAACTGGAAAGACTGTGTAAATTTAAAGGCATTTTTGTAGTTTATTCATTTTTGATTAACAAACCAGCCAGGTTCATCAACCAGTTTCAGGAACCGACCAGATCCCTTCAGTGCTATTACCTCGAGAAATAATGAGATTTGGTTAAGTATAAAAACAGACTTCAATGCCAAAAAATTATCAATTATTACAAGCCATGTAAGTCATACAAATGGAATGGATACAGAGTTACATTCCAGCATTGTGCCTCACTTGGCACACCTTTGGGGTTACCCCAAGTGAGGCAAAGACTGTAGCACAAGTTTAGCTTTTATCCACTCTGCATTCTGTACATGCCCTAAAAGGTACTGTCATCAATTTCAGTCTGGCAACAGTCACATCAAACATGGTTATGTGAGCTGGAGTGTACATGTAAGCAGATGAGAGAGGAAAACACAGAATCCATAACAGTATTAACCTAAATAATACCTTGCTTTTACTAGAGATATGAACAGCCATTTAAAAAATATACTGTCATAGTCTTATTCAAATTTCTTTAAAGTTCAGCACAACTATTTCCCTTGTTTTATGACTGTGTTGGCGACCACAAAATACAATATAGACCAGATAGATATACCCACATGTTTCTCACCTTAATGGCCTGTCTGGACAGACAGCAGCAGTGGATGTCAGGAAATGGAAAGATTGCCTCCAATGCAGATCTCCAAGGCTTGCCATTCTCATTCTTTCAGCTCAACAAAATAACTAATTCTTCGATGCTCTATAGAATTGTCTCTAGAGTTGCAATGTCTGGGCAACTGGAGGACTCCCAAAGCTTCAATTCTAAGCCAACGTCAGCAGCCACTTCATCCAAACTCTGAACACCAAGTCAGTGAACCTTAGAGTACATGAGAGCCAACAACTGAAACATGTTCTGTCTGAGCATCCACACAAAAAAATAATCAAGTCAGGAGTTATAACATTATTTACTGAAGAAGTTCCCAAGCTCCGATTCACTAATAAGCTGGTGGGAGGTTGCCATCTTGAAGCAAAGTACAGTGTGCTGCTAACCAAACAATTGGGAGGAGTTGTAGCCTGATGATGCTGCCCCTCCTCATTATCTTATTATAATTTACCCTTTTCCCAGTAATTGGGAAGAGGGTAAATGAAAAAAAGGACAAATGAAAATTAAAAATTGAAAAAGGATAAATATAAACAGAAAATTGAAAATGGGAAAAGGATAAATCAATAAGGAAAATTAGGAAGTGAAAAATAAATATATAAATGAAAAAATATAAATAGGAATAAAGATGTCAATTCCTCTATTTTTCATTTCCCTACTTATTTTTAAAATTTTGCCTGAAATGGCCCTCCAGATGTGTTGGTGTATAAATGTGAGTATGAATGGGTGAATAAAGAGTAAAGTTGCCAAAAAGCTTTGATTGGTCAAAAATGATTGGAAAAGCGCAATGTAAGTTCAGTGCATTTGCCATCACAATTGACTGAATGGGAAGGAAGTGCATAAATGCGATGAATTTTGATTAATTTGATTTATTGAATAAATGACACCTAAATCAAAGGAATATATGCTATTTAATTTGCATAGGTAACATGATAATTATGCAATTCAAACCATATACTTTATGTATTTGGAATAAATACTCATTAATTTAAAATAACTGTAATATAATAATACTACATACATAAACTTAAGGATTATGCAACTAACATAAATAGGCTTTATTACAACGATGAATATGAATCATATAAAGTTTATTTGATAGGTTTGCATTAAATTGAACTGAAAAAGGTAAATGGAAATTTGTCATGTAATTACATAAATCTTAGAAGTTTGGCTTAAATATTTCTGTGCATATAAAGATTGACTGAATGGGAAGGAATTGCATAAACATGATGAATTTTGATTAATTTGGTTTATTGCATAATTGTAACCCTAACCCACAAATGACATTCAGACACTCATGCTATTTACACTGTATATTATGCAAGTTACTTATTTATACAATTTATACAATATTATTTTATATATTTATACAATATTCTTCATATATTTGACATAAATACACTTATTATTAATAAGTGTATTTCTGGACTAAAAAGCGCACCTCACTTTAAGCCCACAAAGCTTTTTTCTTTTTTGAAAAAACTGGAAACGTACACAGGGATGTTTCTAGGATGTGACCTTTAAGGTCCCAGCAGGGTAAGACCCAAGAGAATTTATTCGTTGATGCATTTTTCTAAACGTTACTGCTTATTTACATACATTCACATAAGAAATTAAATTGTTTTGTCCAGCTAAAACTGTTAACAACTACCTACAGGTCTGGAAAAAATTAAAAGCCCTTTGCACTAAACCCCACTGACAACGCCAAATATTGATGTCTGAACTCTTCCTGAGTTAAAACATTAGTTTAGCTGTTTCTAAATGTTAGGTGTTTAGATAAATACAAATATAAATATAAAAGATTAGGAGACTTTAAGGGCTGAGAAATCTGTGTTTCTTTTATCTTTGAAGGAAGCAATGAGTTTGTCACATTGGAGACGGATGGCCAGAGGGACAGTTGGCCTGGTAGGAAGAATGGGTCGTTTGCATACAACCCAGAGTCTCGGCAACTGAACTTAACGACCCCAGAGGGGGCGGAGAACTGAACCAGAGAGTCCCAGGAACGAAACAGGATGCCTGCAGTCACAAAAGGACAACCAGGGATAAGCAGTTGACACCTACCAGGAGATGCAAAGACAGTACCTTGAGAATGTGCATTCTGTTTGCCACTCCTTGTATGCAAATGTTTGTAATTAAGCTACGCCTCAGTGTAATAAAATATGCAGTTGCAGAGGAGCATGTTAGAACTGGTCTGGAGACAGAGATAATGGGATGTCTCTGGGCAGAGTTCTCCGTTCAATTGGAAGATTGCATAAGAAAATTTAACCATCTGATTAATGTCCAGTGAGAGTGTTAGGTAATAGATCCAAAATTAAATGAATGTAAACTAGTTCTCTTTACATTATTCAAGGTCTGAAAGCACTGCATCTTTTTTGTTATTTTGACCTTTTCTCATTTTCTGAAAATAAATAGTAAGTTTTTGCTTGGAATTTCAGAGACAATGTTCATTTTAAACATGTACCTACAAAGAGTAAAGTCAGAGGACTGATAATTTTTTCCAGAGCTGAATATATATGAAACAGAATCAGACTACGTCATACCTCCCAACATCTGCTAACACTAATGAGACACAAGCCGCTGTAGAATGACACAGTCCTAGTGCAGTCTGCTCCTCCGGAAATTAAAATAAGATCTGTTCAAAACTATGCATTTCATTTGAAGAACATTTTATTAAATTCATAGGATTAATAAACCTAAAACCAATTTATTTTCTAGGTATCTAGGTACTTTGTTTGAAAGTCATACTTAGAAATAGCATTACCATAATTTTTATCTGAATGTTATGCGGCTGTTGGCCTTTTTTCTTTGAACAAGAATGTTTGTCCATCTATGGAAATGTAGACATTATGAGTCGAGGTTTTACTATTTCAGTTCATAAAGTGGGTCCAGCATAGTTTCAGTACCAAACACCTTTCTGTTCACAGACACAAGAACAGCCTGACCCTAACATTCTGTACTGTTCTTTAGTTTTACCTCAGAGAGGTTTGGAAAATTAATTACAAAACAACATAACTGTCATTAGTCAAACTTCAAAACAGAGCAACAAGAGAATTAAGAAGGCTAAGGACCAGGATCAGACTGACCCATTATTTATCCAAATATTTTTGCACACTTGCAACATCTTGTACCGGACAACTACAAAATACTATTCAAATAAATAAAGCCAATACTGTACACAATTTCCATTCATAAATATCAGAAAAATAATTTTAAATTAAGTACTGCATTTCCCAAATCACTAAGCATAATATTTTGCATTATGAGTTGCCATCTGATAAAGGTGTTGATGAAACAAGTCTGCCCCTTATGGCTAGTTAAAAAAAATCTATAAAATGGTCTTTACTGTTTTCTTTAGAGGCTGGTTCTAGACCAGATTTGTGTTTTATGGGGAACACTTAAAAAAGAATTACACAAAAATCAAAGCAATATGTGATATGTGTAATATATAAAGTCAATGAAAGAGCCACTTGTGTCTCCAGACACTCAGGTCGCAGATCCCTGACCTATCAGATGGAAAATGTGATCCTATCTAAGGCTGTTGTAAACAAATATTTTAGTAATCGAGTAACCTATCAATTATTCTTACGATTGAGTAATTGGATAAAAAAAAACAAAAAACAAAACATTGGTAAATATAACATAACATCAGTATTACTATTGCATATCAATATCAGTCCAATTTTTCACATTTGAGTTTTCCAAACAATAAATTTTCTGTAGTTTAAAAATGTAGAAAATGAACGTGTAACAATAATAGCTCACTTTCTAAGTTAACCTGAAGAAAAGTTGCACAAAAATCTGAAATTACATTCAGTTTAATAATAAAGAGGCAGACTCACCAATAAGCTAATAAAAAGTGTCTCTACTCCAGCTTTTGGCCTATGTATTCATCTTCAATTTAATAAATGAACTCTTACCTTATTCAGGAATAATAGCGATGGGATTTAATACCTTCGTTCATCACACACAAAAACATTTACCAGGTATGTAACGCCACCCATTAGTGACAACAGGGATGATATAAAATTAATTTTTCCAGTTCATCTGTAAAGCTACGAATCTAAAGGACAGTCTGCAGAGTTCAGTCTATCCACTCACTTGTATAAATAATCCCGCCGTGCTGGTCGCTCTGAACCAGCAGCTCCTGGGAGGAGAAAGACTACTGCACTCCAAGCATCGCACCTGTCATTTTAAGGATGCTCATTGGTCCCCCCCAAAAAGATGAAAACCCATACATTATCATGAATCAATAAAATCCTCCCAGGCCAAACTTGAAAATTGGGCCTTATGCTGCCAACGTTTAGCTTTTGCCAACAATTCAGGTGGAAGTGAATGCGATGCGTATCGCAAGTAACGACTCAGCCAGAAAACGGTGCATTAAATAACAAAACATAACTTAAAGCTTTGAGGCAGATACATTTTCCTCGAGGAATTTTAATAATCGAGATACACAAATCACTTGAGGAATTATTTCAGCCCTAATCCTATCTCAATACGGCAGTTAAAAGTGCAGAATTATAATTTTTAATTCATTGTTAAAGTAAAATTATGAAGGTGAAAAAAAAAAATCACCACTTTTAACAAAAGGTATTTATTTAGAATAATTTCTTTTGTTCTCCTCTGGGCCCCGTCTAAAACCAGTCCTGGACTGTAGGTCTGTCTTTTTCAGACCTTGTTTAGCATGTTTTTTTTTTCATTGATACAAAGTCAGGTTATCCAAACAAGTAAATCACATCAATAAAATAATAGTGAAATAATACATTAAATGACCAACTGTAGTCATTCATAACATATATCAACATTTCTGAATAAAACACACAGAAGGTCCGAATAAAATTTTTTATGTTGGAAGTAGTACTGTTAATTTATTAGCATGATTTGTTCTGGCCATAGTATTTTAGCTACAGCTATTACATATTGAATAAAGTATCATCCAAACTCAACATTCTAAGCAAATAAACCATCAACAGAAGAACAGGCTCAAGGATGTCTGACTAGGACGGAACCCTCTGCATATCAGGAGCAAGATATTCCAAAACGAGCTGATATAACATCGACTGGTTGCCTTCCTCCTTCCCCCGCACTCTCTGCTCCTCCACTCATTCACAGGATTCAAAAGATACCTACAAAGAAATGTCTTCTGGACCAGAGTTTCTTAAATTTACAGATGGAATGAATCAACAGGTTCTCGGCGTGTCTCTCTTTAGCGCTCACTTCATTTAAGCCACCTGCCTCTGACTCCCCTGAGGATCCATCACTCTGAGGTCGGGGTCCAGATATTACTTTTACACCCGTCTTACTCTAGAATATGTCAGGCCGCCTGGCACTGCAGAACAGGACATTACCTGTCCGGATCACAACAAGAAAATTGACAAAAAAACAGAAATACAAAATACAGCAGTCCTAATTCAAACCTCAGACTGATTCCCTGCCTATAGGAACCTCAGACTGAAGAACTTTTGGCCTCCAAGTCACTTAAACAAGCTCTTTTAAATACCAGATCTTTCTGTGCTAAAGCTCTATTAATGATTTAATCACTATTTAATTATTGAGGTTATATTTCTGACAGAAACATGGTTGAATGACAATAATGAACCAATAGGGCTAATTGAATCAGCGCCTCCTGACTACAATTTTTTAAGTGAGAACTGAAAACATAAAAAAGGAGGAGGCGTGGCTTCAATATTTACAAATACCATAAACTATAGTAAAATCTCTTTGGGTCACTTCACCTCTTTTGAGTATCTTGGAATTGAGGTTAAAAGCCACAAACGAACTTTGACACTGACTTTATACAAAAGTCCAACATACGTGGAAAATTTCTTTACTGTCTTGAATGAGCTTCTATCTCTCATATGCATTGATTATAACTGATTAATAATTGGGTGTGATTTCGACATTCATATTGACAACTCCCAAAACTGAGGGGCAGAAAAGCTCTTTAATATATTAGAGAATTTTGGTCTAACACAACATGTCAAACAAGCAACACACACTCAAAGACACACACTGGACCTGGTTATCAGTAAGGGTTTGAATATTTCCAATGTCTCTTTAACTGATGTCACCCTGTCGGATCACTTCACAGTTATCTTTGAAAGTTCTTTATCCCTTAACCCACTTGGAGAAACAGCTACTATAACAAAACGTTCTTTGACAGACAACTCAGCAGAAACATTTAATCAAATATACTCGTCTTCCTCACCCTTAAGCTGTAATGATGTAGATAAGTTGGTAGATGATTTTCAGTCTAAAGTTTCATATATCATTGATTCCATTGCCCCAATTAAAGTGAAGGTTGTGTCTGGTAGGAAGAAATCTCCATGGAAAAATGCACAAACAGTTCGATCTGCAAGACGACTCTGCCGTAGGGCTGAACGAAAATGGTGTAAGCTCAACGTCACGTTCATAATGACATCTCGAAAGACTAAGTAACTATCACTCAATACTAAAACATGCAAGGAAAGCTTTCTTTCCAGATGTCATAAATAAAAACATTAACAAAGCTTGAGCTTTATTTGCAACAGTTGACAGGCTCACAAATCCTCCGATGACGTTACCACCTAAATTTCAATCTAAAGAAAGATGGAAAATAAGTTTTCCAGCTTCTTTTCAGAGAAAATAAAAATAAAAAATCTGAGCATTAATCCACACATCCACTGTAAAGCCAGTACCATTGCTGTGCCCAAACAAAACAAATACAGGAAAAATGACCCAATTTCAATTAATTGATTATAAAACCCTAGAGGAAATTATAACTCAATTAAGCTCCAGCTCCTACTGTCTGGATGTCCTCCCCACACATTTCTTTAAGGAAGACCTGCCTGTTATTGCCACTGATCTGATCCAAATAATGAACTCATCACTCTCATCAGGATTTGAAAGAAGCAGTTATCAAACCACTGATAAAAAAGAACAATCTGGACAGAACTACAGGCCGATCTCCAATCTCCCATTCATCAGCAAAGTTATTGAAAAAGCTGTGTGTAAACAGTTAAATAGCTTTCAAACAATAACCAACCGTTTTGACTCCTTCCATTCTGGTTTTCGTGCTCACCACAGCACAGAGCGGCCCTCGTAAAAGTGTTCAATGATATCTATATAAATACAGACTGTGGGAGAACCACAGTGCTGGTTCTGTTGGACCTCGGTGTAACTTTTGACAAAACGTTCTTTGACAGACAACTCAAAGAACGTTTTGACATTATTGAATCGACTGGAGAGTTGAGTCGGACTCTACAGTCCAGTGCTTAACTGGTTTGTATCTTACATAAAGAACAGGGATTTCTTTGTTTCAATTGGAAACTTCTCATCAAAGAGGTCAGAGGTCACCAAGGTTCAATCCAAGGACCCCTCTTATTCAATATTTATATGCTCCCATTTGCTCAGGTTATAACAGGAAATAATATTAGCTACCATAACTATGCAAATGATACTCAACTCTACATTACGATGTCACCAGGTGACTCTGAACCCATCCAATCATTGAACAGATGCTAATAGCAGATAAATGTGTAAACTTTCTCCAGCTGAACAGAAATAAAACTGACATTATTATTTTTGGACCTAAAGATTAACGATCTAGAGTCAATGCACAGCTTCAGTTATTACAAATAAAAACTAACGATCAGGCCCGAAACCTGGGAGTAGTGATGGACTCTGACCTTAACCTTCATAGCCACATAAATACAGTTATAAAGTCGGCCTCCTATCACCTGAAGAACACCTCCAAGATTGGAGAACTTATGTCTCAGCCAGATCCAGAGAAACTCATCCATGCATTTATCTTCAGTCACAATGATTCACAGGTCTGTCCAACAAATCAATCAAACAGCTGCAGCTGATCCAGAACGCTGGTGCTCGCGTTCTCACTAAAACCAGGAAGATACAGCACATGACCCCAGTTTTAAAGTCCCTACACTGGCTCCCTGTAGCTCAAAGAATAGACTATAAAATACTGTTGTTAGTTTACAAATCACTGAACAGTTTAGCACCACAATACATTAAAGACCTGCTGCTGTTTTATCAACCTTCCAGACCTCTCAGGTCTTCTGGTTCTGGTCTGCTCTGCATCCCCATATCCGGAACCAAAAAAGAAGAAGCAGCATTCAGCATCTACGCTCCACAAAATTTAGGACAAACTTCCAGACAACTGCAAAACAGCTGAAACACTGACTTCCTTTAAATCTAGACTAAAAGCCCACCTGTTTAGAATTGTATTTGAAACAGAATCAATTATAAATTTAATGATGGAACTTGACTTAATGTCATGTTTTGATTGTTGATTCTATCTTGCAAGACTTTGTGATTTTGTGTTTATGTTTATTTGAAATGCCCTGGTGCTGAAATGCCTTGCTGCTGAAATGTGCTTTACAAATATATATATATATATATATATATATATATATATATATATATATATACTGCTCAAAAAAATAAAGGGAACACTCAAATAACACATCCTAGATCTGAATGAATAAAATATTCTCATTGAATACTTTGTTAATGAATTTGATTTCCATTGATGATTTTTGTGTGATTTTGTTGTCAGCACGTTCAACTTTGTACAGGACAAAGTATTCAATGAGAATATTTCATTCATTCAGATCTAGGATGTGTTATTTGAGTGTTCTCTTTATTTTTTTGAGCAGTGCTATATAAATTTATTGATTGATTGACTGTACCATATCAGCCTCAGGAGATGATTGAGGATAGCCCTGAATAGGAATCACCACTGCTTGTTCAAGTCTTCACTCCATCTCCTGAACCAAATATTTTTATGCTCCTGTAATCTGAAGTAAATTTACTAAAACATGGAAAATGTTAAAATGCTGAGTTCCTTTTAATCAAGGCCAACAGCCTATTTGTTCAGAGCTGAGTTTGACTAATAACTCAAACATAATGTCATATTTTTTTTCTTATTTTATCACTGTAATCCATTTTTTTTGCTTATTTGTTCATTTATTTTCCATTTATCACATAATATCTGCTGTGTCATGCATGAGTGATTACTGCCCCTTCACAATGACACATTAATGACACACTATGAGCAGTTTACACACTACACAGCCAGCTTTCTTTGCACCAAATCTGTACCAGTTTACCTACCACCCCAACCCATCTACATATTCTCTCATTTCTTTGCCAGGTTGAGAAATTTATTCAAGAGTCCCTGCACTCCATCCCACTTCTGTTTCAGTCATAGTTAAAACATTGTCAGAACCTCCCCATTACTCAGGAAAACAGTACTTCAATATGAAAACAGAAACATCAAGCTGAAAAAATGCTGAGCTTTTGCTAACATTATCGACCTTATAGTATTAGTTATTTTGTGCATTTTCTGTTATGCTTTTGTGTGTTTTAACAATTTTCTCAGAGAAAGGCTCTTATTTTATCGAATACAGTAGTTCTGATAGGTGAAATGCTAAAATTTAACAATGGATACGTTTTAGATTACAAAATCCTTGCTGCAGAGAGATTTAAGCTACACAGAAGCCTTAAAAAAATTAAACTTCATCTGAATTCATGTGCTATCACCCTCCTGAGAAATTATGGGTTCAAATAATCCTTTCTTAAAATATTTCTGACACATACGGATATGTGGAAACCATGCAAAAATATTACCAAAAGTTTTTTGCAACACATTTATAATATGACTTAAAATTCTCGTCTCCTCCAGTGCTGGACAATCTTGTGCTCCTGTTTCATAAACCCCCCATAAAAGACAACATAAAACATTATATGTTAAAATTCATAAAGAGGTAAATAGAACTACAAATTGTATCTTATGTTTCACTCATTTTACATTGTGATCTCATATTAGAAAGATAAGATAACCAGTGTGAATTGAAAGTACATCTGCTCCGGCGGTCTGATAACCTCTTGTTCTCGTCAGCTGGCCTTCATACTTTAGGACAATCTCTCGAGCCTGCCTAAGAAAGCAAACAAATATGTGAAAGATATTAATTTTACTGGGCTCTTCTTGTGGTTGTCTGTGTTGCACTAAATTCAAAGAAACCTCAAAGTGAAGATACAATTGTCAATGACCTCTTGGGTTGCTACAGTCACAAATGTTAACACAATCACAGTGACATATTCTGAAATTCAACTGTGCTAAACCAAAGTATGAATATGTGGACCTTCCCGGCGGAAACCTGTTTCTGTAGAAATAACTTATGATCTCAATAAGTAAAAAACAACAGTGGAGAAAGTAAAATAAAAACTTCCCAAAGTACAACTTGAAAACAATATGAAGAACAACATATTCCAGTGAAAAGCAAAAATAAATATATAGCAGCTTATTTGGAGGCATTTCCTGTACAATCAAAACTGGAGTGATTTCTCCAAACTATTGTTTCCACTCTGATACACATATTTTCTCCAGATCTCCAGACTACCCTAAACCCACCCGTTCATTTAGTGCCTAAGTAACTAAGCAAATAGCATTAATGACAAGGTAAACAGGTCCATCTCGTTTAGCAGATGTGAATACCATGCTCCTTTTGCCATTTGTCAATTAACCTATATAGCATATTCTGTCACCAATAACAAACTACAGATTCTAATCAGGTTTAATGAGCCTATTCTTTAATATGTTTGGCTTGCTACAGCACATAAATAAATAAATAAATAAATAAATAAATAAATAAATGGCCATCTGATCAAAAACTTATATTTGCAACAGTGTGATTGTTGCAAATATTTGTGAAAAATGCCTCAGGCATTCCTTTTCTCTTCCAACATGACTCTGCACCAGAGCACAAAGCAAGGTTAAAAAAAAATGAATAGCAGAGTCTGATGTGGATGAACTTGACCCGTCTGCACACAGTCCTGACCTCAACCTAATAGAACACCTTTGGGAAAAATTAGAGTAGGAACTGAGAGCCAAGCCTTCTTGTCCTACCATAAACACATTCCTAAACCTTGTGGACAGCGTTCCCAGAAAAGCTTGATCTGTTCTAGCTGCAAAGGGTGGACCAACGTCATATTGAACAATTTGGATTAGGAATGGGATGTCACTTAAGCTCATATGTGAATCCAGGCAGGTGTTTTTCTATGTGCATCCTATTGAAACCATTGTTTGATCAAAGTTCAGTAAACAGTGTTAAAGTACAGTCAAAGAAAAATACATGGAATTAGACCAAACTTTTAATTTAAGACTGATTTTTTGTAATTTAGAATAAAACAATATAAAGATGTGAAGTACAGGCTATGGCTGCAGCTGCAGTAGAAATAATCACAGTCATTCCGCCTCAGTGGAAAAGCGCAGACTTGCAACCCATCCCTGATGAAGGTAATAAAACCTCTGCAGTAATAACAAACTGCCCATATAAAACCTGTTAGCCATGGCACATACTCAGCACATCTTATTTTAGATGCTGTCTATCTATTCAAGCACCATTTGGAAGAGCTTGTTCTACAGATCCTAAAAGCTTTAGTTAAACATTTAAGGTATTTTTGGATTTGTTGGATATCGGATGTTGAACATGGTTTTATCTAAAACCCATGGACACAGAAACTAAAATACACTACAGTAATTTCTTATTTCTTTTAAATGTGAATGACAATGCATTTTATTACACTGATCATATTAAAATGTCAAAAATTTTGTTATTTTGGTCAAATTGGCTGCTGTTACTAAAGTGATTAAGAGATAAAAACTGCTATATTAACGAAATAAATAGTTATAAAAGAAAATGTTGCGCAATTAAAATACTAAATGAGTTTTTTGTAGATTAGGAACAAGATTTGGTTATTCAAGTTTATGTTCTCCATCGGATATTTTCTTTTTTAGTTTTAAAACAAACCAAAAAAATCAGAAAGATGATCTTCCTGTGCAACATGTGTGGCACTTTTTGCTGCAGAAAGAAAAAGACTAAACAAAGGATACTTTAAAACTTTGAGCTTGCGTCTCATTGGCCAGGGTCTGGAGCGAATGTTGGCGATGATCTCTTTTTGGAACTGAATGTTCTGGAACATTTCTTCAGGGTCATTGCTGTCCACTTCCTTATTATCTCCACCTTCTTCATCCGATGAACTGCAAGATATGGGCACAATGAAGATGATTGCTAAGCAAATTCATAAAAAGAATCAATATAATGGCAACATCATTGGTTTACATATAAACACTGTTAATGTATATATTTATTATTTGTGACAGAATTAAGAGCTGGTTATAGCTAAATTTGAATACAAGAATTAGAAGGTGGAACAATAAAGAATGTCTATGAATTGCTATGTTGGCAGCCCAATAAAGGAAAAACTCTGGAGTTTTTAATTATTATTCTGTCTGATTACAATATTAATTTGAAGAGAGGCTACAGTCTGTTAAGGAAAAGAAAGATCTAGAACAGAGTCATCTTAATACAGAACAAAGTCACCTTAGAATACTTAACAATAAAAAGAAACAGATTAAATTATAAGAGCAACTCACCCCTGCTGGTGGTCTTGGTAAGTGGAATAAATCCTACTTGAGTTCTTCCGTACAGTCCGATGTCTTTTGGCAGCAAGAAAGGATCTACTGCGTCCAACCACAGGTTCAGCTGCTGAACTCATTCTAACAAGTGTTGTGCGAATAACTGTGCGTTGATGATCAACGTGTAGACAATGCCACTCTCTTCTGTGTCTCCTCTCAAAGGTCTGAGCTGGCGGTACCTGCTGCTTTGGAGCAACAGCACAGCAGTATAGACCCATGCACACAGCCATCAGTCCAATCACAGCCTGCAGAGACCACTTAAAGAGACAGCACTAGACTCTTCTTCACACACACACACACGCACACGCACGCACACGCACACACACACACACACACACACACACCAGGTAATAACCAAATGACAGCTTGGGTAACTATGGTTTAGCTATTATATGTCTATGCATGAAGGTCAATTAATTTCCATACTTTGTGAAAGAATTATCTCGTGTTGAATTTCCATTCTCACTCCTTTTAATTAAAGCAGATCAACAGATGGATTATGGGGCTGGACTGTAGCTAGACAGATGTCTCTTGTTTAATTGGTGACTCTTTAAACAGACTCTGTGGACTACTTTTGATCAACGTCTTTCTCTGTTAGATGATTCTTAAGAGGCTGTGTACTATGTGGCCCTGCATAGTACATAAATGTATGCTATAAAAATAGCATGTATGCTATAAAAATAGCATACATTTATGTATGCTATTTTAAAACAGGAACTGAGGCACAAGGACTGTTTGAGAGAGATTAGATACCTATTAAACAGAACTTTGCTTATTTATTATTTTGATTTGAAACTTCCAAAGTAATTCAATTCAATTTAAAAACCTTATTAATCCCCAAGGGGCAATTAAAGGAGATTTAATGCAGTGTTAAGATAGAGAAGCTTCTGTATGGTTGTAATTATGAGACTACATATGATTGCTATGAGTTTTGCTGGCAGATAATCAACTGCATTATTTCATAGCTGCAGTCTGTAGCTTATGTACTGACTTACTGACTTACTTCTGAGCACATGAGATAAAGGGTCCTGAGTTTCAAGTCAAGTCATGGGTGTTTAGAGAACAATTCCAAGTTGAATTTGAAGATTGCTTTTGCAATTTAGGTGGAAGTACAGTGTAATTCTTGAACTTCATTTCTGACTAATTATTTCAATATGATAAATTGGTTTCCCAGCTAATAAGTGAAAGCTGGAGCAAACTACATGCATCATGTCACTTTTCTCTGCAGAAGTATAACCCAGGTAGAGAAGTGGTGAAAGTTATAGTCATAGGATAAATAAAGGAAACTGACTTTGGAAAGAAGGGATACACTATATTTTTTCCTTCAGACTACTCCTTTTCAGTCAAAACTTTTGCTTATATTAATATGTAACATGTTAATCTGAAACTTTGAGACAAAACCCTGTCTAAAAACTGTTGGGTTTTTTTCCGCCAGCACAGAGTTGAATCCAATTCTACGTCTGTTAATCAGAGCCCTGAGAAACCTCTGCAAATAGGAAGAAAACGACTCACTCCCAATGAACGATAGCATTAAATGAGGTCTGGGGGAAGCCTTTCTTGTGATCAAACAATTTGCAATAAGTTGCAAACTGTCAAAATCTGAAAAAGAAGAAAGTACATCATTAGCTATGGAAGGAGTGGTGGGGTGATTCAAGGAAAATTTCCCATTTAACTGTACCATGTTCCTTATTAACAAATAACCAGTCTTTTCAGACTTTTGTTTTTAAGATTCAGGATGTGAACTCCGTATTGATGACAATTTGGTTATTAAGTTCCAGAAACACGCTTCGTTTTTCAGCTCTGGTTCTGGTTTCTGCCCTGGATGGTAAAGCCTTACCTGCCATTACTCATTACACTGTCCTGTCGAACTTTCAGTTTCAGGAAATCATCACTATGGAAGTTTCATTATCAAGATTCTGCAAATGAAATATTTTCATAGTATATTTCAATCATTTCATTCCTTTCATTCAGTCTAGGCTTCCTGAAAACAAGAAATTAACTTTCAGAGGAATATTTTGAAACACAATTTTGGGTATTATGATACTGATTTCACTTTTACTGATGCTTAACATTGATCATCTATAAGCTATCAATTACAAGAGGTGTACTGTCTGGTATTGAACAGATAGTGTTATTAGGACTACGGAACAAAAGCTCTAGATAATGTTAAGGTAACAAAACAATTCATCATGTTGTGAGTAACTCTTGGAGCATAGTTTGTTATTTTTCTTTTAGGTAAAGTGTACCAATAGCAAACATAGTCAATGTTCTTCAAAGTTGGGCTAGTTGTCAGAAGATGTAAGTAATACTACATGAGAGGGGGTATTTAAGAAAAAAAAACACAGATTCACTGATTGTTTGTTGGTTGATATGTAGCATATATTTGAATTTGTGCAACAAACATCAAAAGAAAAACAAAACTACATAAAACCTATAAAACCATCATTCAACAAATCAATAAGAAATCCAAGTGCGCACACATCAAAACATCAAATCTAAATAAATATAAATTGTAGTACATATTTTAATACAGACTGATGGTTCACATTGATCATTTATAAGCTTTATTAACAGAACCCTCAACTACTACGGGTGTGCTATATTTTGTTAGTGAACACACTTAAGTGTGTAAGACAATGGATGGAAGGAAAGCATCATTAAGAAAAAGCTGAAAGTTAAACGCCGGTTTACTGCCTGTAAAACACTCTTAAGAAATACATTTACTGAAATGTATCACACAAGCAAGTGTTTAAAAAAAAAAATCTAAATTTTTTTTCCATCTTCCTGGTTTTAGTGAGTACGTGAGCAGCAGCGTTCTGGATCAGCTGCAGCTGTTTGATTGATTTGTTGGACAGACCTGTGAAGACGCTGTTGCAGTAATCAATGCAACTGAACATAAATGCATGAATGGGTTTCTCTAGATCTGGCTGAGACATTAGTCCTCTAATCCTGGAGATGTTCTTAATTTAACCAACCTTTTCTATTTTGGAGAAAGTATGAAGCAGCGGGAAGATCAGTGTTGATTCAACAGCAAGAAAAAGACTGAACAAAAGTAACATTCACAATGATGAGAGGGCAAATTCTGGAAAGGGAGTGATGTCAGTGTTTGTCTTTCACTCGAACTCTGGAAAACTAAAAGTTACATTTGAGTAGCCTCAGTTAGGCCTGTTTACTACCTGTAACATATTCTTAAGAATTACATTTACAGATGAGGAACATTTACTGAAATGTATCACCATAACAAGTGTTACAGAAAAAATCTGTAATCAATCTGTCAAATTTTATTTGTATAGCAGATTTCAGCCCTTTGAAGCAAGGCACTTCAAAGGGCTTTACATCATAAAAACACAGTCATGCAGCATAGAATCAACAATCAAAACATCACATTAAGTCAAGTACCATCGTAAAATTCTGAATTGATTACGTTTCAAATCCAACTCTAAACAGGTGGGTTTCTAGTCAAGATTTAAAGGAACTCAGTGTTTTCACTGTTTTACAGTTTTCTGGAAGTTTGCTCCAGATTTGTGGTGCCTTGAAGCTGAATGCTGCTTCTCCTCGTTTGGTTTTCGTTCTGGATGCAGAGCAGAACCAGAAGACCTGAGGTTGATGCAACAACAGCAGATCTTTAATGTATTGTGGTGCTGAGCCTTTCATGGATTTATAAACTATCAACAGTATTTTAAAGTCTATTCTCTGAGCCAGTGTAGGGACTTTAAAACTGGTGTTATGTGGTCTGTCTTCCTGGTTTTAGTGAGTACGTGAGCAGCAGTGTTCTGGATTAGCTGCAGCTGTTTGATTGATTTGTTGGACAGACCTGTGAAGTCACTGTTGCAATAATCAATGCAACTGAAGATAAACACTGCATGAGTTTCTCTAGATCTGGCAGAGACATAAGTCCTCTAATCCTGGAGATGTTCTTCAGGTGATAGAAGGCCGATTTTGTAGCTATCTCAATGTTTTAGATGTAATAACTGAAGTTGTGCATTGACTTGAGATCGTTCCTCTTTAGGTCCAAAGATAATAACTTCAGTTTTGTGTCTGTTCAGCTGGAGAAAGTTTTGGCACATCCAAACATTTATCTGTTCTATGCATATGTTCAGTGATTGGATGGGCTCAGAGTCACCTGGTGACATCATAATGTAGAGCTGAGTATCATCTGCATAGTTATGGTAGCTAATATCATTTCCTGTTATAACCTGAGCAAGAGGAAGCATATAAATATTGAATCAGAGGAGTCCTAGGGTTGAATCTTGTGACCTTTGACCTCTTTGATGAGAAGTTTCCAATTAAACAAAGAAATCCCTGTTCTTTATGTAAGATTCAAAACAGTTCAGTTCTGGACTGGAGAGTCCGACCCAACTCTCCAGTCAATTCAGTAATATGTCATGATCACCGGTGTCAAAAGCTGCAATGAGGTCCAACAGAACCAGCACTGTGGTTATCTTATATGGATATCATCGAACACTTTAACTAGGTCAATTTCTGTGCTGTGGTGAGCACGAAAACAAGACCGGAAGGAGTCAGAGCCGTTGGTTATCATTAGGAAGCTATTTAACTGTTCAAACAGCTTTTTCAATAACTTTGCTGATGAATGGGAGGTTGGAGATCGGCCTGCAGTAGTAATTTGTCCAGATTGTTCTTTTTTTTTAATCAGTGGTTTGATAACTGCTGATTTCAAAGCCTGGGGGAAAACGCCTGATGAGAGCGATGGAGTGATTGGATCAGGTGATTAGCAAAGAAAGACAGGAACTTCTTAAAGAAATGTGTGGGTAGGGTAACATTAAGACAGTTCTTAATGTTATTGGTCAATTAAGTTGAGCTTAATTGACCTATAATTTCCTCTAGGCCTTTATAGTTAAGTATTACAGTATTTGTTTTGTTTGGGCACAGCATTGGTATTGGCTTTACAGTGGATGTGCGGATTAATTTTTTAAAATTTTCTCTGAAAAGAAGCTGGAAAACTGGTTGCAGGCGGCATTAGATTGAAATTTAGTTGTTAACGTCATCGGAAAGTTTGTGAGCCTGTTAATCGTTGCAAATAAAGCTCAAGCTTTGTTCATGTTTTTATTTATGACATCTGCAAAGAACGTTTCTCTTGCATTCTTTAGTATTGAGTGATAGTTACTTAGTCTTTCTTTATAGATGTCATTATGAACGTGTAGTTGAGTTTTACACCATTTTCGTTCAGCCCTACGGTAGAGCTGACTTGCAGATCGAACTGTTTGTGCATTTCTCCATGGAGATTTCTTCCTACCAGACACAACCTTCACTTTAATTGGGGCAATGGAATCAATGATAACTGAAACTTTAGACTGAAAATCATCTACCAACTTATCTACATCATTACGGCTTAAGGATGAGGAAGAAGAGTAGATGCGATTGAATGTTCTGTGTTACATTATATTAAAGGATAAAGAACTTTCAAAGATAACAGGAAGCCAACAGGGCGGCATCAGTTACAGAGACACTGGAAATATTCACACCCTTACTGATAGCCAGGTCCAGTGTGTGTCCTCAAGTGTGTGTTGCTTGTTGACATGTTGTGTTAGACCACATATGTTTTCGTTTTGTATCAAGTTAGTGTCAAAGTTTGTTTGTGGCCTTTTACCTTAATTGCAAGATTCTCAAAAGAGATGAAATGAGCCAAAGTGATTTTACTACAATTTATGGTATTCTTAAATATTGAACTCATGCCTCCTCCTTTTTTATGTTTTCTATTCTCACTTAAAAAATTCTAAATGAATAGCACTTCACCTGCTGGGGTCTGAATGCACAGCCTCACAAATCCTGAGAAATCTGCGCTAGTTCATCAGTCAGTTGGATCTGTCTGATCCAAACCAAACCAACTGAACTCTGCTAGCTTTTATCCTCCTCCTGAGCGCCGCTTTCCTTCTTGGTACGAGCGGCTCCATTTGTTAAAACCACAGGGGTGAGTTAAGTTTAATTCTTTGTAGCGGCAGAGTCACGGCCGCATTGGTTGCACATCTTACAATCTCATTAACTTCTGCGCATTTAGTTTGTTTCCTCAAGATAAACTGCCGGCTCTTCTGTTTGAACTATTAATGGATTAGCTCAGCATTGCATTATCTTTAGTTTTCTCTGGTCTGTACTGGAGACTGGAATTAAAGGCTCCGTTTCAACCAAAGGTTTTGAATGTGATCCTGAAACCAGACGCTCCAAAGCATCCAGTCCATTTAGTTCAGTGTCCATGATATGAAATTCAGAAAGGATTTTTTTATTGATTTAGTTGACTCTGCGATAAGCGTAAAAAATATGTCTGCGCATGTGCTCCTGTCAAAGGTGTGAATTATAATCTGTTAAATGATGGACGGGCTTTAAATTTTTCCGTTGTTTAAAAAAAACAATGCAAACAAAACAATGCAACTGATATAGAGGAGACCGGGTATGGTTGAACATGGGGAGAGTTGTAACGCCACCAGTTCCACCAATCAGGGATAAGATAGGAGTCACATGATCATTTCAGTGTTTTCCCGCTTTCTCCCCAATTCCATATTGTGATTGTCAATGCTGGAAACAGCTACGTGAAGATACTACGGAGGAAAAATGGATTTTGAGGTAAGAAAGTAAATTTTTTGGTCATGACTATTTTTTGTTTAGTACTTATACTGTTGCAGATAAAACCATGTGACTTACATTAGATGAAAGTATAATTTCTCAGGCAAAATATGATGTATTTTCCTGTGCTAAATCCAAACCGCTATGCTACTACAGCTAGCTAAACATGGCTGACAGGGTTGGGGTGGGTTGTAACACATCTTTAAAAAGTGTTACAACCATCCCCTTACATACAACCAAGAACATTTTTGTTTTTAAGAATTTTACAGAATGCCTAGACATTGGATATGGAAGACTGATAGAGGTCTGCAGACCTCTGATGAGGTCACAAAGAAGAACAACAACAAGAGAAGAAAGTCAGAGAAGAGGAAGAAAAAATGTAAGGAAGAGTTTCTTTGCAAAGAATAAAGGCAAGCAATAGAGGAAGGAGAGAAAGCCTGCCAAGAAAATGTTAAAGGCCAATGCTGAGGATTCTGAGACCACAGACAATGAATATTTTTGTGTTGTCTGTATGGAGCCATTTGGCAACTCAAAGCCACAGGACGTATGGGTAAAATGTGCCCTATGCAGTCTCTGGGCCCACCAAGCCTGTACTCCTGGGCTACCATCATTCATTTGTCACCACTGTGACTCTGATTAAGGATACACACACACAAACACGCCCACACACATGCACACACACGCGCACACACACACACACACACACACACACACACACATTGACATTGGTTTTTGTTAGACCTACATGTTTGTAGTGTTCATTAAGCATACATATTAAGGAAATTTATTCTAGTTGAATAATTTACACACATGCACACACACAAACAGATTATATTTGAATTATGGTCAGTCACAGAGAGAGAGAGAGACATTGTTCTTGTATTGTTCTTTTAATTCAGTAAACCTCTTTTTGAAGCATATCACATGGTGTGGCCTCTGTTTTTGCTTCTTTTGTCTAATTGTTACAACTTACCCCAGCAGGTGTTACAACCTAACCTGGTAGCGGGGTAGGTTGTAACAAAGGAACACCATGTATTTGACATTAACTCATGAGGTCTGTGATATTTTTGCAGAGGTTTGAATTGGTGCTGTTTGTAGTAAACAAATGTGGGTATTTTGTATAAAAGTTTGAAAACTCTAGCTCAAAAATTCTGTGAGTTAAAGGTGCTGGAGCAAAAAGTGTTACAACCAAACCCAGTCTCCCCTACATGATTTCTGGGACATTATATCATCATTCTTTTCCTAAAACTTTAACTTGGTAGTGTTTTGTATTGAAGAAAATTAGCCTATGTGTGAAAAATCACTTTATATGTGAACATGCACATAGCCTAAACTGAAAACCATTGGTTTATAAAGAAAGATCTGTGCCTCTTTTATTGAACAAAGTTTTAGATTTTTGTTATTTTTGTTAACAAAAGGTTCCTTGTTATCTTTGTTATGTTTACAATAAGACATATATTATTTGTGATGTATTTAAAATTTTCAGGGTGAACTTAGCTTTATTTATCTAGCAGTTTGCTCTGCACACATTTCATGAGATGAAATTTACTGCTACCATTAAGTGTTGAAAGCCTCACTAATCAATGAGATACCCTTATAAAAACTGCTGTGTTGCTATGTATTATTTATTGTTTTATCAACATGTGGATGAAAAATAATGAATGAATTGAAAGGTGTTATACTGATTGAGAGTGTTTCCTTGTAGGTTTTTTTTTATTTCCTGTATGCACATTTACTGTAATTTGTAATGGACTAAAGAAACTCAGATTTACATCTTTTTCTTGATTGATGAACCAATAAATATATTTTTGTAACAATGCTTATGAGAAGATTTCTTTGCTTTCTTTATCTAATTGAAACAAATTTTCAGAGTTTACTTGCAAAGTTTAGAACAAAACAAAGCAAATCTGAACACTTCAGATTCTATGCAGAAGCACTTTGTGAAAATATATATGCAGTGCTATGGAAATATCTTTTCACTGAAATGTGACAAGCTCAAAAGTGTTTACAGTGAAATAGGAAGTGGTCCATTTTTACTGGAAATGCCACATCAAGAGAATGTAATCAATGCTCAGCTTCTCGGAATTTACAGTGAATCATTTTAAAATGGATTTTATTTGTGAAAAAGATCTAATTGGAGCTTTGCTGTGAGCAATCGTGAGTTTCTGAAATAGATTATGAATCATAACAGCAATAGAAATAAGATTAGATCTGTTGCTAACATTTTTATATTGCATTTGGACAGCAAACACAGTCAAAGATAATCAAGACTATCCAAAACAATTTGCCTTAATCTGACTAACCACCAAAATAAAAATAGATTGAAAAACACAAAACACAAATAAATGGATATAAATGAAGGATTTTTCCCATAGAATAGTTTTTGCGGACTATGGTTGTATGGGGCTATTGCTCTTGGAAAGAAATCCCTATCCTCGAACGGTTCTTTCTATATTGCTTGTAAAGTCAGTAACTGGAATGTTTGATATAAATGCTACATTTATTTTATTATGTGGGGCGTGAGCAATGAAATGAGAAAAAAAAAGTGCATTCACCACCACATACTTATAACAGAAGATCTGCTATATGTTGCTGTGAGAGCTGACATCCCTCCACTGTACAGGTATAGGAAAAATGGAGAATGCTGAGGGCAGTGAAACTCGGGAAAGCTGCTGGACCTGACAGTGTGACAGGGAGGGAACTGAGGGGTTGTGCAGACCAGCAAGCTGGGTTATTACAGTGCTCCATTCCACCATGCTTAAAATCCAAAACCATCATCCTTCTGCCAAAAGAGAACAACATTAAGAGTCTCAATGACTACCGGCCCGTAGCACTAATCCCCATCATCATGAAGTGCTTTGAGAAACTGGATTAGAGTCACATCACTTCACATCTGCCATCACACTCTACCTCAACCAGTTTACCTACCAACCAGACTTCAGAGGATGCCATCGTTATTGGTCTCCACACCACACTGACACATATGGAACAGTAAAACTATGAGAAGCTGCTCTTCCTGGACTTCAGTTTGCCTTTTTAACACCATCATCACGGGGCGACTGTGGCTGGATGGTAGAGTAGTCCTCTTGCGATTGGAAGGTGATCGGAAGGTTGTAGGTTCAATTCTAGCTTCCTCCTGCCACATATTGATGTGCACTTAAACCCAAATTGCCTACAGATCTGCGTATCCATTGTGAAGTGCACAAAATTCAGAGACTGAGGTCCAGACAAAAGTCAGGGAGCAAAACAATCTTTAATACATCTGCAGACGGAGAGCAAAAAATACACTGCATTAGGCACAAATTAGATTCACTCTGACGAACTCAGAGGTGCTAAGTTACTTTATTCATCTCTCTCTACTACCGAGGCGGAGACTCAATCTTCTAAGACCAAACAAGAGAAACAAAGGAAAACATACGGACCCTTGTACGCTCATTCACTGTTATGTCTACGAAATGCGAAAACTAAATAAAACAGCAAGTTCCCAAATAACTGTCTGGGGAAGTTCAGCAACCCTGGGAAACTTACTTCAGTAGACACATCTTGTTTCATTAGTTTGTACACCTTTTCCAGCTGCACAGACAAACACCTTGACTGTGATACAAAAAACATTACATTTATATGACACATAAAGGATCATAATTTAATCCAAATAAAACTTCTTCACACCATGTATAAATGTGAGTGCGATTGGGTGAATGTGACTCCAGTGTAAAGCGCTTTATGTGGTCAAATAACTGGAAAACCATATATAAGTTCAGTCCATTTACATTTACATCATTCTGAGCAGACTTGTGAGGAAACTGTCTGACCCTCCAACCCTTCGCATTGTATCAAGAGCAAACTATTCCAAAACAAGCTGATATAATATCGACTGGAGACGGAGCGACTGGTCATTCTCCTTTCTTCCTCCCTCCCTCTCTACTCCCACTAATTCACTGCATTCACAAGATACATATGAAAAACTGTCTTCAGTTTCTCAAATTTACTAATAGAATGAATCAACAGGTTCGCCTCGGCACGTCCCTCCTTAGCACTAACGTAGCAGACCTCACTTCATTAAAACCACCTGCCTCTGACTCCCCTGAGGATCCATCACGCTAAGTTTCTGAGGTCTGAGGCTGGGTTCCAGATATTGTCTTTACACCCGTCTTACTCTAGAATATGTCAGGCACCCCAGCACTGCAGAACAGGACATTACCTGTCCGGACCACGACAAGAAAATTGACAAAAAACAGAAATACAAAATACAACGGTCCTAAGTCAAACCTCATAGTTACTACCTAAAGGAACCTCAGACTGAAGAACTTTTGACCTCCAAGTACATTAAACTAGCTCTTTTAAATACCAGATCTTTCTGTGCTAAAGCTCTATTAATGATTTAATCACTGAGCATAATATTGAGGTTATGTTTCTGACAGAAACATGGTTGAATGACAATAATGAACCAATAGGGCTAATTGAATCAGCGCCTCCTGACTACAATTTTTTAAGTGAGAATTGAAAACATAAAAAAGGAGGAGGCGTGGCTTCAATATTTAAGAATACCATAAATTGTAGTAAAATTTCTTTGGGTCACTTCACCTCTTTTGAGTATCTTGGAATTAAGGTTAAAAGCCACAAATGAACTTTGACACTGACTTTATACAAAACTCCAACATACATGGAGAATTTCTTTACTGACTTGAATGAGCTTCTATCTCTCAGGTGCATTGATTATAATTGTTTAGTAATTGGTTGTGATTTCAACATTCATGTTGACCAACTCCAGACAGGGAAACGCTCTTTAACATATTAGAGAATTTTAGTCTAACACAACATGTCAAACAAGCAACACACACTCGAAGGCACACACTGGACCTGGTTATCAGTAAGGGTTTGAATATTTCCAATGTCTCTGTAACTGATGTTGCCCTGTTGGCTTCTTGTTATCCTTGAAAGTTCTTTATCCTTTAATATAATTTAACACATAACGTTCTTTCACAGAAAACACACCAGGACATTTAATCAAATTTACTCTTCCTCATCCTTAAGCTGTAATGATGTAGATAAGTTGGTAGATGATTTTCAATCTAAAGTTTCAGTTATCATTGATTCCATTGCCCCAATTAAAGTGAAGGTTGTGTCTGGTAGGAGAAATGCACAAACAGTTCGATCTACAAGACAACTCTGGCGTAGGGCTGAACGAAAATGGTGTAAAACTCAACTTCATGTTCTTAATGACATCTATAAAGAAAGACTAAGTAACTATCACTCAATACTAAAGAATGCAAGAGAAACATTCTTTGCAGATGTCACAAATAAAAACATTAACAAAGCTTGAGCTTTATTTGCAACAATTAACAGGCTCACAAACCCTCCGATGACGTCCGATTACCACCCTCCGATTACCACCTAAATTTCAATCTAATGAAAGATGGAAAACAAGTTTTCCAGCTTCTTTTCAGAAAAAAAAAAAAAATCAGAGCATTAATCCACACATCCACTGTAAAGCCCGTACCATTGCCGAGCCCAAACAAAACAAATACAGAAAAAATGACCCAATTTCAATTAATTAATTATAAAACTCTAGAGGAAATTATAACTCAATTAAGCTCCAGCTCCTACTTTCTGGTGTCCAGTGCAGCTTTTGACACCGGTGATCATGACATATTACTGAATCAACTAGAGAGTTGGGTCGGACTCTCCGGTCCAGAACTGAACTGTTTTGAATCTTACATAAAGAACAGGGATTTCTTTGTTTCAATTGGAAACTTCTCATCAAAGAGGTCAGAGGTCACATGTGGGGTACCCCAAGGTTCAATCCTTGGACTCCTCTTGTTCAATATTTATATGCTTCCTCTTGCTCAGGTTACAACGGAAAATGATATTAGCTACCATAACTATGTGGATGATACTCAACTCTACAGTACGATATTATCAGATGACTCTGAACCCATCCAATCACTGAATAAATCCTGGAGTATATTAATGTATGGATCTGCCAAAACTTTCACCTGCAGATAGAAACAAAACTGAAGTTATCTTTGGACCTAAAGAGGAACGATGTAGAGCAGGGATGTCAAGGGCCAAAACAACAAATTTGCTAGAAGCCGAGGGTTGGACTGGTTCAACGTTTATTAAAATATATTGAAATGATTGCATATAGCCTATTGAATCAAGACGGTGTATATTATTTAATAATTAAATGAATAAAACAATATTTTGTTATGGCTCTGTCATTAATTTCAAGGGAAACAGACAAAAAATGTAATTGTTTTGATGAAAAACTAAATTTATTTTTTAATGTCAAGATGAATACATAAATTAAAGTGCATGCATTATAAACTGAAAATGCCTTATTGCGCTGCTCTATGATGTTCATATTCTTGTCTTTGTGTGTTTCTGAGAAGTTTGATAGTGCCTTCTTAGACTTAGTTTCTTTCCAAATCAAGTAATCAAGTAACTAGTGACAAGCAACTAAGTTACATTAAAAGTAATTGTTTTAGTTACTTTCAGTAATTGCTGACAACAACACTCTGCCGGCTGTTAAAATCAAATTGATCTTTGCCAATACTTAATTGCTAGTTATTTTATAATGGTAACATCAACAATGTGTCTCCAGTTATAAGGTTGAACTGGAGGAGAGATTGTTTAATGGTTACAACAGTACAAAAAATTTTCAGTAATTTGTGCATGTTTTGTGTGGTCCACTATTGTATGGAAAACTTTAAGAAGGATTTTAAAGGCCCCCGCATACTCCCAGCCTCCAGGTTGTGCATTGTGGCCCTGTGTTTGGTGTCAGAGCGCAGCGCACAGAGCTCCTCCTGCGGCTCCACAGCTCAGATGGCTGCACAAATTAGTGACACTTATCTTAATATTAATAATTATAATTACGTTAAGTCGCACAACTTTACGGACTTGTTCGTTCATAGTTATTTTCACGTTTATTGTGCTGTTCATATTAGTCTCGATGTTTGCGGTTTTGTGGAGCACAACACGAAGCTTGATGTCATTCAGAAGCAATATATTACCTTGACATTAACAAAGACACAGCGGGACGGATCATCCGGGAAATTATGGACTAAAACTGACTGGATGTCAGACAGATTCTGGGGTTTCTGTCTGCTTATTAAGCCCAAAAACCGCTACCCACGACTCATTAAATCTGCAAGCGACTTTAGAAAGAAAAAACAAGCCCAAAGCTGCAATAAACGGAATTGGACACCGAAACTCAAAATAGTTCCTTTTCAGCAACAAAATGCAAATCTCCCTCCATTGTTTCTGTCGCTGCTGACAGTGTTGCATAGAAACTGCGGTTACTCCCCAAGACGCGTATGTAACATAGTTGAAATGGTTCGAATTAAATTCTGCTAAAATGGGTTTCAAAGTTGTCCTGTGGTGAGTGGTTTTTGGCGCCCCCTACTGGTTGCCTATAAAAGGAGGAGAAACTGTAGATTCCACATAGTCTTCTCGGCATTCTACTGTGGTAGGTCATCAAGTCCAGTTCTTTTCTGAACAGTAGTGGTGGTTGTGCTCTGAGACTAACGTGGAGTTTTGTCACAGTACCCAGAACTGGTGGACCAGTAGGGAGGCTCACTGTGCTTTTGGTTGTTGACACTCATTACAGGTAATTATGTTATGTTAAACGTCAGAAATTTATGTTATCAGTTATGTTTGTCAGTTGAGCTGGTGAGCTGAACAGTAATGTTGCCAATGTGTTGCCATGTTGCCAATTTAGTTAAAATCATAAATAAAATGAGTTACACATGATTCAGGACCGTGATAGAAAAAGAAAGGGTGCGCATAGCGTGCATAAATGTTTTTTCTTTCGTATGCTTCCATTTTTTCATACAGCAGCTCTCTTAGCTCAAGATAAATTGTTTAGATGAGCCACAAAAAGAGCTCCACAATTTTGCAACTGTTTAGGTTTTTGATTTATTTTTTAATTTCAAGGAAATGTGCAACATTTACAGATGTGTTCCAAAGATCTGATCAAAATGTTTTTGTTAAGATGTGAAAACACTGTTGGTATCAAACATTAAACTCAGAAGCTCAGATGTAACGTTTGTTTGAGAAAACGGTTGAAAAATGAGTTTGGGTTTGTTCTTATCATTTGAAAAATGAAAAAAGGGCGTATTTGCCATACAAAGGCCCTGATAAAATAATTAAAATGGGAGGAAATGTTTTGAAATGAGATGGTTCTAAAATAAAAGCAATTACAAGGTGTTTTGTAGTGGCATTTGTTTGTGTGTGGGTGGGTTTATTATTGAGGACGGTGGGGGGGCGGGCCGCAGCAGGCATTGTGCTCCTTGGAGGGGGGCTCACCCTTTCATACTTTGAAAACCCCTGTCATAGTGCTAGTATCACAGGAAGTTGGCCATTTTTGATTGAAGTTCCGATTTTTGCCGTTTACAGCCTTCGTATTTAATCGAACTCCTCCTAGGGATTTTGATTAATCGGCTTCAAACTTGGTCAGTCTATTTATAAGGCATGTCCCATTTAAAGTTATCAAAATGATGAGTTTTTGAGCATTCTGAAGAGGGATTACCAGGGGTCAAAGTTCACCGACTCGCCATGTAAAAATAAACTGTTATATCTCCTACACAAAAACTCATCGAGCCACCAAAGTTTCAGTGATTGATCATCATCGGGTGTCCTACAATACCCTATGCTTGAATGATGACATCACTTAGGCCACGCCCACTGAGAACAGGAAGCGCCATGTTTTACTGTGAACGGCCACTATTTGACCCCTTTGACATCATCAACATGAAACTGTGCCCTTAGACAGAAGACATGTTGGTGTGTTGAGGATTCCAACCCTGACCAGCTTCGATGGAGCAGGTAGGCGCGGCTAACTTTGACTATTCGCCGTGAAACATCAAGATTCAATAACTTCCAAATGCAAGATTACAGCTGCATAAGACTTCCTGTGTCTCTCTACAGAACAGTCCTGAACACATTTACATGGTCACTTGATGACATCACCTTAGCCCGGCTAACACCACAGCAGCCCACGAAATATAGGTTTTGTTATGCAGGTTAACATATTAATTATTTAAATATACATTATTATAAGTTTTCGCTTTTTTTTGTGGGTTAGAGTACAAACATTCATTGATTTTGGTTAGAAACAATAGAAAGGACGTCATTCATCAGCAGTCACTGTTTAGAAACCATTTCAGTAATTCGCCACTTGGGGTCAGTATTACTCCACCAATGAAACAACGCGCTTTCGAAAAACGGATAAAGATGAAAACTATATCAGTATTTCGCCACTTGGGGTCAGTGTTACTCCACCAATGAAACAACATGCTTAGAATGACAGCAAAACATGATGAATAACTATACTAGTGTTTCGCCAGTAGGTGTCAGTGTTACTCCACCAATGACAAACAGATCGACGGGCAGATGGGCGTGAAAACTTTGCGAAAGCGTCTGCCATGACATTTCCAAATGGATAGGGATTACATATAAACTGAGAGGTTATATGTAACCTGAAACATTATATCCTCCTGACTACCAGTAGTTCAAATTTGTCCTCTGTGGAGGACATTTCTTAACTTGAATATCTCCCATCCACTCCATGCTACTAAATTAATTCCTTTTGGAATCTACAGAGGACATTTAGGGCTTTTCAATTACATCACACGTGAGGGGGTGGGGCTTTGGAACCTTCCTTTTTCTTATTCAGAAACTGGCGTCCATCAGTTCAACCACATTTTATGGGAAGAGAAAAAGTAAGTGCATAATACTTTTTTTGGTGCAAATATTGGTTTAAAATTTTGTTGGCATAGTCTAAATAAGTCTCTTAGCAGCATATTAAAACAGGCTATGAAGTATTTTGACTGTATTTTATCATAGTATTTGAAAGTTAAAAAATTGTCCTCTGTAGTGGACGTTTGTAGTTATTTCCTCTGTTTTGATATGTTTTTTTCTGTTTATTTTTAAATGTAAAGAAAGGGAGTCATTCTCAGATGCTGAAATAATTTTACTGCGGATTATTGAAGGAGACTTAGACAATGAGTTGTCTGATGAAGAAGGGGAAGATTCAATGTTTCAGGCAGAAGCAGAGGAAGTTGATTCAGAGAGCTCTGAGGATGAAATTCAGGCAGGGCAAGCAGATGCAGAGTCAAATGAAACAAGAGAGTCCACATCTCAGTCCAGTAGGCATCCTCTGTGGAGCAGGAAAACGAAGTATACCTTGAGTTTGCAGGCTATTCTGAAAAATTATTTTTTTCTCTAAAAATTGTCACTCATTTTAATTTTGTTCTTTTTTCCTTTTTCTTTTTTTTTTTTAAGATTCCAATTCCAACACAGTGATTATCCCATCATTGAGAGCAATGATGTCATGACACGCCAAAACTGGACCTCAATGGATTATTTTAAGCAGTACATTGATGACTCTGTGTTTGAAGTGATGGCCCTGTGCACAAATCAACGTGAAGTCTTTGTGTCTGGAACAACATTAAATACCACTCCTGAAGAACTGAAGACATTCTTTGGGAATTCCATTTACATGGGCTGTCTTGGATATACAAACATTCAAATGTATTGGGCCTCAAGTACCAGAGTTCCAATTGTGGCCGAATCCATGACCAGAAATCGGTTTTACAAGCTTAGAAACTCCATCAAGATTGTCAATGACCTTGATGTTTCAGAGAATGAAAAAAAAAGTGATCTCTTGTGGAGAATCAGGGCCCTCTTGACCAAAATAAGGCAAGGATGTTTGAGTCTGCCTAGAACAGGGAAATTGTGCATCGATGAACAAATGGTTCCATTTACTGGTCGATGCCCAGTGCGCCAGTACATACCAGGCAAACCACATCCAACTGGATTGAAGGTGTTTGTCTTGGCTGCACCAACTGGTCTGGTCTTGGACTTTGTAGTCTACCAAGGTAAGACTACCTTCCAAGTTACAGGAGGAAATGGCATTGGAGAACAGGCTGTTCTTCATTTGGCAGAGCCTGTTCCTCAAGGAACCCACCTGTTCTTTGACAGGTTCTTTACAACAATTAACCTCCTTGATACCCTGATGACAAAAGGGTTAACAGGAACTGGAACACTCATGAGTAACAGGGTTCCAAAGGACTGCAAGATCATAGAGGATAAGACCTTAAAAAAGAAAGGAAGAGGTGAATCAGAGATGGTTGTCAGCCGAAGCCCTCCTGAAGTTGCTGTCATAAAATGGTTGGACAACAAGCCAGCTTTCATGGCATCCTCTGCCTATGGCATTGAACCTCAGGACACACGCAGAATTTGGTCCAAGAAAGACAAAAGATTTGTCCAGGTGTCAAGGCCACTGGCAATTGCTGAGTACAACACCAACATGGGTGGCGTGGACTTGGTTGACCGAATGTTAAGCTTCTACAGGATGGCTTCTCGCACTCGGAAATGGACAGTGCGTGCAGTTTTCCGCTTTTTTGACCTGGCAATCACCAACTCATGGCTTCAGTATAAGAGTGACTGCCAGTTTCTGGGGAAGAAACCACTGAAGTTGCTTAACTTCAAACTGCTCCTTGGTGAGGAGTTAATTACTCGGGCCCAAGCAGGAGTCAGAAGTGACAGTGACGACGACGACACTCCTCCACGTCAAAAGTGGAAACCACAGCCAAATGCAGCTCTGAGACACTACGGTGCCATCCATCTTCCAGAGATGGTGGACGAAGCACATGCTTCAAGGTGTCGCAGATCTGGCTGCACAAGCAAAACATGTGATGTGCACAAAGTGCAAAGTGTTCCTTTGTGTTTCCAAGAAGCGGAATTGCTTTTTGAAGTATCATAGCAATTAAGTGCAGGAATTGCTATGATAGTCACAGTAATATTTATGTTAGTGTGATGATGGACAGTTTGTCCATGTGAAATTCATTGTTATGTGTTTGTTTGGATATTTTCTTTGGGACAAACTGGTTGCCATCAAGGTTCAATTTCAAATGTATGGCGTTCCGATGTCCACTGCAGTGGACATATGATATCTCAAAAATAAAAACTTTTTTTCCAAAAAAGTATTCTAATTATCTTTCAAAGATTGTGGAATAAAAAAAAATGGTGATTGAACAATTTTTTTTTCCTGGTAGTCAGGAGGATATGTAACCCTTTGGATAATTTTTGTTGGATTAAAACACGCAGTAAATGTAGCGTTTTGTTAATAACTGTTATTTACTACCGCAAGTAAAAGCATCAATATCACTTGTCCCTACCTTACTGGTCAGTCAAGGGCAAAATCAAATTTAAGCAATTTGATTTGTTGTGATGGACTGAACTGTACTGGAGCTGTGCCTGTAAGCTGCTAGTACTGGCAGTCGGCCAGCAGCCGTTCATGGTGGAGGTTCAGACTATTCCGCTGTGGACTGTAATTATTTTTTTTTTTGCTAACCAGTTGGAGCTGCTAACTTTTCCTGAACATTTTGCCTGGTTTTTGGAGTCACAGAACTGGAATACGCTCAACGTTTTGCTTGGGTTTTGGAGCTGCTGAGCCGAACCACGCTCGTGAGCCGGAACGGACTGTTGGACCGGAGTTGGAGCAGTTTCATTGCCGTTCGTTTAAAACCTGGTAGCTTGCGGTGCGGTGAGTAACCCATTTATCGTGCTGGTTCTGGGAGCCGCCATGTTTGGAACTACTACTCTCAGGAAGATGCTAGCCGAGTCTCTCAGGCCTGCAACGTTTGTAAAGGTAACGGAGCACTTTACTAATTCAAGAGACTGAATAGTGTGTTTGACACATCCAGTTTCATACATTCAGCTTTATTTGTTGTATAGATCCTGTTTAAAGGCTTGTTTCAAAGAGCTCTGAGAAAATGCTAAGTATCTTATTACCGATGCATTGGAGTTATAATATTTAGTTGTAGCGCTTCCTGTGATTAAGACCTAATTAACGGGTGGGATTCAGCCTGTGCTATTGTTCTAATGTGCTGAAAGTTAACTGTGCTCTGTTAATGTGCTTTGCCCTTGGTTTATTATTGACCAGTATGATTTATGAAAATGGTACATCTTCAGCTTTACAATTTTCCTCACTGATTTTAGGATAAGGTTGAAATTGCACTGCATTTACATCTCAGTTGTAGTTAGCATTACACACTGAAAAAAGTGATTTTGGCGAGTGTTAAATATGATCCATAAAAATCATGTAAATTTTAATGTATTTTTTCAGGTAGCCAATGAATGAAGAAATGTTGGGTAATTTCTACATGTGCTACCCACTCGTTAACATTAAAAACTATTAGATAGGAAATTACAGTAAAATCTACCCCCGATTCTTAAGTCCGGTGCTCCAAAGTTGCGCATGCGTCAGACCACGTTTTTGAAAGAGAAGCGGGACAAGGAATTCTGCATCCTCTCTGCCATCGAACGGTGAGCTGAAGGTAAGCTATTAATATAGTTGTGCTGTTTGTTTGAATGATAGCACGAATGCAAAATCTAATATTACAAATGATGAGATACTTCACTTATATTCGATGTGCATCTATGTGACATGGCAATACTGTACATCAAAATTTGAATTTTTCCCTGGCGCCAACATTGCTGTTAACTGTCTGGACAACAACAGGTAGTTTCAATTTGCTCGCGGTGCTTTTGAGATTAGCCAGCATGCATGACTGTTTCTTACCGCTGGTTTTAAGGATAGAAACTAGTCTAACACTAAAGCTGAACTACAGGGGATAGTCCAGCTTTTGCCAGTGTGGTTAAGGTATAATGGTCGTTAAGTATCTGCAGGTCTCTGCTCCCACTTCACACTGCACCGAGACACAGGCAGCAAATAATTTGCTGATGAACAATTAATTAGTGTATTTTCGCCACACATGAGAAGTTCCGTCTTAAAATACTAATACTAATATGTCGCCAACATATGAAATGCCTGCCGTGTTTTATATTGTTGACCTGTTAGCTCTGTTAGCTAACATGGCTGCTGGAGTCGCTCTCCGCCGCGGTCTGTTTAAAAACCAAATGACTTTCTCTCCAGTTTACCTGCATGCCTGCGTACGTGTATCTAAGTTGTTAAAGTTTAGCGTTACTTCTCATAGTTTTATTTTTACAATCGGGACTTTAAAGGTTCATGTAAAGATGACGTGTTTCACGTCTTTTCCGGTCAGTCGTCATGGAAACAGGACGCTCATGCAGCGTGCTGGATGTGGACCAGAGTGGAAACAAACATGTAAAATGAAAACAAAGTACCACTGTGTCCCACCTTCACGTGTGTAAACACCCACTGTTGCTGCACCTAATTTTTTATAAGAGATTATGTGTTGAAGTAACTCATTTTGGAATTTGATGCATCAAGAAACATTCATGTGAAGACTAAGAGATCTGGTTTTTCATTTAAAATTTGATTTTTGTCCTTTTATGTCCTAGATCAAAGAAGAGTTCAGACGTATTACGACAGTTTCCTTGGAGGAGACATTCATGCTAAAGCTTGATGAGTACACACCAGGTCTTCTGCAGCTTATGCATGCTAAAGGAGGGGCTGCTGGTTCAAAGATGCACCCTCTGCTAGACACTTTAAATGACGTATGTTACTTTACTTATTTTCAGAAATATGTCATTATTGATATACCTGAATTAAAAATTGAAATAATTTGTAAATAATTGCTTTGTTGTGCACAAAGTTGAGCTCCTTACCAACTTAGTGTGTGTAAATCTCTCCCCACTCTCCACTAACAGTCTTTTCACTAAATTACATCTCCCTACAGACACACAGCATTGAGAAAAAAAGGGATACAGTTGTCTACTGCCTCATTAACTACTTTGGTAAAAGACAAGAAGATCTTTTCCATGAATGCAAGGTATGTCCTTGAAAACAGATGATCGATTAACTCAAGGGATCCTCTTCACTCCTTTTCCTTCTCTCATCTTTTCCTTCTATCTTCTGATCACTCCCCTCTGCTATCCTTTAGATACGTTGAAATGTATTGAAAAAGCATCTTCAATAAAATTTTAAATGTGCATCTTTTTTGTTTCCTTATTTTTAACATATAGGAATGTGAGGTGCGACAGACTGGCGACCTGTCCAGGGTGTACCCCGCCTCTTGCCCGGAACGCAGCTGGAGATAGGCACCAGCAACTCCCGACCCCGTTAGGTAGAAGGGTCAGAAAATGGATGGATGGATGGATGGAATGTGAGGACCACACAGACAAAACAATGAAGGTGACCGTGATGCACAACATCTAGGCTGAGGAGGATCCATCAGATGTGTCGATTATGATTGAGGGAAACCAAGTGATGGAAGGATGTGGAAGCCGAACAAAGGCATGTGTACTGCTGATGGGACCCATATATGCCCTCAACCTTGACTATCCAAAGCAGCTCAAGAACACATTTGAAGCTTTTCAAAAACATTTTTTGGAAATTGATGGGGCAAAACTACTGAAGAAGGTACACAGCCTCAAGAACAAGCTCATGCAATAGACATACAGTTTCTGTCTTGTTCCAAGAGGATCTTTTGTCTGGACAGAGTTTTAAAGTAGTATAGCTTTTTTTTTAGAAATTGTGTTCTGTTCTGTCCTCTGCTCCACACACAGACACAGACATATATGTGGATACATAAGTACGTTGCAGCCTCTCTCAGCCCACTACATTGTTCTATGATTTCTCCACATTGACAGAAATGGAAAAACAATGTAAACTGGACAGTCTGGTCATTAACACTGACTGAATTCTGACAAATTTAAAAATCACCTCTTTCTCTCCCAATTTCGTTGTTTCTGTTATTGTCATTCTATCTGAGAGTGAGTGCAACTATATTAACTAAAGACTGTTGTTTTTCTGATCTGTCTTCATCCACATGTTTAATATTGTACACACGCAGAAAAAAAAAGTATTACAGTTTGTGTATGGGTTTTGAGGCTTTTGGAATAGAATAAGGGGACTCTTAAAGTTTTGTTTGCATTAAATACTTATCCAGAGACAACATGGAGCCGTTAGCTCAGTGTGTTATAAAATGTGTTTTGAAATGTCTAAATGTTGTAGCTTTTGTGCACTTTATTCATTTATTGTTAATGTCGTGTTATAGCTGGCAGTTCTGTTATTTGTTTTGTTTAAATATACCTGCACATCTGAAGATTTGCTCTGTCACTGTTGTGTGAGGCTGAGGAAACACAAGTAAGACTTTAAGTTATCCCTTGCACCTCACTTCTCCTTTAATTTTCTTTGTTCTCCTAAAATGTCCTTTTCTCTGATGTACTCCTTCTGAGATTGGATGTCTGACATGTTTTATAGTCCTACATTACTGAAAAAATATTTGAAGATGTTATAGGTTTAAGTATTTGAAATTTTCCTTGACACTGCTGTGTTGTACTTAATTATGTGTTGTACTTTTTGGATGAATTCTTAGAATAAAATAATTGTAAAAGTGTATAATCTCGATCTATTATTTGGGGCTACATTTTAACTTACCTGAATAAGTAAAGGTAACTCAGTGATTTCAGTTAACTTTAACTCTTAATTTTCAGCTAAGATTTACTAGCAAACAAGTAAATCTTGTTTACTTGTTTACTCATATTTATGGTTGAATTTAACCATAAATATGAGGTACATTTTACCCAACTTTTTAAAGTAGTTCTTACATGTCTAAGTTAATTACTTAATACTCAATATATTTAACTGAATATACCTTAACGGGGACAGTGCAAATTGTTACCTCACATTTTTAGGGTAAATTCTATAGTTTGGTTTTTACAGTGCAGAATGTGGGCGTGGCTTAATGTCAAACTTTGAGTATTTGCCATAAAACATCAAGATTAAATAACTTCCAAATGCAAGATGACAGCTGCACCAGACTTCCTATGTCTCTCTGCAGAACAGTCCTGAACACATTTCCATGATGACTTGATGACATCACGTTAGCTCCACCCTCTTTTAACAGGCAGTCACCTGTTTTTTCTGCTGTATATTTATTGTTATTCTATCATTTATATGTGTTTCATCATCTGAAAACTGACTTAAAACGATAAGATGATGAACTCTGAGGATGCTGGCTGCTGACTGAACCGCCATGTGCATACGATCGGCTCTAAATCACACATGGATCATCCATGGCGCCAAACTGGATATGTATGACCTTTGTTGACCTCTAAAGAGCCCAACAGCATTGAAATGTAATTTGACTCCACTGCGCCCCCTAGGTTAATCCACCAGCTATATCTCCTCGCTAATTGCAACAATCTGCACCACATTTTTTGTGTGTCGTCAAGGAGCGCCGCCGAACACATAAATGAGTACCGCCTGGTGGATGGGCGCGGAAACTGCGCAATGGCTTCTGCGTTGGCACGTGGGTGCGTGCTGGAGTCTGCGCAACAGCTTCCGCGGTGCCATGCGGGCGGAGGTGCTGGAAACTGCGTGAGAGGTTCTGTGGTGGCTGGCTGGCGGTTGCTAGTACTCCGCGGTGGCCAATAGGCCGGAGCGGCACTTGGCTGCGAGGGCCGCCCGACGCCACTTGCGGCTTTAATTTTTTATTTTTTTTGCTTTTTATATTGTTGTTTAGTTTTGTTTGTTGTAATGGGGCAAGTGGAATTCGGCAGGAGGGAGTGTAGCATCGTTAATGTTGTATAGAATTCCACTTGTCATTACTGCCAAGTTTGGGTTATGTGTAACAGGTGAAACAGCACCCCGTCCTGGTGGTTGGCAGTGTTTAATAGAGTAAACGCGGACATCTTGTTGCCAGTTCATGAGATATGGGAGTGAGGTGCTGTACCAGTTGTGTCGAACCTGATTCCTGATCGGTCCATACTTTGTTCCATACAGAGTATGGACAACCTTTCATCTCATCCTGTCTCCTGGCCCCTTATTCAGACAACGCAGAACTGATTTAGAACGATCACAATTTAAAGAGGTTACTTTAGCTAAAAGGTGTTCATGATGGATCTGTTTATCATTGATTTTCTTTTTTTCAGACAGAAAGAAAGCAAATCAATAATACTTACACCAGCACACGCTCCTTTGTTCTTGTTGGTCCTATGAAGGTTGAGCTTCTCATGCGGTCGTGCACAAGCTTTGATCCAAGCAGGCATTCTGCTTCTGATTTGGGAAATCTGTGAATTTCACTAACACTAATACGAACAGAATACCTGACATCACCAGAACAGATACCCCACTGGTAATGGAGAACTATTCTTTTTTGATTGCTGATGCAAAAACTTTCTGCCGGTCTGCTAGTCCACTATGTAGCCTGGTGCTACATTAGCATGTGTTTACTAATGCATGTACATTAGCTTGTGTTTGTGAGATGGCCACGCACATGGTAGCCGAGCTGCTAAGTAGGATGGGCATCAGCCAATGAAACGCGGGCCCTGTGGTTTCATTGGGCACCTGGGCACCTTCATTGGGTTTCATTGGGCACCTGGGCACCTTCATTGGGTTTCATTGGGTACCTGGGCACCTTCATTGGGTTTCATTGGGCACCTGGGCACCTTCATTGGGCTGCGGGCACCTGGGGCGACCAGATGCCCGCAGGCACCGCGTTGGTGACCCCTGCTTTAAAGTGAACACAACATTGTTTTCTTTCTCTACAGACTTTATTCCTAATATTTTGTAATTTAATCTCATTTAATTAGAAACTTGAGGAAGTGTGCTGTTGCTGCCATATCATATTTGAGCTCTAAGGACAACTGCATGACGACATTAAAGACTCATGGGAGAGTATAGTCCAACACAAAATGTTGCTGAATTGACTTGAAAGATGTCAACATTGTCAGAGAGACAGGAGGATAGGACGGACAGATATCTCATCTACTTGTTCTTGCCAAGTGTCCTTTGTTTCTCTGCATGCTCAACGATCTTCTCCTCCACAAAAAGACCTTTCCGTCGACGTACAGCATTCATGTATTTCAGGGCCTGGTTCACAGAGTCCGCCTTCTCTCCAAAATGCAGGTATTCTTCTTCTGTGGTAGGAACCCAGTATGGGTCACTGCTGATCACCTGGTTTGCAAACATAACAGGCAGTCACCATGTGTTCATAAACGGTATAACCTCAAAGGCGATGCAGTTGGGTATGTAAGCAAACAGATTTTTTTTCTGACAATTGCAAAACAAACCTTATTTATAGAATAATATGTATTTATTACATATTTTATTCCTAAATTTTACTTTTGCCCATAAAATTTATTCTGAATAAAAAAGCAACAGGAGAATTTTATGCACACCTTTGATCATTTCTTTTTTTAGAGGTCTTTTGAAACATGTATGGTAAACATCAGCATAGTATGAAGTTTTTTTTTTTTAAATTGTTGTTTCTACCAAATGGCTCCTTTTAAATGGGTTCAAACTGTGTCAGGGTTTCCCCCAGTGTTGTATAAGCCAGGAGGTCCACCAGGCTTTACTCGCCCCCCGCCAGGCCAATCGTTGCTTGTTTTTATTTTTAGAAAAATGCAGAATAAAAATTTTTTTTAAAATTATTTCAAAATGTATTTTTATTATTATTAAAGCCGTATTGGAAACATCACTGTTGCTCTGAGCGTTTCACTGACGGACCAAATGTATTCCTAAAAGATAAGTTTATAGTTTATGCATTTAAAGCCGTGAGAGTGGACCTGCCCCAGTGTAGAAGTTTGAGAATCTCGGGATCTTGTTCATGAATGAGGGAACGCAACGTCTCCCATGAAGCGGGAGCTATACTGGTCCGTCGTGGTGAAGAGATAGCTGAGTCAAAAAGTGAAGCTCTCGATTTACCGGTCGTTCTACGTTCCCATCCTCATCTATGGTCATATGGTCATGACCGAAAGAATGAGATACAAGTGGCCGAAATAAGTTTTCTCCGTAGGCTCAGGTCTGGGCTCTCCCTTACAGACAGGGTGAGAAGCTCAGTCATCCGGGAGGGACTCAGAGTAGAGCCGCTGCTCCTTCACATCGAGAGGAGCCAGTTTAGGTGGCTCAGGTATCTGGTCAGGATGCCTCCTGGATGCTTCCCTGGTGAGGTGTTCCGGGTGCGTCCCACCAGGAGGAGGCCCCGGGGAAGACCAAGGACACGGTGGAGGGACTATGTTTTTCAGCTAGCCTGGGAACGCCTTGGTATACCTCTGGAAGAGCTGGAGGAAGTGGCTGGGGAGAGGGAAGTCTGGGCCTCCCTTCTGAAGCTGCTACCCCCGTGACAGAAAATGAATGAATGGATAGATGGATGGATGGATCTTTTACAAAGTAAACTTGCCAGCTCCTTAAAATCTTACATTTAAATGTTAAACAATTTAAAATCTTTTGATTTATGTCTACTGACACCATTAAATCAAATTCAGCAACATTGATAATCTCAAACAAGTGTCACATTTATATATCTTTGCTAATGTTAAAATATTGTCAATTTTGGGGCCCCTGAAATCTTGGGGTGCCTTATGGATCCACTGACTTAATTCGGATCAAACAGAAGTTCAAATAATTAATATTTATTTTGTTTATTTTCTTTTATTTGTTGCTTTTAAGACTAGTTGTGGGTTTAAATAGCGTTTCACTTGCAATTTTTTCCAGAAACATATAATTAAACCATAAAAAACATGTTCCCACTCTTTCTGGATCCAGTTCTGTAAAACCTGCACAGTCCCATTAGTGCCCGTATTATACAGATGCCAGACGAATACAAAACATATCAGTATTCAGCGTTTTTACTTAAAGCGTTAATTCTAATTTTCCCATGGCATGATACACTAATCCTCACAAGAAGATTTTGGAAACATGGAGGTTAAGGGAATGTCTGAGATAAACATACCTGCTCTGCAGCTAATGCTATGCAAGTAGCATTTTTACTACTTGCATTTTTTTTTTGATATTCCAAGTTTTGGTAAATTGTTTTGTCAGAAAAGTCAAAATCTGTTGATTGTTTTAGTGAAAGCAATAAAAGGTTAAAACATCTGAAGAGATGAGCACTTTCATAGGCACCGCTGATTTGTTTGGTTGCCAGATAAAGTGGGGATTCTCATAATTCTAAACTCTTTCCATTTTCAAAGAATGAAGAGTTCACCATATTTAGGATGATCAGATTGAACAAATTGTTTTTGTATCTTGCAATCAATCTGGTACAGGATTGATTGCATATTGTCTGACTTCATATTGTCACCTTCGGCAATAAATGAAAGGTGACAATATTTTAGTTTCTTCTCTAATACACGGTCAGCTGTGACACCTTGAATACACAAGTGTGTTCCATTCCAAATTAATCAATCAGTTGTGGGCCGTCAGGGCTTGCAAAGCCTTCTCTGCTGGCCTAAAAATATCTGAAACTGATGTTAATTATATTTTGTCCATTAATACGTATTAAATAATTCCAAATGGTCTGTCCGCTTCCTGTTATTGCTAGCCCCCTGGTTGCGCTGCTTCCAGACGTGTATTTCCATATTTAAACATGTAACTAATCACAGTGCAGCCACTATTTGTTGCCAGGGTCTAAGAAATCTGCCTGGAGGCCTTCACAATCAGTTCTGCGGGCCCTGTAGCATAAAATAAATGTCGATCAAACTGTTGCTTCAACCAATCAGACTTTGAGTTGGCGACACCAAGACCCTCTAGAAGGCGTATGGAAACGTCAGCATATTCACACACTTTGATTGGATAGTCAAAGAGCGTACTAACCAGAGCTAGCAAACTGCATCTGTAGCGAGCTGCACAAGCAAAGATATTGTTGTGGTGATTTAATAACTGTTTTGTCAACCCAAAATGGCTGAAGAAGGAGAAGAAATGGATTTGGTTGGAGATTTACTGTCAAAGCCATTTTCAAGACGGATTTCTCAAGAAAAGCTGGACATTCTTCATCAAGGTCGGTCTCTTGAACGGAGATTCTATTTTGACTCTCACAACAAATGCTTGTCTAAATTTACAAAATCTCTAAAAATGTGTTTTTACTTTGATACTCTCAGCTAGTTTGTGTTTAACTTTTTTCAGAAAACTAATCAAATGAGTTTTAAAATAAATTTGACTTGGCAAAAAGTGTGGAAAAAAAGGGATATGAATACTTTCTGATGGTACTGTATAAAAATGATCGAATAATGATTACATGGCTTTTATAGAAGAGGAAAACAAATTCTGGCTTTTCATAAAAGAATAGCTAAAGAGTTCACCTCCCAGTGGCTGAAAACCAGCTGTGGACTGGCCAGTCCACTTGTCCTCTTGCGGATTTCATCAGCAAACCCAAAGCTCTCAGCAACAGGAAGAACAGCTGTGATGATAAACATATCTGTCCCTTCTTTCATCTCTTCATGGAGGACTCGACCTTCTCGCTTTCCAAGTACACCATAAACCCGGCCTTATGAAGGAGAAACAACATGCAAAATTAAGAGTAGCAACTGCTGAGATCATACAAAAAAAAAAGGATGGCAATTGTATTTATGTATCATTTTCAGCAACAAGGCAATTTAAACTGCTCTACATGACTAACAGAAAAATAAAACAAGAAACTAGCAAAAAACATTACATTGCAGTGGTGAAGTAGGAAAAGCATTTTAATGCTTATAAAAGTGACAGAAATATTCTGAAAGTTGACTTCATACAAAAAATTTAAATATAAATATTAATTTTGTGGTAGAAAAACGCCTCATTTAATCTCTGCAAACATTCAGATCAACCACAGCAGCTGCTTTTTCTCTTCAACCATAGCAGGAGGCTGACCAGACAAGGAGGCCCCAAGCAATAAATAAAGAAATAAAGAAACAAAGCTTTTTTCAAATTGCCCTAAATGTTCTTAAAAGCTTGGAATTATTTATGCAATGATGTATTAAGAAAAACACACCCTTACCCAGCACCTCAGCAGTTGCCAGGATCTCACAAGTGTACATGGCTGCCATCAGTCTCTGGGGCTGAGCCTGGAAGGCATGCCGGCATGCCTCCTTCATGACCGCAATCAGCTGGCCAGAGACTGGCCCGTAGCAGTCCACAGAAGAAGCATCAGACCTTCGCTCTGCTGTCACATCTACACTGTTTCCATGTGAATTGACATCTTGCAATGCTTCAGAGGAAACAGAGTCCTCTTTTAAGGTGTCTGGATTTTGTGAAAAAACTACAGACTCGACATCCCACTTCTCAACCGAGAAGCAAACTCCCATCAGGGGTTCTTCACACATGGGACCAGACAGGGTTGCAAGTTGGAAACCACTGACGATACTGTTATCAAAGTCTCGGAGTGGAGAAGCTGGAGTTCTAACTTGATCATTACTGTGTCTCCACTCAAGACACTGCCACACTGACGGTCGGCTGTAGTCTTTAATGCTGTTCAGAAGAATGTTGGGACCATACCTGAAAGCAAACAAAAAAAAACAACCAGATTACCAACCCCAGGAAGTAATATTAACAGAAAAATGCTGCATGAATTTGCACCAACATTGATAACAAAAGCTGAGATTGTTTGGAAATGGTTAAATCTGCTCAGGAATGCCACCAAATCTGACCTCCGAGGCCCAAAAGCCCATATCCGTTGCACAATATTCCGCCACCTTCTTCCCTGCAGCAAGCTCTGAAGATGGTCTTTCAGTTCTGCAATAGCCTCCAGGGTCCTGAGATTTATGTCCACGGCTCTCCCCTCCCTGAGGGATGAGTTCATCAGCTCCAGAGTCCGAATTAATTCAGAGTTTCTCTCCAAGAGAACAGTCACCTCTGTCCAGAAAGACAAGACACCTGAGCTGAAGTCACCAACAAGTTAGTACCCATTAAAAATACATTCAAACTTCAAACTCATGGAACATACAGTGCATCACTGTTCCAAGTTCCTTCATGTTTTTAACCTCAAACATCAAATACCACTTTATCCATTTAAAGGAATTCAAGCCACACTTGGACTGAGTTAATGTGTGTTTGTGTGTTACCCTGTGGTAATGGGATGGCCCGTACACAGACAGTAGCAAGTCTGTTAGGAGTGGTGAGGGTAACAAGACCGTCAGGGTTCATAGGCTGGCAGTCAGATGAACGACCCTGAGAGAGTTCTTCTTTCATCTAAAACACAGCCAACTGGTAAACTGATGGTTATTTCCGCTGGTCAAAATGACTCAAAAGCTTGCTGTCATTTATGACTGAATCAAAGAAAAAGACTCATTTACTCCTCGTATAAATTTCTTCGAACTTTCTTTGAATATCTGTAAAAGACAGTGACTCTGTCTTTAACATTCTGAAAAACATCAATGTTTTCATGGCTGACTCACCTGATGAATGACAGCAACTTTTTGTTGCTTGCCAAGTTCCTCATTCACCATATCCACCTTTGGAGGTCGCACCACAGTTTCTCTGAATGGAATGATGGGCTTAGACACACTAATCTCTATCTTGGCAAACCTTCAGAGACAAATTAGACAAAGTGGAGGAGTAATTAGTGCTCTACTGACTCCTGCAATATAAAATCTATTCAAAACTTTATACAATTAACACAAAATATCCAGTGTAACCTTTAACAAAGCGCACAACTTACTCTTTTCAGTCAATCTGCAATATATGTATATTATTTTATATTATGCAGTAGATCTACACTGTAAAATCTGTTTTGGTAAAGTAAAAAAAAGAAAATGCTTTTGATTTTGATTGAACCTCTTTAGACAATCAAAATAGGTCAGTACTTAAGCAGTAATTTTTCACACAGAGCAGATCAAAAGAGTCAACTTCTGTGAAGTTTATTAGTTTAGCTGCACATTTCAGCAACAAGTGCATTAAAAACATAACACAATAAATACATAAAACTTTACACTGCAGTGGCAAAATAAAGCAAAGTGATAAAAAGTTGTGTCAAGTAAAGGGGAGCGTGGCTTCCCTCCCTGGGGAAGTCCAGATTCAAAGAGTACTTAAAAATCTGTATCTTAAAATAACAAAAGATTATGTGAATTAAGAAATGTCATTGTGACTGGCCTACAGTTTAAAAGGACAAAGAAGCAGCATTACTTCTGGATAATTACAGCAATACTTTGATTAGTATAATAATCAAAGTAGTAATTGATTAATACTTAGTGATTAGATACATCTAAATAGGTTCATTTAGATGTATCTATAATCAGAAATAATATATAACTGCAATCAAAGATCACTGATGTGTTGGAGGTAGACAGTAGGGGAAAGCTTAGTGAAAAAGGGCAACCAAGGAGGAGTGCATTGATTAGGAAACACATGGAAGACATAAAGGAGGAATTCAGACTGCTGAGAGAAGAGTGAGTGGCTAAAGGATGGGGGTGACCTTTGAGCAGCTCTGGGAAAAGAACACAGATACCATGACATCATGTCTCCATGGCAAAGGTGAATCTGAGATCATCTCCTCAAGCAGACAGCCAATGAAATAAGTATGGAATTAAAGGTTGTTAATTCTCCTCTATCATCCAGCTAAAAAGATTTTCTGTGAATTCTGCTGTGGTTTATACTCTGTAGACCGTGAGGAGTCTAAAGTTCATGTGTGTATACAGCTGGATCAAGTATTAACTCTCACGAGAAGCAAGGAGGTATCTCTGCAATGTAATCTGGACTAAACCTGGATTACAACTGCTTTAATCAAGGGCATCTCTGGGTTTTAGCCTCGACTTGGAGGAACACAGTGTATCAGCGGTTCTGCTGTTTTCCAGAGGTTTCTTTTCACAGAAGTTGAATGCTGCTTCTTCGTGTTTGGTTCTGGTTCTGCTAGGAATGCAGAGCAGACCAGAAGATCTGGAACCAGAGGTCTGGAATCTTGATTCCACTCTGTGCTGAGCCGACACCTCTTCCATTCTGTCATCACTCTGGCTATGACACTATGGCCCTTGATGGGGTGGGACTACAGGAAATAAAATTCAAAAACACATTCACATCCCTGGCGATGTGAATCTGTGAAACATGTCTGTTGTGTACGTCATTCCAGATGTCTTTGTTCATCATCTTATTTGCCTCTATGAAGGTTTATTCTGTTGGGCTTATTGTGTATTGCTTAATGTGTAAATTATGTAATCTGAACATAACAGATCTTGAATGTATTTTGGTGCTAAACTGTTCAGTGATTTATAAAGTAACAGCAGCATTTTAAAATCTATTCTCTGAGCTGCAAGGAGCCAGTGGAGGAACTTCAGAAGTGGGGTGACGCACCCTACATTTCTGCTTTTCGTGAGAATGCCATCAGCAATGTTCTGGATGAGCTGTAGCTGGAGGATTGATTTTTAAGGCAGACACTTGAGGACTAATAATAAATGCATTGATATTCAAACCCCAACTCATGACAATTATGAGTTTTAGCAAATCACAAACAGCATTTTTTTTGGCTACTAGGAAAATTACAACATTTAGGCCAACATGTTAAACTAATCTTGGATCCCTTGAAAGGACTAATGTCCCAGCAAGGTCTAGAGAAATGTAGTCCTTTCAAGGGATCCAAGATTAGTTTAACATGTTGGCCTAAATGTTGTAATTTTCCTAGTAGCCAAAAAATTCAAGTCATGAGGATGGACACGGCAGGACGCAGGTATGGAGGAGAATGATGGCTTGAGTTTGATATTTTTTACTTTATAAAAATATTACACTACTGTGGTGATAAAGCACCTTAAATACCTGCAGTGCCAAATATGATACAGAAATGTTAACACAATTTAAATGTAAAATAACAAAAACATTTCTAATTAATTGTGCATTATTTCAAAACATAAAACATGAATTTAAAAAAGTGAATATCAATGCATTTATTATTTTTACTGTAAGTTGCCAGCAACACCTTCAGGCTTCCTGTAGCTACTTGAGTTATTTGCCTGGTTACTAACCTGACTGTCTCTTCCCTTCTGTCCACTTGCCCTGTCTGTCCCTGATCCTGACCTACTCCACTGGATTTGGACCTCCTGGCTTTTGACCCTCTGTCTGTCCAAGCCTGAGCTCTGGAACCGCCTGAGCCAGATTTGGATTGCCTGGCTCTGACCCTGGCCTGTCTGACTGTGAAAAAGCCGATCCCTCAATAAGCACCTGTTCTGTATTCACTGCTCAGTCCCTGCGTCTATCAGTGCCTGGATTGTATCAGAAAAGGTCGTTACTCCCACCAGAGAGAGAACTAAAACGTGCAGGATGCCGACCCTCAAGGACCCACTTTGGGCACCCCTGGACTAAACCATTGTTTAAAAAAAAAAATGGCAGGGGGAACAGGGAGAACCTAAAAATTCATCGTTATTTTTTTCATAGATAAATGGTGGATTTATGTCCTTCTAGTTAGTAAGTAAAGTTTATTTATAAAGCACATTACACAGTCATAAAATCACAGTGCGCTGTACAACAGAAATCAACTTTAAAACCATACAAAACATAAAACATAACAAACATAAGAATCGCAGTAAAATCAAGAAATAAAATCCTGAGAGAATATAAATATTTTTGCCTTTTAAAAATGTCCACTAAATGGAACTGCAAGGGTAAACTGGTCCACAGCCTTGGGAGCATTGACTGAAAGGTCCGGTCCAATTTAGTTTTTATCCGTGCAGCATGCAGCAGACAGTATTTTGTCTGCTGCATGTTCTACAAATTGTGCGGGCTTGTATGAAACACATTAATTTTGTACAAAAGCAATTTACTGACTGAAAAGCCCTGCCCCCTTCAGTTCTCAGCCATACACGTGGAACAACCAGGAGATTCAGAGTCTGAGAATGAAGGCCATGAAAAGCAAAATATTTAGTTAAAAGCTGACAAAGATAATCAGGAGCCTGGCCATGAAGTTCTTTCTTTTGCTTTTTCATATTTACATTGTTTAACTACAAAGATTTCTTTTATGATTTATTTGGGAGAAAGGTGGAAAATCCAAAATTTGGAAAAGTTTAGATTCCTGACCCCTGAATCCCTGGGATTTCCACTCATGCTGCGAACCCTGAATCTCCTGGCAGGACACCAACTACACATCACTGCATCAGGTAGCAGAGTCTCTCTGATTGGTTGATGCTCCGTGTCTGGCACACCACCACATAGACTTTGCATGTAACCCAGATGATTCTAAGACCCAAATCGGGTTTGGTCTGATACGCAGCATTAGTCGCTCTGCTCCCCAAATTTGGAATTCAGGGCTCCTCGATCTACGAAACATCACGTTTAAATCTGGTCTGAAAACACACGGTATCTTTTTTCTTCTTCATTCTTTTATTTATTGCACTTCTATTCCAATTATTTATTTTATTTTATTTTATTACTGTACAGCGATATTGAGTGTCCTCAAAGGCACTTTTAAATTAAATGAACAATAGACATAATATTATTATTATTAACAGAAAAAGTGGAGGGAAAAAGATGTGATAAAACATTCTCACCTCTCTCTGAGGTCATCTAGACAGCGCTGCAGGTGAACTTCTCCGGCAGTGACCAGAACATGCTCTCCTGTTTCCTGTATCAGAACCTCAGCACATGGATCTGCCTGGCTCAACAAACGCATCCCAGAAACCAGCTTTGGCATTTCACCTAGAGCATACATGTGGAAAACGTTCATTTTATTGCCATTGCATTCAATGCAGCAGGTATCAGTTCATTTCTTCTGGTTTAATAATTTAACTCAGTTAAAAACAAGATTTTGGTGATTCCAAAGCAAAATCAGCCACTAAAAGTCAGGCTTCATTCAGACCCATACAATGCTTCCTGCAGGTTCAAGTTTGAAGAACATCAAGGATTTTCAGCCAATGGAATTAGTTTTTACCAGAGAGGGCACTTACAGTTTCTAGACTCTAGAGCAGGTGTGTCAAACTCATTTTCGTTTTGGGCCAAATCAAGATCATGAAGGCTCTTAAAGGGCCGGTTGTGCCAGAACATGTTGATAAAACCTGTTCACAAACTGTTAATATGTCAATGAATTCTTAAAATTACAAAATATTATTGAAGATCTTTTCAGTCAAAAGTAAATCACAAACTAAATGCCTGGTGAAACCTACTTGGATGTTTTGGCTCTATAGCAACCCGTACAATAGGTGCAGCTTCAAAGTTGAGTGGAGTGAAGGGGGAACAAGCAGGGGAAGATGACAGGGTAGCTGTCTTTAAGACACACTCCTCTAAACCGCCAATGCCTGAAAAAAGATGACAGAAGATGGGCAAATGCTGCAATAAACAAAAAGGTTAGGAAGACAAAGCAGAAACAAAAATTAAATGTTTATTTTAAGTTGGATGATAGTAGCCACACTTTTCAGCTGTCATTTGTGTCTAAAACCTTGAAGGAGCTGCAGGGAGATACCAAACAAATACTCGGCCCCTGTGTGCAACACTGGCAACAAGTCTTTTATAGAGAAAAGAGCTCAGCTTCTGGCACTGCTTCAGGAGATCGAGAAGCACCTTCAGAATGGAACAGAAAGCAAATCTATAAAGAATCAGTAGGTGGTTATATCCCAGTATAAAACATTTGTGAAAATTTATCAGACTTTAAGGAAAATCTGTATTGGCAATAGATTTTACTTGAATTGTGCCACTTCGACAGACTGGCAACCTGGGTGACCCCGCCTCTCGCCCAAAAAGTTAGCTGGAGAGGCACCAGCGACCCCTCCTGACCCCACTATGGACGAGGGTGTTAGAATATGGATGGATGAACTGTACTACTGCTTACATTTTGTTCAAAATATGGACAGCAAGACAGAGAGAATAAAAGGCCCCCCCTCACAAACTGTATCAACAGAAGAAGTTGGTGCTGATAGGATTACTTTTTTTTTTTCAACAAATGGTGTTTCCCGTGTTGGAAATAGGAAAATCTAGCACTGGTTTAGAACTAGAAGGCCCAAGTAAATGTGAAGATATCTGAAGTTTTTCCAAATACAGTGCAGTCCTGATAAAAAGGCACATAAATGATCAAATCTACCCATAACATTTCCAGCAGGGATTTCCTCCAACTCTTCCAGTTCTCGGCCCATATGCAGGTAAAGGTTTTCCACGGTACAACAGGAAAGATGAGGTACTTCTGGAATACAGTCAGATGTACTGCATCCTTCAGGCAGCTAGTATAAAAAAATAAGAATACAACATGTTAGAAAAAACGGCACAGTGTTTGTTTTTTTTTGTTATGACTGAAAACGAAAATCTGTTATTGAGCAGGAATAACAGATCTGGACAAATCCAGCAGCATAGCTGCTTAGAAAAGCCAAGATGGCTTTTCTAAGCCATCTTGGCTTAGAAAAGGCTGAGAACATGGCTAATAATAATAATTATAAAGTGTAATCAAGAAGAAGCGATGGGGTATAATTAAACACAAAAGTACCTGCATGAAATCAGTTTTTCTTATTTTGGATCCCATCTCATGGTATTTGCATCATTTAGTTTCAGAACTAATCCAATGCTATTTGTGTCATTTTCAAGTTGTCTTCTTTCCTTGTAGTTTATTTTCAGATTTGAAATTATCCTGTTTCTTGGTCCCCATCCCTTGGTCCAAATGGAGACTAAAGTTGCAACATGTAACATTTTTAGCTGTTGTGGTTCACTTCCACACTGCACTGTGTCAAACCTACCAACCTCTGAAAAACCTGTCCCCACCTCACCTGTGGGGGGCGATAGTGGGGAAGGAACCGTAATAGAAAATTTCATTTTTAACCTTATTTCATCTTGAATGTAAATGCTGAACGCCTGACCTAGCAGTTGTCTTGAAAATCTGACATGTGGATTGTAGTTACCCTGCACCCATGAGTAACTGACAAAGAAAAATTAGAAGTTTCTCCTGAAATCCTTATCGGCTCTTTTTCTTGCCATAAAACCGTCCCCTCCAAAGAGGTGAGGGACAGTTCATGAGGAGAGGGTAATGACTGTCTCTGTGGTCCATCTGGCAAAAGAGATAAGATCAGACTTTGGGTGTGCCTTTTGTCTGGTCTGGATCTATAACTATGTGATGAGTGTTGTTCAGGGATCTTCTCTTGACTGCATTCATTGAGACGAGTCATTGAACACTTTTGCCTTCAAATAAAGACACTTAAAGACAAAGATTAATCTTTCTCTTATTATTGAAACAGAGCCTCATTCTTTGTTAAATGAAAATTCCATAACAGAACCTTCACACGATGTAAACAAAAATGGGCTGGTGTGAAAATGGCAAAACAGAGTATTCTTGTTTTATCTGCATCACAGTTTGATTGTTCATTCATATTTCCCCAAGTGAACCGGGTTTTCTGGGCTACTTAACAAGAGTTTGAGTTAAGTGGACTAGACAAGCTGGTGTGAAAGCACATGGATGAAAACTTCTGTCAACTACAGAAAACTATCTTGATAGGTATTTCAGAAGTTCAATATCAATTAACACCAAGATATGACAAATGTCAGCCTGACCACAGTGGTTCCAGCACAAAGATAAAACTAGGTGTAGATAGGCCTGTCGCCATAAACGATAAATCAATTAATCGCACGATAAATTAAAACCATCGACCTCATTTTAATTATCGGCTATATCGTTTCTTCCTGCCTTTTTCTCTTACTGTTGATGACACTGAATTAAAAAAGGCTCAACTCTGGTGCTTTCCACTGACCCTCCCTTCCTTACTTCCTTAGTGTAATGCCCAGCGCGCGCTGCACGATCTTATGTCGCGGATTGTCGGCCCATTATCAAAACCTGAGAGACACATTAGCCGACAGAAATCCTCGGTATAACGGTTCGATCGAAACCGTGTTGTGTCCAACAATGAACACAAAATAATAAGTCCAGTTCACTAATTTTAAAACCAGGCATTTATCAATTCCTTACTACAATCTACCTGCAATGCATGTGGCTAGTGTCAGTCCTGACTGAATGAAAATCATTATAACCTATTTAGGTCACGTTAACGAAGAACAGCTGAAAAGTTACCGGGTTTTCTGGTAGAAATTTCGCTCCAACTCCTCCCCTAGTTATTTATATTTTCTTTGCACGAACTGTTGAATAAACATTCATGTTGTTTCCGATGTCTGCTGGACTTCGGGTTGCACCGTGTCAGCTGTTCGGGATTCTCTCCGTGTTTCGCAGGAGGAGAATCCGCGCTTTCTGATTGGCTACCGGTCACATTCAACAGACTGCGTTCAGCTCCCAGTCTGTTACGGTAGATCGGAGCGGCACAACGTAACACACAAATGACAATCTCAGAACGAAGAACGTTCTAAGATAAAAAATCCTGTAGTTCGAACTATTGCATCAGGCAGTTGGATATGCCCGTCTTCTCTATTTAAATCTAATGATTACTGAAGGGCAATATACTATATAGACTTCATAATCTGCACTCTTTTGATTGAATGCAGTATTTATTTTCACTTTGGCTTTATGTTGTTTAGTTTTTATTCAAGTACATTTATTGTTAATGGAGACTAAGAATCTATTTTATTTTTGTTTTTGGTTGTTTTATTTATTTTGTGTATCAGTCCCAGTGTTAAGTGTTCTTTTGAAAGTAAAATGTATCTGTCTTTGGCAGGAAATCCATGTATTATTACATAATTTCCATTAAATCAATGTAAAAAGGTCTTCAAACAATATTATCGTTTATTGCAATAATTTTTTGAGACAATTTATCGCCCAGCAAAATCTGTTATCGTGATAGGCCTAGGTGTAGAGCTGGGCAGTTTGGTTTTCCACAGCCAGAGAGCCATCTGCAAGCAAATTTCCATTACATCTCCACTAAATGCTTGATCTTTGCTCTGCTGGCTGAAAATAGACTGCAGCGTGTCTTTTTGCCTGAGTAAACATGCCTTAAACCTGCTTCCTAGACAGTTTTTAACCAGTTAAGCCCCTGAGTACATTTCTGTGAAGCATATATGAACAGCAGAGCATACTGAAGTGATGCATATTCTTTCAGATCACCTAACAACACTAAAATACATGACAGGTTATGAAGCTGCCAACAGCAGCAGTTCTGTACAGTTTCACACAGCGCTATGTGGGGTAAAGACCTGACAACATGTAGAACCACACAACTCAACTTACATCAAATCGTTTTACCATTCTTTATATTTTTCTACATACATTAGACAAATGTAATGCGAAACAGGAGATGTAAAACAGAGAGTGTAAAGTTTACCAGACTCAGGCCCTGAGCAGGATCATACTTTGGTCCCAGAACAAAAACCCTTTGACCTTTCTTGACTGTCCCACTGTAGATTCTTGCGAATGCGATGAAGACTTCCTTCTGCTCCTCTTCCTCTTCTGGCTTTAGAGGCAGACTTGTCATAGTAGCTGACAGAAAACAAAAAAAAAAATCATGCAATATATATAATATATACTTTATTCTAAAAATATTAATATATTTTTCTTAAAAACATTAGACTGTATGAACTGGATTGTACAATAAAACATGTCCAATGTATGATAAATTGGGAAAATATTTTCTTCAGGAAGATCAATGCTTCTCATTAAGATATGACTAATAACATCCTGTTATGTATTACTGAAACATTTAGTTATTAAATATTTCTACCTTTATGTTCAATGCTTTTCTTTGTTATTTACTGATATTTATTACATATGGTATCATCTTAAACCTGAATAACTTATTACTTAGCTTCTACCTGAGGTGCATAGCTGTTTTTCATTTCTGTTAAGAGTTAAAAAATAAAATCAGTTAACTCATGTGCTTATCCCAGTCGTGTTTTTATTGGTTGTCAGCTAGTTATTAGCTCACATAACCCAACCATTTCTTCATTATCTGTCACACAGACAAATATTTAGGCTGAATTGTCCTGAAGACTGACCACAACTATTGCAGACTGATGTAAATTCTTTCAGACAAAAAATGGATAAAACAAAAAACAAAAAAAAAACAAAACAAAAAAAAAATCATGTTATGCCTCCCCAGTTTTAGCTGTGCTAACTGACCTTCTGCTGGAGTACTACCTGACCGGGTGCCTCTCTCAAGGCTCTCTCCAGCCAGTTTCTCAGCATGCCTTTGTCTTGCCACTTCCCTACGCTGAGAAATCTCCTCATGGTTTAAAGGCCTGAAAACAAATAGATGAAGAGTAAATACAGGAGCCTAACAGTGGTTGATTAATCAATATGAGATTTGGGATGAGAATGTCTCTCCACACCGCATGTCTAAAATAGTACTATGACTATCCAGTATACGGCTTCACAGTTAACTGAGAAATCTACACTAAACGCATCAAACAGTATATTAGAACAGGGGAGAATGGCCACTTAGACTGTTACCGAGTGTTCAGAGATGCCAAATGTTTAGACACACAAGCACCACTGACCTTTGAATATTTGGGGGTGGAGTCATGTTGATGCAAGACTCAATACAGGTGGAGCACTCACATTCATTTCAATTTCAGTTTTATTTATTTAAATAGGGGAACAAATGTCAAAAAAGTCAATCCAATCATACTGTTACAAAGAACATAAGGTAGTCGTTGTTATTGTTGTTGTTATTGTTTTATTGCCTCGTGCTTTACGCGGACATGCCGTGAAACACGTTGGGCAACACTCGTGAACGGTAATAAAACATGCTTTTGTGCTCGATGCGACCGTTAGCTTCGGCTAACGACGATCTCCCTGCATCCCTGGCTTGCCGTCGGTTTCTTCCTCCCTTCACGCACCAACGTAAAGAACTAACGGAATGGGAGGAGTGAATTCAACATATACATATATTCCAATTGATCCTAAGTATTAAACAAAGCATCAAGTTCAGTTAATTTAAAGTAATTTCACAAGTTTTTGATGAAATGAAACCCAGCAGATTAGATTTAAATTAAAGTGATGTGCTGCTTGAGTGTTCAGAAACATGAGAATATTGTACCAAATCAGATAAAATACGGTAGCAAAAATATTTAAATATAGAGTTATAGTTATTAAATGTCCTAACACAGGGGTGTCCAAACTACGGCCAGTTTTTATTGGCCCGCAGCAAATTCTGAAAATATAATTGAATATGGCCCGCACAAAAGCTCAACTCTGTTGCACTTCTCAGTTTCAACACTAGATGGAGCCAGTCACAGAAACTAAATTAAGTGAAGGAAAACTTATACCGTGAGTCACCAGAAAAGGCAACACCGAAGAAACTCAAAATAGCAAGTGAGTGTAGGAGATTTCAAACACGGTGGGAAGATGAGTACTTTTTCAAAGAAATCAACGGAAAGTGTGTCTGTTTAATTTGCAATGAATATGTTGCTGTGATGAAAGAGTAGGCTAAAATGTCCGTCGGCACTATGAGATCAGACATCAGAGCTACACATCGTACACTGGGGCCGAACGAACACAGAAAGTCAAGCAAATGCAGCAGGTTTTTTGTGCTAACAAAATACAGGAAAACGCCACAACAGCAAGTTGTGGCGTTGAAGTCGCTGAACTTATTGCCCAGCACGGCAAACCGTTTTCAGACGGTGATTTCATAAAGCAGTGCCTCATCAAAGTCACAAAGGCACACATTTGTGTCCAAAACAGTCTCTGATTTCAACAATGTGAGCTCATTCAGAAATACAGTCGTGCGGAGAATCGAGGACTTGTCAGCTACCCTGAAACTTCAGCTGAGAGACAAAGCTTGTGCTTTTGATTTTTACTCGATAGCGTGCGATGAGAGCATAGACGCCACAGACACTGCGCAACTGTTCATTTTTTTGCGGGGAGTCGACGATAATTTTTGCTGTACGGAGGAGCGGCCTGATACTATGAGCCTAAAATGCACAACGACGGGAAAATATATTTTTGAAGCTGTGTCAGAGGCAGTTGAAAAGATGGGGCTTAAATGGGACAAGCTCTGCGGAGTAACAACAGATAGCACTCCAGCCATGACGGGCGAGCGCAAAGAAATGGTATTGTTGATGTGCGCAAAGGTAAAAGAGAGCAGAGGTGAGGCTGTTAGGAAGAACTGTCTTATTCTCCAAGAAGCGCTGTGTGCCAAGACTGTCCAGCTGAGCGATGTGATGAACTGTTATTAAAACTGTCAACATAATTCAAGAGGAATGACTCACAAAGATTTTCAGGCTTTCCAATCTGACGTGGATGTTGAATACGGGGATGTACTCTACCACTCTGTGCGCTGCTGCAGCGGTTTTATTCGCTGAGATCAGAAATCGATCAGTTTTAAAAGAGAAGAGTGCTTTTGATTTTTTCATGAATCATGAACTAAGTGACCCTCTGTGGCTGGCAGACCTGGCATTTTCAGTTGATCTTACGCATCATCTGGATACACTGAATAAGAACCTACAAGGAAAAGAGAAGCTGGTGCGCACCTGTATGCACACATGAAAGCCTTCTGCATAAAGCTCCGCCCTTTTGACGTATGTCACAAATGTTTTTCTGTATTTGGCCCTCACTAAAAAAAAGTTTGGACACCCCTGGCCTAACTAGTCAAAATATATTAAAAGATAATAAAACAGAAAGTTTTCTAAAAAAATAAATAAATAAAAATCTACGGTTGTCGTTCCCTCCAAGGCCATCATTCATCATCTCTCCATTCCACCACCGCCGTTCTTCACCGGTTGCCGCTCTGGTTCAGCCTCATCAACAGCTTCTCTCACCCTGTATGGCCGCTCTCAGCCCGGTCATCAGCCCCTCCCATCAGATTCCTCACATTACGCCCGCCTCGGGCTTCCAGGGTAAGACATAGGCTTCACATGTCTCATTCATGTTTCGCAACGCTGGGAAACCCCGGGTCATTCAATTAGTCCATCCCCTTTCCGATCTAGCAGGTCCTATTTGTATGCGCCTTGCAGGCTGTGTTTCAAATGTTTTACGGCTTTTAACTGAACGAACGCTTAAATAGATAAATAAATAGTAGCACCCCTCCAAGCGTGAGCCAGGATCGTCAACCTATTTTCACAGCATCTCGCACTCAGCAGCAGCCTCGTCTTCTTCTCTTATCAAGCCCCATATTTTACCTTAAACTTTATTACGCCCCACTCCGGACCTCCTGCTCCTTTTCTCTGTCTCTCTCAGTCAAGCGGCCACGTCGAATCACGCTTATCAGCTCAGAAGAATTACTCATTAATAAAAAAAACAGCAGACTTATGCACACCCAGATTCAGGAGCCGGACAGTCTGACGTTCACAGGTCGTTATGGTTACCGCATTAATTTCTCTGCTTTCTGTATTGGCTAACTCCTTGTCAGTGACAGTATAAGTCAGGTGAGTAAAACTCATTTTCGTTTTGGGCCAAATCAAGATCATGAAGGCTCTTACAGGGTCAGTTGTGCCAGAATGTGTTGATAAAACCTGTTCACAAACTGTTAATATGTCAATGAATTCTTAAAATTACCTACTATTATTGAAGATCTTTTCAGTCCCTTCAGGAACTAATAATAAATGCGACTGTTTATTTACTTGCTGTATAAATCATGGAATCATGGAAATCATACATCAACTTAATTCTCAAGAAACTGGAGGGATTGATTGATATAACTTGGCAGTAAACAGATAAAAACTGCATTGATATGATTGATAATATAATATTTAATATTTAGTGTTTAGTCTAGTCTGTGGAGGGCCACATAAAAAGCTATGGCTGGCTGGATTTGGCCCCCGGCCTTGAGTTTGACACATGTGGTATAAGTCATGCTACCTTTGATGTTAGCGAATGAGATGCTGGATTAATCCTAATGACCCATTAGAATTAAATGGGGGGAGTAGATAATTAACGAGAAAATTCCTGAAGAAATTTAACCTGGGCCTGCCAAAGTATGTCCATCGGTTTGGACCCAGTGTTCTGATGCTAAAAATTAGCATCAATGCTAAGCTTGGCAAATAATTACAAAGTATCATGTGGAGAATCACAAGAATGTTCACTAACATGGACTTGTACCATTCGGTATGTTAAAATAAGTGTATAAGCTCAAATTAGCCAAAATGCTAATGTTAGCATGACTACTTTCAGTGGCATGTGGGGGAGTAATTGACTTACTCCATTCAGTATAGTAAAAATTGCTAACAAGAAGGAAAAATAGCTAAAACCTTATTTAAGGTAAAAGGCTAATACTAATGTCCTTGCCCGAGAGAAAAAGATCATGCTGGATAATCTTTTTGCACTCCCTATGGCAGTGCACTAATGTTAATGTACTATCTTGCTGGATAGTACATTAACATGCTGGATAATCTTTTTGCACTCCCTATCGCAGTGCACTAATGTTACTGTACTATCTTGCTATGCAAGACAGTGCCCTAACCTGAGAGAAAAAGATAATGCAAGCTAATGTCATTGCAGCGCCTATGGCCCTCCACTAGCCACAGATGGATCTTAAGGCTTTTATTTTGAAATTTTCAGTAAGCTTGATTTTAAATGAACAAACTAATCCCATGTGTAACAGTGTTTGGGTTAAATCAATTATATAATGGTCAAAAGAGCAATTACTTGATGGAAAAATTGTCAAGGCTTTTATTTTGAACAATTTTTTGAGCTTAATTTAAAATTGCCACATTAATTCCAGGTGCAACAATGGTTGGTCAAAATGAGTTATAAAATGCCCAAAACACAAGCAGTTCTAAAGTCCAGCTTTTTCTACAGTGATGCGTTTTTGTAGTCCTAATCAGCTGCTCGGCCCTGCTGTGTTCCATTGCTATGGTAATGGATCCTCTGCCAGCTGTGAGTCAGACAGGGGGAGACAAAATTCTATCAGTTTGAGGCAGCCATTAGCTAAAACCCTAAACAGAGAGAAAAAGATGATGCAGGATAATCTTATTGCTCTGCCTACGGCAGTGCACTCATGCAGGCAGTGAAATGCTAATGTTTGTGCTAAAGTTAATGCACTGTCCTGCTGCGTAAGACAGTGCCCTAACCTGAAACAAAGAGACAATGAAAGCTAATATTATTGCAGCGCCGTCTTAAGGCTTTTATTTTAAAATTTTCAGAAAGCTTCATTTGAAATTTCCAAACTAATCCCTTGATTAACAGTGATTGGGTTAAATCAGTTATAAAATGCCCCAAACAACAATGATCTGTTGTAAAAGCTTCAGGGCTTTTATTTTTAAATTTTCTGTCAGCTTCATTTTAAATGGCCAAACTAATCTCATGTGTAACACTAGTTAAGTCAGTTATAAAATGCCCAAAACACAAGCAGTTCTAAAGTCCAGCTTTTTCCTGAGAGTTCTGCCATTTGCGCCTGGGAAAACTTCAAAGCGGTTTTAGCTACACAATAAACTACAGATATTTGTTTTTCTCTGCAAGGCACTATTGGCACCTAAGAACTACACTGTAACAAATCGATGTAAAAAACTTTTGAAAACTCAGCTCTTTAGGGTGATATGAAATGTGTATGGGACTTGCTGCTGGATCACATGCGGGAAAAGTCACAATTGTCTTTGTTAAGGGCCATTACCCAATCATCGTTCCTAATAAATTTTCGTTTTGAGTCCTATTCACTACTTATTGAGGCACTTTAAATAGAAGGTGGTTTATGCTCAATTTAAAAGCGTGTGTTTCAGAGATTGACTTATAGGAATTTTCCCAGTTTCATAATGCATAGTGGGTGATTGCTGTGTCATGTGCAGTCAATGTGCAGCACCGAGCAAACCAGAAGACCTGAATGGTCCGGTATTGCCATTTTATCAGGTCTTTCACAAAACGTTCCCTTTTCTTAGTTTACCCACAGTCACCCGTGCCCCCCCTGGACTGGAAGCTGTTTGTTGTTTTTCCTAGAACGGCCAACACTCTGTTTTTCCTGTATCAAATTGTTAAAATATGGGCTCCTGCTTTTCCCATATGTGCTGTCACTGTTTAGCGGTTAAAATGGTTCAATCCATTGTTAGCACATCGTAACCCGTTTTTTCCAAGCCGCTTTTACCGGTAGGCCTGTCACAATAACAGATTTTGCTGGGTGATAAATTGTCTCAAAAATTATTACGATAAACGATAATATTGTTTGAAGACCTTTTTACATTGATTTAATGGAAATTAAGTAATAATACATGCAATTTCCTGCCAAAGACAGATTCACTTTACTTTCAAAAGACACTTAACACTGGGACTGCTACACAAAATAAATAAAACAACCAAAACCAAAAATAAAATAGATTCTTAGTCTCCAATAGTCTCTAAGTCTCTTAGTTTTTATTCAAGTACATTTACTAACAATACATGTACTTTATTTATTGTTAATAAATAAAGTACATTTATTTATTTATTATAAATAAATAAATAAATAAATAAATAAAGCTTGGTTGTCAAGCTTTTGTCAACCAAGCTTGACAAACGTGCTGCTGCAGTGGTAAAATAATAATAAAACACTTGAGCCCTCATTTTCTCTGATTAATTAAAACAAAAAACAAACAAAAAAAAACTTTTTGAGACAAAACAACCGTCATCCCGTTATTTTGAAGACTTAAAGTGAAGGGTCAGCCTTGTTCATACCGACCAGGTTGATAAGACAAACAGTCTCCTAAGAAGAGAGGAGACCGACTGACTACAGTGGCATAAAAAGTCAATCATAAGCATCAAATAAAAAAAAAAAAAACAACAAAAAACCCCCCAGATGAACAAGTGAATAAATGTACTTTACATTTACTAAACTAAACAGCATAAAGACAAAGTGGAAATAAATACTGCATTCAACCAAAGAGTGCAGATTATGAAGTCTGTATAGTATATTACCCTGCAGTAATCATTAGATTTAAATAGAGAAGACATCCGACTGCCTGATGCAATAGTTCACACTACAGGATTTTTTACCCCGAACGACAATCTTAGAACATTATCTGTTCTGAGATTGTCACTTGTGTTGTGTGTTACGGGAGATCGTTGTGGCCGCTCCGATCTAAATCAAGGATTTGCCCAGACTGGGAGCTGAACGCAGCCTGTTGAATGTGACCGGTAGCCAATCAGAAAGCGCGGATTCTCCTCCTGCTTTCTGAGGGGAAACACGGAGAGAATCCCGAACAGCTTACATGGTGCAACCCGAAGTCCAGCAGACATCGGAAACAACATGAACGTTTATTCAACAGTTCGTGCAAAGAAAATATAAATAACTAGGGGAGGAGTTGGAGCGAAATTTCTACCAGAAAACCCGGTAACTTTTCAGCTGTTCTTCGTTAACGTAACATAAATAGGTTAAAATGATTTTCATTCAGTCAGGACTGACACTAGCCACATGCATTGCAGGTAGATTGTAGTAAGGAATTGACTAATGCCTGGTTTCAAAATTAGTGAACTGGACTCATTATTTTGTGTCCATTGTTGGACACAACACGGTTTCGATCGAACCGTTATACCGAGGATTTCTGTCGGCTAATGTGTCTCTCAGGTTTTGATAATGGGCCGACAATCCGCGACATAAGATCGTGCAGCACGCGGTGGGCATTACACTAAGGAAGTAAGGAAGGGAGAGTTAATGGAGAGCACCAGAGTTGAGCCTTTTTTCATTCAGTGTCATCAGCAGTAAGAGAAAAAGGCAGGAAGAAACGATATAGCGATAATTAAAATGAGGTCAATAGTTTTAATTTATCGTGCGATTAATTGATTTATCGTTTATCGCGACAGGCCTATTTACCGGATAGACACTGTGACGCTTGCACCAGGTCTACTCCTGTGCAGCAGTGACGCAGACCTGCTGCTGCTTGCACGCCTGTAGAAGCGCGCAGGCGTGCATTAGGATCATGACAACAAACAGCAAACGCAAAGAACTTTGTGCAGTTTTTCCCCCGAACTAACCGACCGAATCGAGAAGCTGTTGGATACAGGTAACGTTAGCTAAAAGATGACTAGCTCATAATTGAGCACCTAATAATTGCTCATAATTACTAACAAGTAACAAGTAGCATGTTGGCTACCGATGTTGTTACATACGTCCAGCCACGTAGATTCATTTGCTTTCTGTTAAGCTGTCCGGAGACGGGTGTTCTCCGCTAACAAGCAAACGTCACGTATTCTGATATTTCAAGCTCGTGTCCTATCTAAGTTTCATCTCTCATCCAAGATCATCCGAAATCTGCATGGTTCTATTCCACATGCCATCCTGTCACTTCCTGGTTTACGCAGGCTATTCTCTAGCTTGCCCAGTATTTTAAGAAATCTGTTCCACTGTTGTAACCTGTTTCCTGAGGAGTCATTTCTGCAAGCGATCCCTCATCATCACTCTCTGCAATAGCTGTCGTGCCCGAACCATTAAGCTGAATCCCCCCTATCCACCAAATGTCATCGATTGGCATCGATCAATTTTATCTTCTCTACTCGTTACATCTCACGTCACGCACTGTATTTAATCCCTATTCTTTTCTCAGTTTCTCATCCTTATTTATTTTGAGTCTTAGCTTTCATTTCTTTAAGCTCATTTATTGTTTCAAGCTGCCATCCTCGTAACTTTGAGGCTAGAATCTATATAAGACATCTTCAGCCTTTTAGACCACTTTCAACCAGTCTTCGGCTCCTCTCAGTGCAAGATGATCACTGCGCAATTCACTGGTGGTGGTTGGTTTACTCCATCTAAGCACGTGCTCCTTCCCCATGCCGTGATGTTGCTTTCCCCTTTTGCTTTTACGTCCTTAATTTCAGGTTTCATTCAGTATTCTCACCTATCGCCCGCATCTTTCAACCATTTCACTGTGAGTCTAATTCCTACTCCAGCATCTTGTTTCTGTAACAAGCACTCTATACATCCATGTGTGGATGGATGGATGGATGGATGGGTCTTCCAGTCTTTGGATCTTCCAGCGCCAAGGACTTTCATTTTGTATGTCAATAAGTTCTTCTAATTATCTTCCCCTCTCTTCGTCTGAGTCTCTCCAGATTGAATTGCAATATTTTTATCATCTTTGTTGCTGGTTTTTAATATTTTCTACTTAGTGAAAGACTGGGAATGATTGATGGACTTGTTTGTCCGTCACGTCACAGTTTTCTGGTCGTCGGATGATCTTATGACAAGAATCCAGAGATTAAAGATAAAAACAAGTGGTTATTAGATTTTTATATTAAGATAGAACATATTAATTACAAACAAATGTTTCTGTAGTCAAAATCAAATGAGAAGAATTTAACATAGACTAAATATCAGGAACATAAAATGATTCCGATGACAAAACAATTTACTGATTTTTTCCACATCCCTGGACAGTCACTTCATTCAGCATTGGTTTTCAATCTCAAAAAACAGACACAGCTAAATTTCATTGTTAAATTGTGCTTTAAAACAGAAAATCAAACAACCACTTTTTTATTTTTTATTTGTGGCTTCTTATGTGTGATAAGTCACAAAGTATGAATGTAATGCTAGAGAATATACCTGTTATTGTTAACAATAACATGTATAAATGCAACCTGGACAGGAAGTGTATCTCAGCTGTATAAACTCAAAATCTCTCACAGGTTTTTACAGGTAATTGCTGTAAAACAAACAGAAGAAGAATTTGTCTTGCTCTGACTTCCTGCAGTTTCAGCAAGTTTGTCACCTTTTCTCTTTTATTCTGAACTTCCTCCAGAGAAAAAGTTTGATGGGCTAAATTTAAATATTGCATTTCAAAATACAAAAACCATAAATCTTAAAGCAAATAAAACAACAACTTATACCCCACAAAAACATATTTAAATACAAGCTCGCATTTAAAACCCAAGCTTCAACTCCAAATTCTGCTGCACATACAAAAACCTAAGAGTAAATAAATGCAACTGGCAACTCAAGCGCTTTGAATCGCCTTATTGCTGAAAATGTGCTATCAGTGATTCTTCAGAAGTGGAACGAAATGGGTTTAAATTTCCCCCCCAAATTTTTTAATTATTCCTCAAGCTTATGTATACAAATATGACAAATGATGTTTTGGAAATGTAAAGATGCTAAGGTGCAGGCTCTCAGTGGCAACCTTTGTTTGTGCAAATTAAATTTTTAATGGACCTGACCGAGATCTTTGTCATCAACATCTGACAAAAATATAAAATAATTTTTAATGACCCTATTAGAGATATTTTTACAGACAAATCCTTCTCAAGAAACAAAATAAATAAAACAAAAAAAAACAACATAAAGTCCATCTGATGGAGTTAACAAAGAACTGAAGGTGGTGACAAACTAGTGAGCAGCAAGAAATACTTGTTACATATGAAGTAATGCCATTTACTTAAAATACATTAAAATGAATTTACTGCACGCTTAAGTGAGATTTGTCAACACTATCAATGAAAGACTCACATCATCCGTTAAAAATTCTGGAGTTGACGAAATGCCAAACTACCTCAATTTCTATGACTTTATTCTGAAGGAGGCCATATTTTAGCTCATCGTGAAATTTTTACAGTATACTAAAATCAAGCTTTTAGTTAACAAAGTTTCATCAAAATTTTGTAAATTGTCACTAATGGTGTTGACACATCATGGTTGGGACGAACAACTTAGAAATAAAACGGAAAAAAAAAACTAAAGAATAACATAAGCTAACACAAGCTGCTTAGCCCAGTTAGCAAAGGAAGAGAAAGAAAGAGGTCCTGGGGTCCTCAGGACTTCTGATGCCCCCCAATAATGGCTGATTTTTTTTTACATTCTTTTTTATGTCTGACGGTGTTGACAAAAACTTGGCACAAATTTCAATGGAGTTGGAAAATATATAAAAATGATTTTTAAATATTGATACTTTATAATTATTTATTTGAATACTTGTACTTAATTGTCATAATATGTTATCTTAGTATTCCTTTAATTGTTTTAAACTAGTATAATGTATTGAGTTCTGCTCCACGACAAGGGACCTTAAGACACCATCTACCTACTACAATGTTTAAAATAAAAAATATTCAGCAAACACTAAGAAAACATACATAGTTGTCTTCACATGGCCCAGGTTAGTGAAATGTTTGAAAAAATATATATTTTGTGTATATTTCATTTAAATTTTGTGTATCCATAGGACCTGTTTTGTCTTTCTTCTCAAAAATCACTGGCTATATAAATAAAATTACCTTACCTCAACTTTCACTCATATCCAGATAGAAATTATCTCCTACTGTAGTACCATCTAGTATTTCCTCAGGTTATTTAGCATATTTTTATAGAAACATCAATAAAACAGAAGCCAATTTGCTTTTAAAGTTCAAGTGAAAGTGACTTAGATCTGATATGTGGCTAACTAATGAGAACGTGACAAGTTTGTTGGTCATAATTTGGTCAGTTCAACAAATGTTTCCTAAAGAATCAACTAGAAAGCCACTATGTAAGTTGAAAGCAGCTGTTCCATTTCTGGCCTCAGAGGTTCATTAGAGCAACATGCAGAGATCTGCTGCTCAGGAAGGAGATCAGGCAAACACAAGCTTAGTTTTAGACACTGTTCCATATCAAACAAATATGTGTCTGTTAAGATTTTGATCAGGGTGAGCAAATCACAGAATAACGGAGACTTGTAAAAAGAAAAGTAAAAGAAAAAAAAACCCTCCTGACTTCTGAGTTTGATTTTGCTGGAAAAATCTCAGGATGCAGAACTGAACATTCAGACAGTCCTGCATATTCAGGACTGTCAATTTTGTTTGTACAAACAAAATTCTTTTTGTACCAGAATTTTATGGATTTGATTTCTATTTTATACCCTGACTCTATGATGTCACACTCCTACCTAAGCTTCCTTTCAGTCTATATAAATATATATTGTCACGTCAATAAAACCTCACCCAACCAAATACCATATTAAATACTAACAATTACACATTTTTTATGGGCAGAGCTGGATGACATACATCAACACTACACAGGTTATTGATCACATTTACCTCTGTCTCTTCTGAGGCAAAGCTTTGGTGTCCATAGCAAACATTTTGGACACAAAAATGATGACCGGGTCATTTATCCCACTGGAACACTGGAGGAAGGCTGAAAAACAACCCAAATGGGAAAACATTACATCCCAAATCTCTATAGGCAGAAAGAAGGTCACTGTTAACATTGTTCAAGCTGCAGTATATAGCTTTAACAACATGTTAAAGCTATATACTGCTTAACATATTTAACATATATTAACATACTGCTTAACATATTTAACATATTGTTAAATATGTTAAAGCAGTATATAGCTGCTTTAACATATATATATATTTTTTTTAACATATTTGTTGAAACCGTAACCATGCCGTGACTGTGGAATGAGATAAAAAATCTGTGAAAAAATAAATAAATAAATAATATTGTGTTATTACCCACACAGAACAGACAGAGTTCTGTCGGTGAGAAAGTTCCACACCAGATCGTACTACATACTGAGCTGAAGTCCAAAAACAGCATCCGTACGTGGATGTTTCTTTTCTCGAGAACCTAATCGCTATTCAGTTGAGCGATTAGGTTTGTATGCAAACTGGAATGGGTCAAATGATGGAGGCAGTATAGATTATATATTACCCTTAACCACTCTCTCGAAGCACTTCTGATGATAGATGTTAATGCAACAGGTCGGAAGTCATTAAGTCGTGGTTTATTGGAATAATAATAGCTGACTTAAAACATGAGGGGGCAATGGTCTGCTGCAGAGTTGTATTGAAAATGTCCGTTAGCACATGGGCTAGCTGATATGCACATTCTTTGATCAGCTTTGCTGGAATGTTGTCAGGACCTGAAGCTTTTCGTATGTTGACCTTCCCTTGAGATTTTCACACAGCAGATGTTTCAAGCCTGAGGGCCTATTCATCAGGGTGACGGGTAGCTTTCCTTGCAGGGGTTTTATTTAAGGCTTCAAATCTTCCAAAGAAGTTGTTGAGCTCATTAAGGAAGTTAATGTCATCTTGGCAGGATGAAGATGTGGTTCTACAATCAGCCACAGATTGGATGCCCTCTAACATTTGTCTGGTGTTGCTGACATCATGAAAGAAATCTTTGATCTTTTGACTGTAGGCATGTTTTGCTGCCTTGAAGGGATAGTTCTGGTTGGCCCTTGATGATCTAAATGCGACCATGACCAGATCTGACCAGATCTGAAGGCAGCATCATGCTCCCTTAGTCTAGAATATACCTCCTTAGTCATCTGAGGTTTCTGGTTCGCTCATGTGACTATTGACTTTGTTGCTGTAACCGTCTCCATATGCCACTGGATGTAGTTTAACACAGATGCTGTATACTCCTCCATGTCCATGTGTTGGTTGTGCGTAGCGGCCTCTCTAAACATGCCCCAGTGGTGTTAATGTTATGCATGGTTAAAAACTACAAATGGTCACCTGTGGTGACATCATAAAAGAGTGTCAGGCTCAGGTAGTCCGCGTGACGCAGATTGTATGATGAAGCCTATGCTGAAAGTTTGGTGATCCCGAATAAACCACTAACTTCACAAAGCAAAGAAACGCATATCAAGGAGTTCGTGATAGGTTCCAAGCTTTCCTTGTTGTCAAGAAAATGTCATGAGTATGAGTATGAGTATGAGCGAGCCAGGTTCAACATGCGCAAACAAGAGGAGCATGAAACCGTAGATACTTTGTTACTTCACTGTATGCACTAGCAGAACATTGCAGTTATGGAGCGCTACATGATGAACTGGTTTGTGACAGACTAGTGGTGGGACTGCAGTATAAAAAGTTATCTGGATGAATGCAGCTCGACCCAGATTTGACACTGGAAAAAGCCATTAATTCGACAAGACAAAGTGAAGAGTGAAACGTCAGCAATCCTGTCTGTGTAGTAATACCAGATCAGACAAGGAAAATAGAAAATAAAAGCAGTGTTAAGCATGCCAAGGCTACCTACCAACCTAAATTGCGCACTACAAATAATAAAAGGGAAATTTCTCAGTGTTACAAGTGTGGCAGCTCTATCCCATCCCAAACAAATGTGACTGTCCAGCCAATGAGGAAAAATGACTTATGTGGGGAAAAGGGACACTATAAGAGGGTGTGTAGAACACTCAAGACTGTACATGCTGTTGAAAAAGATGATGATTCTTTGTTTTTAGGCAGCATTACAAATGGAGATGAACCTTGGAGGGTGGATGTTGAAATAAATAACAGAAACATCTCATTCAAGATTGACACTGGTGCTGATGTTATGGTTCTGCCATACACCATATACAAAGAGATCTACAGAGACTAGAGTCCCCCCATTCTGAAAAAGGCCACCATGCAGCCTGGGACCAGGGAAAAATGCACTGGCTATTGTGGGGGTTACTGATATGTTAAGGAGAAAAGGAGATACAAGAAAGCGTGTACATTATGGAACACCTGCAAACTGCACTTTTGGGTAGACCAGCCATTCAGAAGCTGAAGCTTATAGCTAGATTAAATGAGATAACTGCTGAAACATTAAAAACTAGCTAACGAAAGCTATGCAGTGGTGTGGCAGAGGTGAGACATCCTTATACTATCAAACTGAAACCAGGAGCTCAACCACTTTCATTAAAGACACCCAGAAGGATTTCACTTCCTTTGATGGACAAAGTCGAACAAGAACTGTCCCATTTGGAAAGTTTGGGTGTGATCAGCAGAATTGAGGAGCCAATTGAGTGGTGTTCAGGAATGGTGGTTGTTCCCAAAAAGACAGACAGCTGAATGAGTCTGTTTGCAGAAAGAAGTATATTCTTCCTTCTGTAGATGAAACACTCGGTAAGCTAGCAGGAGCTATAATCTTCAGTAAATTAGATGCTCATATGGGGTTCTGGCAGATTCCTTTAATTGAAGATACTGCGAAATATACAACTTTTATTACACCTTTTGGTCATTAATATTTTAACCGGCAACCCTTCGGTATAGCTTCTGCCCCTGAGCATTTCCAGAACAGAATGGTAACAGACGTTAAAGAGGGACTAGATGGTGTAGTTTGCCACATGGACGATGTGTTAGTGTGGGGGAGAACAAAGGAGGAGCATGATGCTCGTCTGCATACCGTTCTTGGCAAGATTCAAGAAGCCGGTATTACACCGAACACTGATAAATGTGATCTTTCAAAGCAGAGTGTAACATTTTTGAGCCACATTATCTCTGTTAAAGGAGTAAGTCCTGATCCAAATAAAACAGAAGCTGTGAGAAAGATGAAGGAACCAAGAAATGTGTGTGAACAAAGAATGGTTCCTTAGAATGGTTAACCAGCTGGGGAAGTTTATTCCACAGTTAGCAGAGCGAGACAAGCCTTTGAGGGATCTTTTGTCAAAGCAAAACTGTTGGATTTGGGGAGTTGATCAGGCCAGAGCATTTAAAGAACTGAAAGAGGTGCTTTCATCCCTACCAGTGTTATGTATGTATGATACTAACTGGGAATGTAAAGTTTCAGCAGATGCATCAGCTTATGGTCTGGGGAATGTACTGCTTCAAAAATGGGATCAGGAATGGAGACCTGTTGCATATGTGTTACGATCTCCAACAGAGATGAGCAGAGATATGCACAAGTGGAAAAAGAAGTTTTGAGTCTGGACTTATGAAAGGCTCAGTAATTATCTCATTGGCAAACATTTCCAAATGGAGACTGATCATAAACCCCTTCTGAGTCTGTTGAGTTACCAGATGTTAGATGCTCTTCCACCACGTATTCAGCGCTTTAGAATGTATCTCATGAGATATTCCTATTCCATCTCATATGTGCCAGGGAAATATCTGTGGCCAGCTGACACACTGTCACGTACCCCCATGTCAGAAAACTTAACAGAAACTGAAACAAAGTTGGTTGAAGATTCAAATATTTATGTGGATAGTGTGATACAAAACTTGCTTGCAAGTACTGGCTACCTTGAAGAGCTGAGAGAGGAGCTGAAAAGGGACAGTATATGTGCACGTGTGATGCAGCTGTATGAGGAAGGATGGTTTACACACTACAACAGTGAACCAGCACTCAAGACTGCATTGGGCTGAAAAGGCATTTCTTACAGTGAACAATGGTCTTTTGTTAAAAGGAGAAAGACTTATTATTCCTTCAATTATGCGAAATGATGTGCTCATGAAATTACATGAAGGACATCAGGGAGTGGTGAAATGTCGAGAACGAGCGCGGCAGTCAGTGTGGTGGCCTGGACTGAGCCAGCAGCTAAAAGACCTGGTTCTAAAATGCCCACCTGCAACAGAGAGAAAGAAAATCACACTGTGCTACTGATGCCATCATAGTACTCAGACAGACCATGGCAAAAACTTGGGGCGGGCTGATCTGTTTATTTTACAAGGGAAAAATTATATGCTGGTCGTAGATTATGCGTCAAGATTTGTGGAAAGTCCAAAAAGATCAGTAGACGTGATTCCTCACCTGAAATCTGGTTTGCACGTCATGGCATCCCAGAAGTAATGATCACAGATAATGGTCCTCAGTTTTCCTGTGCTGCTTTTGTTACAGTTGCAAAGACATATGGATTTCGCCATATTACAAGTAGCCTAAGATATCCACAAAGTAATGGGGAAGCTGAACGTGCTGTTAAAACAATAAAGAACTTGTTGAAAAAAGCAGCTGATCCATATCTCGCCTTACTCACCTACAGAGCAACACCACTTTGGAATGGGTACAGTCCAGCAGAGCTCCCTATGGGAAGAAGTCTTCGCACAATGGTGCTAACACTTTCATCTTTGTTGAGACCAGTTCTTCCAAACAGTAAGATCTTTGCTCAAAAAGGAAAGGAATGAAGGATAAAAGACGCAGAGAGATATGATTCCCGCCACAGAGCAAGAGTTCTGAGCAAACTTACTCCAGGGCAAGGTGTGTGGATTAAAGACCAAGGCGCAAGTGACTACCAGTCATTCTACTCCACGCTCATACATTGTGGAAGGACCTCATGGATTGATTAGGCGAAATCATTGTCATTTGGTTGCCATGGAGCCTTCGACAGAGCCAGAAGCACCGGAAGGTGATGTTGCTGCAGAACAAGTGCAACCGAGTTCTGAAGGACCTCCACAGCAGAGCCTTCCTGAATTTTCACTTACTCCTTGAACCAGGTTTGGGAGACGGGTTGTGAAACCAGATAGACTGAATTTGTAGCTAAAGGAAAGAAAATAATTGATGTAAATTGTATTGTAATACTAAAAGATTACCAAGAGTCCTATTTTCTGTTGTCTTGTGGTAGTATTTGAGTTAGGTTGTGTTTTGTTTAGTTCAGTCTATCCAGCATTTTTCTGATGTAACGTGGCTGAGCGACAGCTTGTTCCAAGTCTTTAGCATCTTTGTTTTTTTACAGAAAAGAGAAATAAAAGTTCAGACGACGCAATGTTTGGAGTTTTTTTTTATTTTTTGTTCGCCATCTGTCTCAAGCAGTGCAGTACACCTGCGTGAGGACAGAATAGTAAAAAGACAGATTCACTGTCATCGACCACGTCCTGCAAACAAGATAAGGACATCATGGAACAACGAAGGCAAACAGACTTTGAGGTCTTGTCACAGGTCGCAGTGTCCAAGTCATCAGGGAGATCAAGTAAGTCCTCAGCCAGTGCAGCAACTACCAAAGCTAAAGCTAAAGCACAAGCAGCTTGTGCTTTAGCTGCTTGTGCACAAGTATGCAGCTTCTTGCCAGGTATGCAAGAAGCTGCATACCTGGCAGCTTCTTGAGTTGCCAGGTATGCAGCTCAAGAAGCGGAGATGATGAAAGAAAAAGCCCGCATTGAAGCTGAAAATCAGAAAATGTTAGCTGAAGCGGAACAGCGCAAAGCAGAGTTGGAGGCAAATCTGTACATCCTAAAACTAAACAGGAGTGCAAAAGCAGCATCAGCAGAAGCTGCAGTCTATGAAGCCGCAGCAGCAATAGAGGTGGATTCACTTGAAGAAAGAAGCCAGATTTATCCGGAGGATCGCACTCAACGCAAAAGTCAGTATGTGCAGGCCCACTACGTGACACTAAATGCTCAGCAGCAAGCTCTAGTCTCACAAGAATCTCCTGCCATGCCCATAAGTGCAGAACGAGTTCGTTCTGACCCAACTCCGTGGTTTCCAATTCATAACGAAGTGCCTCGTTTATCTGAGCTCTGCATTAAAGATGAAGAAACGCCTGATGCACAAAACAGAGCCTACCTACCTCATCTTCCTCCACCAATGTCACCAGCATCCAGTCTACGAGATTATCCGTGTGAACCAGCTCAAGTAACTGATCTCACCAAATACCTCGTCAGAAGAGAGATGGTAAGCTCTGGGCTGCTAAAATTTGATGACAGTCCAGAAAACTACTGGGCCTGGAAAACTTCTTTCCAAGACATCGCTGGAGAGCTTAACTTAACAGCACGGGAAGAACTTGACCCCCTGATAAAGTGGTTAGGTACAAACTCATCACCACAAGCCTTGCGTATCAGGTCAGTCCATGTCCACAATCCATCATTAGGTGTCGCTATGGTGTGGCAAAGACTAGATGATACATATGGTTCCCCTGAGATGATAGAAAATGCACTTCTGCTAAAGCTAGAGACTTTTCCAAAAATATCCAACAAAGAAAATCAGCGTCTTTGAGAACTGGGGGATATTTTAATGGAGATACAGTCAGCTAAGTCAGGTGGACAATTACTAGGGTTAGCCTACCTTGATACAGCCAGAGGGGTTAACCCTATTGTGGAAAAGCTTCCTTATGCCTTACAAGAACGCTGGATTACACAGGGTTCTAAATACAAGGAAGAACATAATGTTTCCTTTCCACCCTTCAGCTTCTTTATAAGTTTCATATGTAGTCAAGCGAAAACACGTAATGATCCAAGTTTTATGTTCTCTACATGTAGTGTTATGACTCATGTAAAGTCAGAGAAGCCATTAAGGCACAACAACACTTACAAAATAGTGTCAGTGAGAAAAACTGAAGTTGCAGTCGCACCTGCAGTCATCAACAGTGTATCAGAAAAGAAACTAGAGGAACCAGCAGAGAGGTGCCCAATACACCGTAAGCCACATCCCTTGGCAAAGTGTCGTGGTTTTAGAATGAAACACTTATCTAGAAAAGCTTATCTAAAAGAAAGCTCCATTTGTTTTCGTTGTTGCTCATCCACTAAGCACTTGGCCAAAGACTGTAAAGTTTCTGTGAAGTGCAAAGAATGCAACAGTGACAAGCACCTTACTGCTTTACATCCTGGTCCTGCTCCTTGGGTTACAGAGGTTGAAGCAACACAGCAAGAGCAAGGCAGGGAGCAAGGAAATAATCCATCCCCGGAGGTTACATCAAAATGTACAGAGATCTGTGACACAACTCATGGACTCAGATCATGAGAACATGATCTCATGAAATGAGATCATGTTCAAAAATCTCATTAGTGAACGTGTACCCTATTAACGATCCCAACAAAGCCCAAAGGATGTATGTGGTTTTGGACGACCAAAGCAACCGATCTCTTGCAAAGTCAGCCTTCTTCGACATGTTTGGCATTGATGCAGTCTCTACTACTTATACTCTGAGGACATGTGGAGGAATAAAAGAGGCCACAGGACGAAAAGCTAATAATTTTGTTGACACGTCTTTGGATGGAAAGACTCATGTAGCTCTCCCACCTCTTTTAGAATGCAATACTATGCCAGATGATCGCTCAGAAATTCCTACGCCTGACATTGTGCAGTATTTCCCCCATCTAGCTCCCATTACAGGGGAAATACCTCCAATTGAGCCAGAAACTCAATTGGAGGTTGAGTTTCTGGCTCAATAAGAGGACATCTCTCTTATTGGGGAGAGATGTCCTAAGTGTCCATAAAGTACGCGAACAGTACAATGGTCCACACAACTCACCTTATGCCAAGCGACTAGATTTGGGCTGGGTTATCGTAGGTGAGGTGTGTCTTGGAGGGGCACACAAACAAACAAAGGTGAACGTATACAAAACAAATGTGCTAAAAAATGGACGCACTTCTTTTCTTGAACCTTGTCCTGGTGCAATTCACATCAAAGAGAAGTTCACTGATCCCATTCAGCAAACTATAGACCACTCATTGGACATCACACAAACAGCTGCAGTCAAACTAACTGACAATCTGGGGCTTAATGTGTTCCAAAAGAACCCTGATGATGACAAAACAGCCTTGTCTATTGAAGACAAAATCTTTCTTGAAATCATGGACAGAGAGGTTTATTTGGACAATGAAAATCACTGGGTGGCACCACTACCATTCCGTAAACTTCGTCCTCTACTTCCTAACAACAGAGAACAGGCTTTGAAGCGTCTTACTGTTCTGTTATGGACACTGGAGAAAAGAAAAGACATGAAGGAACAATTCACCGAATTCATGCAGAAGATTTTTGAAAATGACCAAGCCCAAGAAGCACCACCACTCAAATCAGGGGAAGAATGCTGGTACCTACCAACATTTGGAGTGTACCACCCCCAGAAACCGGGGAAAATACGAGTTGTGTTTGACTCAAGTGTCTCATACAAGGGTGTTTCACTAAACGACATTCTACTTAGGGGGCCTGACTTAAACAACACATTGCTGGGTGTTCAACTGCGCTTTAGGCAAAAATGAGTTGCAGTTGCTGTAGATGTTGAGCAGATTTCTATGGTTCCAAGATAATGACCTTAACAAAAAAATCATGGAGTTTCGCATGAAGGTGCCAGTTTTTAGCAACAGTCCATCTCCGGCTATTGCAATCTATGGTCTCAGATGAGCAGCTGAGCTTGGAGAAGAGGAATATGACTCCAACACAAAACAGTTTGTCTTCCGGAACTTCTATGTGGATGATGGACTGGCTTCAGTGGACAATGAAAGGGAAGCCATCGAACTCCTAACACAAGCTCGGAACATGTTGGCAGAGTCAAATATAAGGCTTCACAAAATAGCCTCAAATGTCAGTCATGTGATGAACGCATTTCCTCCAGAAGAAAGAGCAACCAACCTCAAAGATTTGGACTTGGATGTTGACCCTCTCCCTCTTCAGCGAAGTCTTGGAGTGAGCTGGAACCTGGAAAATGACTGCTTCACATTTCGAGTTGCTAAGGACAACAAACCTTTCACCCGCAGAGGAATACTTTCTGTTGTCAACAGCCTCTATGATCCCCTTGGATTTGCTGCTCCAGTTACAATCCAAGGAAAGTGCCTTTCCTTGGATTGTGCAATGAAGCCCCTGGTAGGGTCACCCATGGCAGACAGGTCTTAGGGGAGGGACCAGACAAAGCGCAGCCCGAAGACCCCCATGATGCATACAAACTTTGGACCTAGTGTTCCCTCGCCCGGACGCGGGTCACCGGGGCCCCACTCTGGAGCCAGGCCTGGAGGTGGGGCACGTTGGCGAGCGCCTGGTGGCCGGGCTTTTACCCATGGAACCCGGCCGGGCTCAGCCCGAAGAGGAAACATGGGTCCCTCTTCCAATGGGAAGGGCCACAGGGGTCGGGTGCAATGTGTGATGGGTGGTGGCCAAGGGAGGGGGTCCTGGCGGTCTGATCCTCGGTTACAGAAACTGGCTCTTGGAACGTGGAATGTCACCTCTCTGGTGGGGAAGGAGCCGGAGCTGGTGTGTGAGGCTGAGAGGTTCCAGCGAGAAATAGTCGGTCTCACCTCAATGCATGGCTCTGGTTCTGGAACCAGTCTCCTTGAGAGGGGCTGGATATACTTCCACTCTGGAGTTGCCCACGGTGAGAGGCGTCGAGCAGGGGTGGGCATACTTGTTGCTCCCCATCTCGGCGCCTGTACGTTGGGGTTCACCCCGGTGAACGAGAGGGTAGCCTCCCTCCGCCTACGGGTGGGGGGACGGGTTCTGACTGTTGTTTGTGCTTACGGGCCAAATGACAGCTCAGCCTACCCACCCTTTTTGGAATCCTTAGAGGGGGAGGTTACTGGAGAGTGTCCCTACTGGGGACTCCCTCGTTCTGCTGGGAGACTTCAACGCTCACGTGGGCAATAACAGTGAGACCTGGAGGGGTGTGGTTGGGAGGAACGCTCCCTCCGATCTGAACTCGAGTGGTGTTCGGTTGCTGGACTTCTGTGCTCATCATGGATTGTCCATAACGAACACCATGTTCAGGCACAAGGGTGTCCATATGTGCACTTGGCACCAGGACACCCTAGGCCGCAGTTCGATGATCGATTTTGTCATCGTTTCGTCGGATCTGCGGCCGTATGTCTTGGACACTCGGGTGAAGAGAGGTGCGGAGTTGTCCACTGACCACTACCTGGTGGTGAGTTGGCTCCGGTGGTGGGGGAGGATGCCGGTCAGACCTGGCAGGCCCAAACGTGTTGTGAGGGTCTGCTGGGAACGTCTGGCAGAGTCCCCCGTGAGACGGAGCTTTAACTCCCATCTCCGGCAGAGCTTCGAACACGTCCCAGGGGAGGCGGGGGACATTGAGTCCAAGTGGACCATGTTCCGTGCCTCCATTGTCGAGGCGGCTAATCGGAGCTGTGGTCGCAAGGTTGTCGGTGCCTGTCGTGGTGGCAACCCTCAAACCCGTTGGTGGACACCTTCGGTGAAGGATACCGTCAGGCTGAAGAAGGAGTCCTATCGGGCCTTTTTGGTCTGTGGGACTCCGGAAGCAGCTGATGGGTACCGGCGGGTGAAGCGGCTTGCGGCTCTGGTGGTTGCTGAGAAAAAAACTCGGGCGTGGGAGGAGTTTGAAGAGACCATGGAGAAAGACTTCCGTATAGCTTCAAGGCGATTCTGGTCCACCATCCGGCATCTCAGGAGGGGGAAGCAGTGTAGCACCAACACTATTTACAGTGGGGGTGGTGTGCTGCTGACCTCGACTCGGGACGTTGTGGGTCGGTGGGCGGAGTACTTCGAAGACCTCCTCAATCCCACCAACATGCCTTCCATTGAGGAAGCTGAGCCTGAGGACTCTGGGTTGGGCTCTCCAATCTCTGGGGACGAGGTCGCCGAGGTAGTTAAAAAGCTTCTCGGCAGCAGGGCCCCAGGGGTGGACGAGGTTCGCCCGGAGTATCTCAAGGCTCTGCATGTTGTAGGGTTGTGTTGGTTAACGCGACTCTGCAGTATCGCATGGACATCGGGGGCAGTCCCCCTGGATTGGCAGACTGGGGTGGTGGTCCCCCTGTTTAAAAAGGGGGATCGGAGAGTGTGCTCCAATTATAGAGGGATCACACTCTTAAGCCTCCCTGGCAAGGTCTATTCGGGGGTACTGGAGAGGAGGGTCCGTCGGATAGTCGAACCTCGGATTTTGGAAGAGCAGTGTGGTTTTCGTCCTGGTCGTGGAACACTGGACCAGCTCTACACCCTCAGCAGGGTCCTGGAGGGTGCATGGGAGTTCACCCAACCAATCTACATGTGCTTTGTGGACTTGGAGAAGGCGTTCGACCGTGTCCCTCGGGGTGCCCTGTGGGGGGTTCTCCGGGAGTATGGGGTACCGGGCCCTTTGATACGGGCTGTCAGGTCCCTGTATGACCGGTGTCAGAGTCTGGTCCGCATTGCCGGCAATAAGTCGGGCTCGTTCCCAGTGAGGGTTGGACTCCGCCAGGGCTGCCCTTTGTCACCGATTCTGTTCATTACTTTTATGGACAGAATTTCTAGGCGCAGCCAGGGTGTTGAGGGGATCCGTTTTGGTGGCCTTAAGATTGCATCTCTGCTTTTTGCGGATGATGTGGTCCTATTGGCTTCATCCGGACGTGATCTGCAGCTCTCACTGTAGCGGTTCGCAGCCGAGTGTGAAGCGCCCGGGATGAGGATTAGTGCCTCCAAGTCTGAGACCATGGTCTTGAGTCAGAAAAGGGTAGAGTGCCTTCTCCGGGTCAAGGGAGATGTCCTGCCTCAAGTGGAGGAGTTCAAGTATCTCGGGATCTTGGTCACGAATGGGGGAAGAAGGGAGCATGAGATCGACAGGCGGATTGGTGCAGTGTCCGCCATGAAGCGGGCGCTGTACCGGTCCGTCGTAGTGAAGAGGGAGCTGAGTCAAAAAGCAAAGCTCTCAATTTACCGGTCGATCTACGTTCCTACCCTCATCTATGGTCATGAGCTTTGGGTAATGACCGAAAGAACGAGATCGCGGATACAAGCGGCCGAAATGGGTTTTCTCCGTAGGGTGGCTGGGCTCTCCCTTAGAGATAGGGTGAGAAGCTCGGTCATCCGGGAGGGACTCAGAGTAGAGCCGCTGCTCCTTCACATCGAGAGGAGCCAGTTGAGGTGGCTCGGGCATCTGGTCAGGATGCCTCCTGGACGCCTCCCTGGTGAGGTGTTTCGGGCACGTCCCACCGGGAGGAGGCCCCGGGGAAGACCCAGGACACGCTGGAGGGACTATGTCTCTCGGCTGGCTTGGGAACGCCTCGGGATTCCCCCGGAGGAGCTGGAGGAAGTGGCTGGGGAGAGGGAAGTCTGGGCCTCCCTTCTTAAGCTGCTACCCCCGCGACCCGACCCCGGATAAGCGGCAGAAGTTAACTATTGGACAGCAAGATTGGGATGAGCCTTTACCAGCAGACCGAGAGGCAGAGTGGTTAAGGTGGTCTGATTCACTTACCGCTCTTGAACATCTCCAAATCCACAGACCATTTGTTGGAGTTTCAGCATCCCAGGCTCAGAGAAGAGAACTATGCATTTTCTCAGATGCTTCAACAACAGCTATAGCAGCTGTAGCATACCTCAGGGTTATTGACACTGGTCACCAATGTCATGTTGGGTTTGTCATGGGTAAATCGAAGTTGGCACCATCAGCTGCCCACACTATCCTATGCTTAGAATTATGTGCAGCTGTATTGGCAGTGGAACTGTCTCAAGTGATCATAGATGAAAGTGATATTGAGTTTAATGAAGTGAACACAGACAGCCGAATAGTTCCGTAATGACACCCGCAGATTCTATGTATATGTGGCCAACAGAGTCGCTCAGATTCGCAAGTCTACCAAACCAGACCAGTGGCATTTTGTCACTACTGACCAGAACCCTGCAGATCATGGGACTCGAGCTGTATTAGCAACCCAACTGCAACAGACTACCTGGCTCTCTGGACCTCATTTTCTCACACTGTCTGGCACTGAGTCAAAAGATCCAGAACACTACAAAGAGACATTTGACCTTGTCCAGCCTTCAACGGATGTTGAAATTCGTCCTCAAGTAATTTCCTTAGCAACAAAAGCAGAGGAAAAAGGGTTTGGATCCCACAGGTTTGTTCGTTTCTCAAGCTGGAAATCTGTAGTAAGAGCAATCAAATCTCTCATTCATGTTGCTAAGTCATTTTCTAAAGTTTCAAGCACATGTAAAGGTTGGCACAGCTGCAATCTTGCCAATACTACAGAAATTTCATAAGCAAAAACAGCAATCATTCAGTGCGTTCAAAGTGAGACTTACAAAGAAGAGTTTGAAAGTCTTAAAAAAGGAACAGGCATCTCCTCTCGCAGTCCTCTTGCAAAACGCAACCCTATTATTGATGGTGGGTTATTAAAGGTCGGAGGACGCTTACAAGCAGCAGATCTTCCAGATGTGGAGAAACACCCTGTGATAATTCCAGGTAATCATCATGTTGCCGTACTTTTAGTTCGATATTATCACAGCCAAGTAGCTCATCAAGGCAGACAGTTCACTGAAGGTGCTCTGCGCTCAGCAGGATTATGGATTATTGGTGGCAAGAGGTTAATTTACAGTATACTTCACAAATGTGTGACTTGTAGGAAACTTAGAGGGCACACAGAAGTGCAGAAAATGGCTAGTTTGCCCTCTGACAGACTTGCAGTTGACCCTCCGTTTACTCATGTAGGCCTGGACATCTTCGGGCCTTGGAATGTCAAGTCTCCTCGCACAAGGTCAAATAACACCAACTGTAAAAGATGGGCAGTAATGTTCACCTGCCTCAGTACCAGGGCCGTGCATATAGAGGTCATAGAGACAATGTCAACTTCGAGTTTCATAAATGCCTTACGGCTTTTCCTCTCAATCAGAGGACCTGTCAAGCACTTACGGTCAGACCAAGGGACAAACTTCATTGGTGCGTACAAGGAGTTACAAATCAATGCTCAAGACCCAGAGATCACAAGTTATCTACGGGACAAAGGCTGCACCTGGACATTCAATGCTCCACATTCATCTCACATGGGAGGAGTCTGGGAGAGAATGATTGGATTTGTTCGACGCATTCTTGATGGCTTGTTATCACAAACTTCAACCACCCGCCTCACACATGAGGTTTTGATCACCCTTATGGCAGAGGTCATGGCTATAATAAATGCCAGACCCTTAGTTCCTGTTTCAAGTGATCCTGAATCACCTGAAGTTCTCTCACCCGCAATGCTTCTAACGCAGAAAGCTGGTGTTGTTCCTACCACCCGGAAATTTTGAACTCAAAGACCTTTACAGGGCCAAGTGGCGGCAAGTTCAGGGTCTTTCAGATTGCTTTTGGAAAAGATGGAGACAAAAGTATCTTCATACACTGCAGACAAGGCAAAAGTGGACGGAAGAAAGGTGAAATGTCAAACAGGGTGATGTTGTTCTCCTGAAAGATAACCAAGTAAAACGCAATGAGTGGCCTATTGGTGTTGTGGTCAAGGCCATTCCCAGTGGGGACAACAGAGTGAGAAAGGTTGAGGTTAACATTGTGAAACACGTTACTGTTAAAACGTATCTTAGGCCTGTTAGTGATGTAATAGTACTTTTAACCGACACTGCCACAAATGTTTGAATCAGAGTGGTATATTTCCTTATATACCAGACGGGGAGTGTATTGTAATACTAAAAGATTACCAACAGTCCTATTTTCTGTTGTCTTGCCGCCCCCTTCTGGTAATATTTGAGTTAGGTTTTGTTTTGTTTAGTTCAGTCTATCCAGCATTTTTCTGATGTAACGTGGCTGAGCGACAGCTTGTTCCAAGTCTTTAGCATCTTTGTCTTTTTACAGAAAAGAGAAATAAAAGTTCAGACGACGCAACGTTTGAAGTTTTTTTTTATTTTTTGTTCGCTATCTGTCTCAAGCAGTGCAGTACACCTGCGTGAGGACAGAATATAAATATTATGCTAAAAGTCTGAGAGTGATTAAATATGTATTTCTATTGATATTGTTTCTAGCTCTGGATAGAAACAGACCTTCCATCTATAGAGGCAGAACAACTACCCCTGAGATTAACTACCATTGATTCTGCTGAATCAATGATAGATCACCCATTGATTCTAGAGAGGGGAGATGTGGTGTTAATGTTATGCATGGTTAAAGACTACAAATGGCCACCTGTGATGACATCATAAAAGAGCGTCAGGCTCAGGTAGTCCGGGTGACGCTGATTGTATGATGAAGCCTATGCTGGAAGTTTGGTGATCCCAAATAAGCCACTAACGATGACAGAGTTGGCCTCAGTGCACTCTTTTTTATAATACGACAGTCTGTGCACTCAAAACAGTCCTGCAGTGCAGCCATAGCTCCCTCAGACCACACTCTCACCTTCTTCACCACAGGGTTAAGTGTCTGGTGAGATGTCAATCCTGGGATGAGCATAACCGAAAGATGATCTGAAGAGCCAATTGGAAAGGGATAGCTTTTAACTTTGTAAGTCCACCGCGACACCCTCGCTTTTGTTTTCTCTCACGTCCTCTCTGCATGGGCTTGGACTGTTGGAAGATTCCCCTGCTGTGTAGTTAGCTTGATTCAATGGGTCTAACTGACTTAAACAGTCCAAGGCTTTGTGGAATGGTCCGTGTCTTCAAACTTATGGAGTCCATAAATATTTGAAAGAAATATTTGAAAGCAAGCAGAAGTTTGGAGTACAAGTATTACAAGTTTTGAGAAGAAAGACATGAATCCTGCTTTCAAAATGAGAACATAAGCACAAGTATTTGAAGTTTTGAAACATGAAATCCTGCTTTCAGTCTGTTCTTGAATTATGGCAGAAAAGTTCCTCCATACTTCTCCCCATCAGCAGAGCATATCATGAATGTTCAGGTTATTCAGCATGGCCATTGGTCACCAATGATCACGTATAAACAGTTTTTTTGTACCGTTGAGTTAGGTGTGTCTCTGCCATAAGCACATTTAGCACATAACCACAATGTTGATTGAAAAGTACCAAGAACCTCCTCCTGGCTCTGATTGGTTGTTTTTGGTTGGGAGTGGTACATTTCTTCAGACAGCAACAGGAGCTCAGGAAGGAGGTGCAGGAGATCAATCTTTACAGTTTTAACCAATCTGTATTTATGTCTTCCATTTTCTAGTTATCGTACTTGTATGTTAATTTATATTTCTTTTTGTCATCATTTACAGTGGGTAAATTAAGTTTCTAACACAGCAGTTTTTCATAGTAAACATATTTCTAAAGGTGCTATTGACAAGAACACGTGTTAAACTCAAGGCCCGGGGGCCAAATCCGGCCCGCCGTAGCTTTTTATGTGGCCCTCCACAGACTAGACTAAACACTAAGTGTGATTAAATATTATATTATCAATCATATCAATGCAGTTTTTATCTGTTTACTGCCAATTTATATCAATCAATCCCTCCAGTTTCTTGAGAATTTAGTTGATGTATGATTATAGTCCATGATTTATACAGCGAGTAAATAAACAGTCGCATTTATTATTAGTTCCTGAAGGGACTGAAAAGATCTTCAATAATATTATGTAATTTTAAGAATTTATTGACATATTAACAGTTTGTGAACAGGTTTTATCAACATGTTCTGGCACAACCGGCCCTTTAAGAGCCTTCATGATCTTGATTTGGCCCAAAACGAAAATGAGTTTGACACACCTGGACAAGAACCTTTCACCTGCCTGTCTGCCCTACCAGTCACGTTGCTGGTGATGCTGCATACTGTTGAGGTGTGACGGTAATACTTGCGCTCATAGCTGAGCTTGAATTTGCATCACTTTGTGTCGCATCAAAAAACGAATCGAGGATCCCCTGCGCAGTAATCCACTGTGAATGAACAGTAGATGCTTCGCTTGGTTTGATCAGTCATGAGGTCATATCTATATATGTTTCCTGCATACTTTACAAAGCGCTTCTCTGTCACCTGGTTATTGACCGATGATCAATCAGTCATCAGAAAGTCATTCTGCCCTTGACACAATGCACATGAATTTCAACTAGTTTAGTCAAAACTGATGATGTGTAAAGGGGAGTGTACCGTTTTTTCCGGACTACAAGTCACGTTTTTTTTTCAGTTTGGCCGGGGGTGCAACTTATACTCCGGAACGACTTATGTGTGGAAATTAACACATCATTATATCATATCACATGTTATTTTCACACTAAGCCGCAAGAGGGCGCTCTAGGCCTGTGTTATTCTACTTTCGGAGTTAACAAGAGTTGTTTAAAAGTGACATCGAGGACGAAGATTTCATTCGATTTAGTGATTTGGAGTGACACGGATGGTTTGGTAAACTTGTTAAATTATTTATGCTATAGTTATCTGAATAATTCTTAATATGTTATGTTAACACACCAGGCACGTCAGTTTGTTATGTGTCATGTAATGTTAGCATACCGTACAATTATTCAGCCTGTTGTTGCCTCTATTCTATTCTTATTGCCTTTCAAGATGACATGTTTGTTTTTGCTGTTGGATTTTATCAAATAAATTTCCCTCAAAAATGTGACTTACATATGTATTTTTCTTCTTTATTATGCATTTTATGGCTGGTTTATACTCCGCAGTGACTTATAGCCCGTAAAATACGGTAATTACTAAGGTGTCACACAAGGAACATCTCATGATGGACTAAAGCAAACATATTGTTGCAAAACAATCTGATAGCATTAGTTACAAAAGGATTTCTAAATGTAGAAGTGGAAGGAACGTGATACCGGGCCTAATTTTTGGATGACTACTTCTTTACTTTACTTGAGTAGTATTGCTTTAAGTTATGTTCCTATTAATCCCACCTCTTCTCGTGTGTTTAAAAGCATTTTTTTCTCTATGCAAGTCAAGCTGCGTTATCTGTAAATGCTATTTTAATATGCTCTACTCATTTTAGAGACCAAGTATTAATAAATGTAACCTTGCCATTTTTAATGTTGAAAAATTTTAATTCTTGTATTCTTTTTCTATTAAATTTTCACACACAAAAAATATCAGAAGGTCATCATTGTATGAGATGAATATAATGCAGAAGCTTCATTGCCTTAAATTGTGTGTGTGTGTGTAGGTGTGTGTGCGTGAGCGTGCGTGTACCTGTCTTCAGTTTTTGCGTCCTTTCAGGCAGTGAATCAAATCGACGGGTTCCAACACTCATCAGCTTCTCCACTTTCTCTGTTGCCAACTCTAAAGGACTAGGAAGCTTTTCACATGCCATTGCTGAAGTCTTTGTTAAAGCAAACTAAAATCAAAATGTTCACCCAGCTTTGGAAATGAACCAGGGAGGCAGACTAACATAAACAGGGAACAGTTGAGGTAGGATCAGAAATCAAAGGAGGAGGATACAGAGGACAGCCTTGGAAACCGGTAACCACTGGTTACAGATAGCAAAGAGGAGGACTTTTGGGTCAGAGTGATGCAGATCCCTTGTCATCACCTTTATCCCAAGTGAGGTCATCACCTTTTCCACTTTCTGCTTGTCTCTGCTCACATAAACACAACAGACATTTTCAAATGATACCATCCAAGGGCTTTGGAAGCAAAAAGGTTCAGCTGTCCTATTTGACTACTCTTCTATTTCAGTAAAACAAGTAGATTAAAAATGACAATCTGTCCCAAAGTATATGGCCCTTACCTGGAGGAATTGCACCTCCAACACAGTGTTGGGGTTTATGATTTAGAATGCACTGCTTTTACTTTTGGTTTAAAATAATAATAAAAAAAAAAAAAAAAAGCACTCTAAGTAGGGAACATGCGCTTAAGACACGTTTTACCGAGAGCATTAATAAGGAGGAATAGAGTTTATCCCATTTCCGAAACTCAGTCTAAAAACTGTAAAAGATGAATAATTGCCTGCGGCCAATCTCATGAGTAGCCGAATACAACAGTGATTGATGGTATAATTACAACTTCTTCTTCTATATCCAGTCCTCGAGGGCCAGTGTCCTGCAACTTTTAGATGTGCCTCTGCTGCACCACACCTGAATAGAATAATTAGGTCATTAGCAAGGCTCTGGAGAACTTATCTACACAAGGAGGAGGTTATTAAGCCATTTCATTCCTGTGTTTTGTACCTGTGGCATATCGAAAAACTGCAGGACAGTAGCCCTCAAGGACTGGAGTTTGACACCCATGGTCTATATAAAGGTTTTTATCATGCTTAATGATTGAATCAAAAATGTATATCTCAAGGTTTTTCCAAAACAATAGAAGTGAAAAACCTTTTGCACTGCTTTTCATAATTGCTATATGTGTCTAATACTTCTGTGCCAAGAAGAGTACATAGATAAAATGACAGAAAACATTTTTCGTCAAATATTGGTAATAATAAAAATGTAAATAAATAAATAAGAAAAATGACACATCATCATGTTATGGCATAGTACTGTCATGTCTTGATGCTCTGGGCCAAGGAAAGGTGCAGCAGATTACAGTTAGTTATTACAGTCTGCTACATGTTCCACAAATTGTGCGGGCTTGTATGAAACACATTAATTTTGTACAAAAGCAATTTACTGACTGAAAAGCCCAGCCCCCTTTAGTTCTCAGCCGTACACGTGGAACAACCAGGAGATTCAGAGTTTGGGGACAAAGGCCACCAGCAGCTCAGAATTTAGATAAAAGCTGACAAAGATGTGCCTGGCCATTTAAACCGCAATACCCAAGCACAAGAACTTTGAAGCCAGATGCATCATTCATTCAAAATATTTTTTTCTCATCTTCTTTGCCTTAATGTTGACTCATAAGGTTGGAGGTTCACTCTACCTGAGTTACACTTCTGCAAAAGGGGGGGCGATCTTGTCCACTGTGGACATGTCTCTGGCCACATCCTTTCTAAAACATACCTGACCTCACTGTATTTTCCTACAATGAGGAAAACAAGTAACTGAACAGTCTGCAACTTTGCAAATTCTCCCACTTAGAAATCATGGAGGGGTCTAAAATATTTATTTTAGGTGCATGACATACTCTAAAAAAAATCTGGAAATCACAATGTATAATTTTTTAAATAATTTATTTGTGTGTTACTGCTGCAAATAAGTATTTGAACACCTGTGAAAATCAATGTTAATATTTGGTACAGTCGTCTTTGTTTACAATTGCAGAGGTCAATTGTTTCCTGTAGTTTTTCATCAGGTTTCCACACACTGTAGCAGGGATTTTTGCCCATTCCTCCAGACAGATTTTTCTAGATCAGCCAGGTTTCTGGGTTGTCGCTGAGAAACACGGAGTTTGAGCTCCTCCAAAGATTTTCCATAGCATTTAGGTCTGGAGACGGGGAGGCCACTCCAGAACCATGATATGATTCTTATGGAGCCACTTCTTGGTTATCCTAGTTGTGTCCTTTAGGTCATTCTCATGTTGGAAGATTCAACCACGACCCATCTTCAATGCTCTAAATGAGGGAAAGAGGTTGATCCACAAAATCTTGCAATGAATGGCCCCAGTCAACTTCTCCTTTCCTAGGTTCATTGGTATGTTTTTGTTTATCTTCTTCCATTTTCTAATAATTGCTCCAACAGTTGATATTTTTTCATCGAACTGCTTGGAAATTGCCCTGTAACCCTTTCCAGCCTTGTGGAAATCTACAATTTAGTCTCTGGACTTTCAACAGCTCTTTGGTCTTATCCATGTTAGTAGTTGGAGTCTTACTGATTGTGTAAGGTGGACAGGAGTCTTTATTCAGTTACGACCTCAAACAGGTGCTTCCAGTTTAGAATAGTAAGTGGAGTGGAGGTGAACCTTTTAGAGGAAGACTAACAAGACTTTGAGGGCCAGAATTTTGCTGATTGGTAGGTGTTCAAATACTTGTTTGCAGCAGTAACACAAATAAATAATTTTAAAAATCGTTCATTGTGATTTCAGGATTTTTTTTTAGATTATGTCTCACAGTGGACATCCACCAAAGATGAGAATTTCAGATCCCTCCATGATTACGAAGTGGGAGAACTTGAAAAGTCGCAGGCTGATCAAATTCTTATTTTATTCACTGTATTTCTTTGGATAAAATTCCCATGGTGTCAGTGCTAACAGCTGGAATCTGGCATTTAACTCACCTTCTAGTGACAACTGCATCATACAAATTCCAAATGTTATCCAGCACAAGTTGCACAAACAGCGGCTTCTTTCCTTTGGCCTGCAGAGAAACAGGAGAGCAAGTCTGGCTGGAGGAAAGATTGAAGAGCTTCACTGAGGATCTAGGGCAGTGGTCCCTAAAGTTGGTCCTTGAGGGCCGGCATCCTGCATGTTTTAGTTCTTTCTCTGGTTTAACACACCTTGACTAAATGATGGCTTGTTAGATGGCCTAAGAAGAACATTGACTTGCTGAAAAGGTTGTTACTACCATTAGGGAGAGAACTAAAACATGCAGGATGCTGGCCCTTGAGGACCGACTTTGGGGAGCCCTGATCTAGGACATCAATGACTTATCTGTGGGACTTCCAGCTGAAATTTTCTTATGCTCATTATCCAGGTATGTTCTGACTAATTTTAAAACCATGTTGACAATAAAAAGCAATAATAGTGTAACAAGAAAAAATACTGAAGAATTTACATTACCTGAGCGCCTTTCATGATTCTCTGAATTTTTGTGTTGAGATAGAAATCTCCCCACAAGGTTTTCAGCAGTACCTCGGTGCTGATCCCCATCTTCTGACTGTATATATGGGCAAAGTGCTGAATGCTGCAAAACACAAACAATAGACATTATCAAGATTATTGACAATAAACATTTTGCTTTATTTCGATAAGATAAAAAAAGAATAAAGTTAAAAAATGTTTGACCATTAAACTAGAACGATATTTTCATATCGAACATTCCAGCAGCACTTTAGATTTCTTACATTTCCTTTGACATGTCAAACATTAAGAGTTTCAGTCAGAAGCTGGTTGCAAACCTGAGGCCAACAGGTGTCATTCAGTTATTGTAGATCTTAAATTAGATTTGATGACGTCAATATGAGAAACTACAGACTGATAGGAGGAACCAAAGAGCTCTGCAGAGGTAAAGGCAAATCTTCTGAATTTGGAATATAATTCATTTAATTTCACATAATTATTGTGGTAGAAGCCATTTTTTTCTTAAAATTTAATGAAATATATTTGTCCTATTTGATCTTTGTTGTGACGTTTACTGCAAACGAACGAGGTAATTAGTCCAAGTTTGTCGTTTATCGAATGTTCAGAAACTACAGCAGCTGTGATGCGCCACATCAAAAGTCAACAAAGGTGAAACACCTCGAACAGGTGATCAACTCAAAACCACTTGCACCTTTTTACTCTCTGTCTCTCTTTATCGTTTAAGCACACCCGTTGCTGTGGAAACCGCCTGCGCCCCGCAAGCCGAGCAGAGATTACATTAAAATATAACATTCAGTCCCTTACAATATCAGGTTTCCAGGCTTGATATTAAGTTCTCGATTATTAATAAGCCTCTCATGAACACAGCGGTGGTTGATTAGCTAATTTAAGCTCCTGCTCTGCTCGTCCACCGGTCTTTGTAATCTGCAGAGATTATATGCAAGGAGAACTCTGCCTCCCCGTTCCAGCTGTTAAGAAGTGTTGGATAAATACTCGTGAGAATGAAGGATTTTGGTCCAAAATTCAGCTACAATACATTTACAATACATTTATTTGCAGGATCTTTGCAAATCTCTAACTGGGGTACCCAGGACACTGAGGGAAACAATATGAACTTACCTGAAACCCCATCCATCTATGGCACTGGCAAACACCACATTTCCTTGATCAGGAGAAAAGTAAAGTTGAGAGTCGTCAGCATCCTCCAGTCCAGCACTCCAGTCATAAACTTGATCTCCTCTTGGGTCCTTGTCACCGTTCCCCTCCTCCTTCACCTTTTCTGCTCGCTCTTCCAGCACTTTAGACGTGAACAGAGTCCCTGTGACAGCATTGACCTACAGAGAACAGATGATAATACATAGTCGTCATCCACAGAATGAACAAGGCTGGTATCAAAGAGTTAAGTTTCTGACCTGTTCCAGGATCTTCTGCAGGTGTGTGTATGCTTCCAGAGTGGTGAGCTTCAGCTCCATAATGAGCCTGTCCATCTTATTAATGACCAGAACAGGCCTGATGTTCTCCAGCCACGCCTGTCGGAGGACAACCTGGGTCTAAACATAACACATGCTGAATAACTGAAACATTCCCTTAAGTCAGGAATGTTTAGTGCATGAAGAGTGTGAACAGGGTTACCTGTGGACACACACCCTCAACAGCATCTACAACCACAATGGCTCCATCACACAGCCGCACCGCTGTGGAAACCTCAGAGGAGAAGTCGACATGACCAGGAGAGTCGATCAGATTTAGAAGGTACTCCTGGTTGCCTGGGCACACATGGGACACCAAACCCATTTACAGACTTTAAATATTATCCATGTTCATCAGCAGCTGATGGAAAATGATTAAACATGACACATTGGTGGCTGCTTTCCACAACTGATGACATCGAAAGAACAGCATATGTGTGGTGAACATTTATTCTTCATCTTATTCTAAAAGAATGCCAGAATGTTGTCAAGGCTAGATTTTGAAAACACAGCCATGAAACTGTTTTTATTTGGTATGTGAAATTAAAACCTTTCAGCGGTTTTCGTTTGGTCAGTGAAGTAAAAAGTTCTGGATCTTTTTATCATCTCCATTAAAGTTGCTATAAATTCTTTAAAGTATGACCTTTGAACTTCCAACATACACTCACCGGCCACTTTATCAGGTACACCTTCCTAGTACCGGTAGGACCCCCTTTTGCTTTCAGAACTGCCTTAATCCTTCGTGGCGTAGATTCAAAAAGGTACTGGAAACATTCCTCAAACAGACTGATCCATTTTGACATGATAGCAGTTGCTAGAGATTTGTTGACGAATCATCCATGATGCAAATTTCCCGTTCCACCACAACAAATCTGGAGCAACTGATTAGCCTTTCAAACCCGTATATAAAACCTGAAATTTGACCCCAAATCCCAGAAAAATGGAAAAGAGGCTTCATGGAAGCAGAGACAGAGGAGAAAGTTCAGACAATCCTGATGATCACAGACCATATCCCTGACTTCAACATCTCTTGGACTGACTGTTACTGGACATCTTTCTTGTCCACGGCATCAGACTCTAAAATGACACTGAAGATACTTGGATGGTATGAGTTATAGCACTGGTTTACTTCCCTTCAGGAAAATAAAGGATTTTATTTTTTAATTGAATTTAATTCCTGTCAGTATTTAGTATCCGCTCATCTAGCTGATGTCCCAGCAACCCTCTGTCAGGCTCATTTAGACAGATGCTGCACTTTTCCTCCATTCTTCCTGCTAAACTTCGCAAGCTCTGTTAGGTTGGGGGAGGGAAAGATCTCCTGCAAACAGGTGTGGCCTTTGACTGGATCATTCCACAGCCTCCATCTTGTTGTCTTCAGTCATCTGTGTGCAGTTTTAGTTGGATACTTTCAGTCATCGACTCTTAATCTGTAGATTCAGATAGAAACAAACTGTCCTCCAGGATTTAGCTGCTTTAATTTGACCTATTACCTTTAAAAGCCTTCCAGGACCTGCTGCTGAGACGCATCCACACAGCATGATGCTGCCACCACTATGTTTCATAAAGAGGATGAAACATAGTCTCATCCTTTAGTTAGTAAAGTTAGATTACTTTACTAACTGCCTCCAAACAATACACGTTTTAGGGGACGTGTATTGTTTGTGGCATCTTTGCCTGATGCCCAAAAGGACCATAGATCTTTCTTACTCTTGACCATGCAGTGTCTTTCCTCGTGCATTTTGGCAAGCTATATAGTAGAGTCAGATCTGAGTTTTTTCTCACTGCCTCTCTCCCATAAAGCAACACTGTTGAACCAGAGCAACACTGCAGAGTCTCTCCATTGCAGCTGTGGAAGCCTGTAACTCCTCCTGGTGTCTTCCCTGACTAGTCTTCTTCTTTATGGTCATTCAGGTTGTGAGAGCCAGTGATGGGCAATAACGCATTACTGTAATCCATTACTGTCAGGAATACTGACGAATCATTGTAAATTAAATGCAATCATTTAATTTACAAATGATTGAATTTGCAAAGTAAATCTTTATTTAATTGCTATTATTTGGTTAAAATTAGTTCCACATTAAAGGGATTTTTGTAATATTTTTCTCAAAAACAAATGTTGGTCATGACTGATTTGGAAAACCCATAGACAGTGCGTGTAACTCACTAAAATAGACAAAGTAATTCATAAGAAATCACAAAGTATCCTCAAATTACACAGGTGGAACTTACTAAGGTATTTAAGGCAACCACTGCACTGCTGAGGAAACTGTGCTGTGAAGCGCTGCAGTACCTGTGCTGTAGTGCAGAGAGATGGCGCTGGACTTCATGGTGATTCCTCTAACCTGTTCATCCTCCCTGCTGTCCAGATATCTCAGCTGAAACCAGCACAAAAACCTCAGAGCTCAATGGCACAGAAAGCAACAATTACTGATGTGATGGAGCAGGTTACTACTACTCCAGCTTACCTTCCCAGCCAGTCGACTTGATATGATCCCATTACTTGCCACCAGACAGTCAGCCAGAGTGGTTTTACCTGACAAGATAACAAAGGATTTTATAGTTTTTCAATTCAGTTTGTTAAACCAATGTAAGCTGTACAGGTACAGAAAAAATAAGTTAGAATATCTGGAAAAAAAATTCTAGATGATTGACTAATTTCAGAAAGTAAAGCTTGTAATATATACAGTAGATTTATTACAGAGTGAAATATTTCAAGCCTTTATTTGATATCATTTTGAACATTTGAATATTACATAAGATCACACCCATTTTATATTTAAATAGGTGTTTAAAAATGAAACTATTTTTAAACAAACATGTCAGCATTCTGAAAATATGTTCATTTCTTTGAACTGAATGCTTGGTTGGGGCTCCTTTTAATTGCTGCATCAATGAAGCATGGCAAGGAGTTGATCTGCTTCATGTTCAACTGATATGTTCTGATTACTTTACTAACTGCCTCCAGTTCATCTGCCTTAGGTTGACTGTCTTGATTTTTCCTCTTGACAATATTCCATAGATTATGAGGCTAGCTTGCCTGACATAAATCATGATAATTGAAACAGCATATGCTGCCTTTGGCAGAGTGGGTCTGTACCAAGTTCTCCTGGAAAATAAAATCTGCATCTCTACAGTCCTCTGACTGCTGGTGGGGTGGGGATTGAACCAGCAAACTATCACTGACTGGAAATTTCACTGTGGACTTCAAGCATCTTGGATGCTCTGAAAGAATGGCATATTTGTACCAGTAACAAAAAGCAAATCTCTGAATGAACCTCTATAAGCAGCAGCAGGAAACACTTTAAACATGTTGTGTAGTGGCCCCTGAGAAGCATCTCAGGAGGACACCATTATGATCTACAACTGTATGTCCTTTCAAAACATTTCCAGAATTTAAAAAACATAATTATGCATGTCTATATGCAGATTTTCTGTTGACAACACTTCTGTGTTGAAGCAAAGCTTAAAAGCTCATACTGGTATCTAAAGTGAGAAACTGGGGTTTCCCACCAGAAATAAGTTGACTTCCCACATTTTACAGGAAAAAATATCCTGTTTTTCCCCTCCGATCTGAAATACTGCAAAATTATTTACAGCAGAGTAGCCAATTTCATTTTAAAACCCACAAATACTGTAAATCACATTGCTTTAAGATTCATCCATCATACAGCTTTTCCAAACACCATCAGTTTATTTTGGATGCTTACATGCTTTACACACAAAAACCAAATTTTTTCACAAAAACTAAAAACTAAACTAAAAACCAGAGTCAAAATCATCAGCCCATCTGATGCCAATAGTCAATTGTGATCCATGATGTAATCATGTATTGGAGTTTGCCAAAAGTCTCTGGCGTCTCTGAGGAATGAGCTAAGGAAGCCCAGCTCATTCTTCTTTGGTCAGTCTTTCAGGTTCCTCCAGTCTTCTTGCATGAACTCTGGTCTTCATGTACCCTATGAATTTTCAGTGGGATTCACATAAGGACTTTGTTTGGGCCAGTCGATAATATTTATGTTAATTTTCTGTCTAAACTTAATTGTTTTGTTTTTGGCCTGACGCTTTCTCTCGTCACAGCTTAAACCCTTAATGATGAGTTTATACTGTGGGCAGTACAACCCTTATTTTTACCTTGATTGTTGACAAGCTGTGAGCATTACAAAGTGAAAGAATGAATAAATAAAAAAAAATAAATAAATCATAAATAAAAAGGTTAGTTCCTGGTAGTTTTAAAAGAGAATTTTGTTGCATGCGCATTTAAAAAATTTGTATTGAAAATTATTAATCTGTTTAATAGCACTTGAGAATCTTTTTTAAAAGAATTCAAGATTTCATAAGGGCACTAGTAAAAATAAACTATACATTTATAAAACTATTTTTCTTTTAATTATTTATTTCCTTGATTACTAGTGACCATCATAATATTTTTTAATCATAGCTTTCTGCATGTCCCAAACATGTCACAAGAAAGCCAACAAATTTGCACATTACATGCATTTTTAAAGTCATCCTACTAAGTTGCACCTCCCATGGATCATGAGTATATTTTTCTTCTAATAATCTTTATGTTATAATCTTGTACAGTATGTTATTATTACAAGTATTGTTGTTATTGTTAATCTTGTTTCAATATATTTTGTGTCAACCTTCATATCTTGATGCTGATCTTACAGCAGAATTTTCCCTCTATGGCAATACTGCTGTTTCTATTCTAAATTCATGATTACAGATCACCAGTCTATTTAATTTAAACTGTCGATCAATGGTTTCCCTGATCTATTGTTATTTTTGTTTCACTGTTGCATTAATTTCCACGTTGTATTTATCATTAACAACTAGGGTTGCTCTTCTGTGGGTGCCTCAGGGATTTAAAAGTAATAGAACAGAATACAACTAAATAGACTAAATTTAGTCAGTTTAAATATAGACTATATATAGTCTATATTTCTCTATTCATCTAAAGATCACCTTTAGGTGAATAGAACAGTCTTCAAAATGAAAAGAAAATCTCTAGCTTCTTAGTGTTTGTCATGAAATAAATGTTAGAAAATCAATTACTTAATTGTTAGTCAATCAGTAAACTGCATCAAGAAATTAAATCTTGGGATTTTTAATGTCACGTAATAATTGAACATAATGATGACTCAAAAACATTATTATAAATCTAACCTATTATTCTGTTCCGAGTGAAGCTCGGCCCATCATGGTGTTTATGTGAACATTCAGGGCCGTGCAGAGACCTTTGGACTTCAAAGTTTAAAAAGGGCACATTGAATAAGATCTTAAAACACAGTACAATACCATAGCAACAACTAATATTAATCCAGAATTTAATAGGATCATACTATGTCATTGTCATCATGTGGGGACAATGCAAAGCAAATGTAGTAAATTTTCCCGAATAGGTATACTGTTGCTGTTTCTGCTGACAGTCCTGGAGGACTGAGTTTATCTGTCCTCCAGGTGTTAAACAGACCAGAGGAGAGAAGGTCAAAGGTTATGAAGTTATGAAATAAGCAAATTTGCTGCCATTTTACCAATTAAGCCCTAATAATATCTATTTAACCTCTACATCAACTTGGCTGCAGACTCATTTAGAGATCTAAAAAGCTCAAAGGGGTTAACTGTATATAATTTTTTGATGTTAGCATCTCTGAGATCTAGAATTGTAAGACTGGAATATCAAGGCAAAGAAAACTCAGTAGCTGCTGGTAGGACCCTCTACAGATTCAGGGGCCCCTAGAAATTATGTAATTGTAACGCAGACCATAGATCTAAACCTGTAGCATTATTTATAGAGAATGACACTGTCATAAAATTTTATTTAATGCATTCAGCTGAGGAAAAAAATGTACATTTAGGATTTAATTAGGAAGTTTACTTTGTAAAAGTTTAAAGAATCATCTTGATAATTTGATTGTTGCGTTACCATGGCTACAATATGGTGTAATCTTTGTGTTTGAATTGGGTTTGTTCAAAAATACATCACAGCAAGTAACCAATAACCAGTGATTGATTTTAAACTTGGCCAATAAACCTGGTCTCCCTCTCACAGACTTCACCATATCGATATTCATATTTTCTTTGATGTTTATTTTGTGAACTCTAAATGCTCTGGGCCGACCCCTCCTTTAACACTTGAGGTTCTGCAGTAACTTCTATTTACAGCTGCTCACCTCCAGCCCAGAATCAGTCAGCAGCGGCTTTAACCCGCCTGGTAGAAACATTAAGGAGAAGCAGAGTAAAAAGTCAGCAGGTGGTACTGGGTGGTCCCGGGGCTTCGAGCTGCGTCGTGACTCATGGTGACAGTCGCAGTTCTGTGTCTTATTTCAAGATATCTGATATAAGACAGACATTCTTTACATCTGTTGGTGAGACCGACTCAGACTGCATGTAGTGAACCAGGCCTTTAGCAGAATAAGGAAGTTAAAGTCATAAGTTTCTCTGCAGCTGAAGCTTTTCTGTGTTTAGGGGCAAGGAGGGTTTTTTCCCACTATTGCGAAGACAATTATGAAAATATAAACAAGTCAACATCAGACCTACATTTTTAAGTCAACATCAGACCTACATTTTTATTTACAAACCAGTGTATGAAAAAATTATTAGAGAGAAAGATCAACAACCCCCCTTCTCACCATGGACCCGGAGTCTGAACAACATGGAGGAAGAAACTGAAAGTAATTATTTGACTGAGGGCACCCAGACTAGTTTATTTTGATAAATTATTATATTTAGCTAAAAATTATTGTTTAAGGGCACAAGCAGGCCTCCTGACACAGATTTAAAAAAATAATAATAATAAAAAATTAAAAACGTTTTTTATTTTTTTTAAAAAACTGAAAAAGGGCACTAGGGACATTAAGGATAAAAGGGGCAGGGGCTCAAGCCCCCTTCTCACGCCTCCCCCCTCTGCACGTGCCTGTGAACATTGTATTCAATGAGATGGAGGATCGATTTCATTTTTCCAAGTATTGTGTGACAATCTACCAACAATCTTTAAAAAACCGCTGATACTGTTACTGCTGTGGAAAACCAACTAGAATTTGTCATCTCGAACCCCAAAGTGAAATGTAAAGTTAGGATCATTCTCAGCGACAGAGCCGTCTTGAAAACAAGCTGTGAACTTACCGTGATCAACATGTGCCAGAATGCACAGATTTCTGATGTTAGCCGGGTTTCGCTGCAGGGTTTTGATCTTATCCAGGCCGGTGACTCCCATCGCCATCGCCTGGATAAAGCACGAAAGCTGCCAATGAGCAGCAAAATGGGTCTAACAGATAGAGTCAGATCTCCTTAATGTGAATAGAACAGTTAACACCCACAGAGTCACTCCTGCTCAGGCCCTGTCAGTGACTTCAGATGAAGAAGACAGGTCTGGGACTTGCTAACACCGGTTTAGCGTATTGCAAATTTCTTAAAGAAAGAAATAACAGATCTAAATTATTTAAATTTGAAGTTCTCACGTAAAACGGTCATCTCCTGGGGTACTAGATTCGCTTAAACATAGTAAGAGTGACACTATAAAAACATTGGAAACTCACGGAAGAAGCATGCGGTGTTCGTGATCCACTGGATTTTAGATTAACTGGTGAAAATGTATGCCTTAAGATAATGTTTCCCTGGTCCTAAACGGTAAGGTGGTTAACGTATTGCCTGATCAAAATATAGTGTCGCTAAATAAAGCTGTTACAATACGTTGCTGCCGAATTTATTAGTTCGCGCAAAACATATTGACATATTATCAGATTTATTCATTTTCGGGAATAATACAAAAACACAGAGTCAAGAATGAACAAGCTGCCTGGAATGCATTGGCAAATACGATAAGTTACACCTCGCTGCAGCAAGCAGTTAGGGCCGGGGAAGGACCTGTTTTGTTTTTGTAGACGTCTTTATTTACAAATACGAAGAAAAACTGGAAAGGCATTTTTTGGCACAAGCCAGAGGTGGAAGCTCGAAGAGCGGAAGGAGAAGCGAGTGAACGTGGCAAACAAACGAAGCCGGTAGGATTAGATTTTGGTGGATCGCATAAACTGTACATTGACTGTAGCAACATGGCTTCTGCGTCAGGAGGAGATAGTGGAAATGAGATGGAATGGATGATATCAAGATCATCACGAATGAAAAGAGCACTTAGCAAGAGACAGGAAAGTGCAAGAAGTTGGTCGGAAGAAAGTGAGGCAAGAGGAGAAGAAAGTGAGGCAAGACCAGAAAAAAGGACAAAAACAAACGAACAGGCGAGTTCACGAGAACAGGATGGCTTTACCATGGAAGTGGAATTTGGTCATGGTGGAATTCAAGCAAGATGAGGGATCTATTCACCCGATAAAGCTGACCAGAGCAATAGATCAGTGTTTCTCAACCTTTTTTGTGCCAGCGCCCCCCTGTCCTTTATCCAGGTCCCTCACTGCCCCTGACAAAAAGATAAAAGCAATACCACTCAGCTTACAAATAGTGAAGAAGGGCTTATTTCCCAAATCCCAAAGATATGACATTGTACCTTTACTGTTTCAAAATTATAATTAGATTAGAGTGAATTTTTCCACTTGGCTGATATAATTTGTTTGATCTTGTGTTACACAGATGTAATTCTTCCTTTTTCGCCTTTTTTCTCTCAAAGATTCTGCTTATAAAAATGAAGCTGTGATGTTACATCCCCAGTGGCTTTTGTATTATTCAAATGGTAAATTTATATATGCCTGGACTTTTATAAACTAATACCTCTTCTATGCATCATTTTTTATATTAATGTTGGTACAGATAAAAGGCAAACCATGTGCTGCGTTTGCTAGTAGTTTAAATTAATTTAAGCTACATACTTTCAAAAGAATTTTCATATTTTAACATGCATTTTCTAAGTAGTAAATATTTCAGTTTACTCTTAGTAACTTCAGTGTTGTTACATCTCTGAAATATTTTTTGCAGTTTCTTTGTGATACCAGAACTGTTTCACTTAAACTTTTAATTTTTTGAGATGTTGTCATTTTATTTTCAGGCAAAACTCACAAAACCAGCTTAGGGTTACGAGTTTTTGATTATGTTGTGTGGCCAAATATGAACGCTTAGTCTTTGTTGTTGTTTTTAATTTGTCAAGTTTGTATCATAACACCTTGTGATGTGTTTCTGTGCCATGATTTAGCCGCTCTACCAATTACCTTTCCCTGGGATCCAAGCACCTGGACCTGTTGACCGATGTGGTGTCCTTCAGTTCACGGTCTGCCGGATCATCACAGCATGGACCAACTTTATTTACAGTACTCAGTTAAACTAGGATCTGCTGGAAACCAGAGGACCAGATGACCAAAAATCTACCTGCATAATTTAATAGCTACCCTGACACCACAGTCATCCTGGGCTGAGCTGAACCAGTCTTCCCCTCTCCTCCAGAGTGAAAGTAAAGGCAAACAAATCTGACATCTGAGTAACTGCTGTAGTATATTATATATTCACTGGTCATTTTGTTGTACTGCTTGTACTTACAATCATAGCCGTAAATCCCAGGGGCATAGGGGGAGTCTAGAATTGCCCTCCCCTCCCCCGAAAACATTAATCATTGAATTTAAATAATATCAATATTAAAAGGTCAAAGAAACAAAGAGCAAACTAAATGTGCCACATCTCTCAGAAAAAAATAAGAATTGATCTTTAGGTCCCCCCTATCATTGTTAGAACAATGGTTCAGTCCAACTTGAAGGAGGAGCAACAACAGCGCTGAACGTACAGGCTGGCAGAGCCGCTGAAGTGAGGAGCTAGCGGTTAGCTGTAAACTTTTTTTATTTACTTTAACTTTTTCAATAAGAAGAAACTCATTAACAATTAAAAAAAATCACTGCAGTTTGTTGTTTCATTACTTTGACTGAAACATGACAGGCTGCCTCAAAAACTGTTACACTGATTCATAGACTTAAGCTTTTTTGTCAAAGGCAGCAACATTCTTATGTAGCTCTTTAACTTTTAGTTAATTTGAAGAGTTTGGAACGGGATGAGAGGCTGAGGCAGTGGACCCAGCTCAGAGTGTGGGAACTGAGAACACATAGAAATTGACCAAAAGTTATGCCTTTATTTCTCACTTCCTTCAGTGTAGAGCCTTTAAAACCACAAAATAAAACCCTATTTTATATCATAACTTTAAGAGTTATGATATTCCCCAGATATTTATTTCTATCTACCTGTTGCTTTTCATCATGCAGAGCATGCCAAAACTAAAAAAAAGTTAAAATAAAGCAATTTAACAAGTTATATTTTAAATAGCCCTTGTATTGGGAGCCATTACAATAAATCAAAGTTTATGAGGAATTTTATTAAGAAGAGTTACTCATTGAACCTTTTGTATTTAGGACCTTAAATTTTTGTAAAGGTTTTGCAGAGATTAAATGACTGAACAAAACTCGTATCTCGTAGCAACATCTGAATTTTAGTTTTACTTGCAGGGTGCTTACTGAGAATAAAACATGTTTGATGTGCATTTCTAGTCATTTTTGGTCCTGCAACTTGAATGTGGTTCAAAAAATTTTTAAACCACGTTTTACGTTACATTTCACTGTAACTTTGCGCACCCCCCAAAAATTGGTATTAAGAAATTTTCCTTTTTATGGTCCTCCCAATAATGAGATGGGATCTATGCCTTTGCTTACAATAAAATTGAATCTCTTTTGTTATAATCTTCATTTCACATACCTTTTTTCGCTATCTCAATGTTTACATTATATGAAGTATTTGCATGTTGATCAGGAATTCAAGTGAGATATTAAAAAGTATTTCAAGTAATGCCAGCAAAGAAATATAAATATTAAGTAATATGCATTTATTCATATAATTCAATATACTGATTAAAGCCAGCTGATATGATTTACAAGATTTTTTTTCATTCCAGATTTGATTTGAATCAATTCCTCATGTCCACAATTTCCATAAAAAAAAGACAAAAAAATTACAGAAAATACTTTCAAAAAGTGCCTTTATTTCAGTTATCTCTTCTGTGAATTGTATAAGGGGGTATTATGGCCAGGCTAAAGAATTTTTAATCAGGACAATGCAGTCATAACAGCAGAATAAATTTGCAATTATATAACAATGACTTAAAATTCCAAGAAGTCGTTTTAATGAGAAATAAAGATTTAGATTGATCTGACATAACCAGCTCAGTCCATGTGGTTCTGACACATTTGCCATTAATCAAAAGGATGTCCATTGCCACTTCATTTGACCAAGTAAGCATTCAGGTAAAAACAAAAAATAGAGCAAATATACAAAATGGAAACAGAGCTACGGATAGGAACACTTTCAATATAAAGAAAAGCAAAAAATTTAATGGCAAGAGGAGAAAAATTTGTTGGCAGCATTAGCTCAAGTGATACCTTCCTCCAGGAAGGCACCAAACAGAACTCCTATCCAACTCCAGCTATAATAAAGATAAAACAAAACACAGAAAAATAAGATAAATAATGCCAATTCAATCATTCAGATCTAATGCATTCCAAATGCAAAAACCATTCTGAAATTTATCATTGACATTCTACAAATTTCACAAATCAATTAGGTTTCACAAATGTTATATTTATATCGCTAATTGAACAGAATAATCTAGATAGGGTTGAAATGTTGTTGTTAAAGTACAACACATTAAAAATGCTTAAGATAGTAAAAAAATTATTCTAATCATACTTTAGCTATTTTTCTAACTAGAAGCTACAGTCAGAAGCTAACTTCAGCTTTGACTGATAGCTCATCAAATTGCACATCAATAGATGTAATTGCACGTCGCACAGATAATCAAAACACTTTTACGTAACATCTTTGTAAGATTGTCCCTGTTAGCTACGTCAGACAAACAGTGCCTTGTGAAAGTATTCAGCCTCCTTGAACAAGATGACTACAATTGTATAGATCGGCGGTTTTCACTTCAACCTATCTCTGCGAATGTGGGTTTTCTGCACTCGCAATGATAAAAAGCAGATACTGGTGAAGGCTGCTGGTTGAAGATGATCTGCGGTTATACCACTCCACAGTGCAACCCCGCATTAACCGAATTTGCGCATCAAAAGCACAAGCACATTGTTCCCACTAAAACTAAGGTGAGCTGAACAGTAGTGTTGCCAATGTGTTGCCATGTTGTCAATTTAGTTAAAATCATAAATAAAATGAGTTACACGTGATTCAGGACCGTGATAGAAAAAGAAAGGATGCGCATAGCGTGCGTAAATGTTTTTTCTTTTGTATGCCTCCGTTCTTTCATACAACACGCTCTTTTAGCTCGAGATAAATTGTTTAGATGAGCCACAAAAAGAGCTCCACAATTTTGCAACTGTTTAGGTTTTTGATTTATTTTTTACTTTCAAGGAAATGTGCAACATTTACAGATGTGTTCCAAAGATCTGATCAAAATGTTTTTGTTAAGATGTGAAAACATTATTGGTATCTCAAACATTAAACTCAGAATCTCAGACGTAACGTTTGTTTGAGAAAACGGTTGAAAAATGAGTTTGGGTTTGTTCTTATCATTAGAAAAATGAAAAGAGGGCGTATTTGCCATACAAAGGCCCTGATAAAATAATGATTAAAATGGGAGGAAACATTTTAAAATGTTTTTTAAAATGTTCATGTGTTAAATTTCATTCAGATAAAGTGTCATTTTAAGAAATGAGATGGTTCTAAAATAAAAGCAATTACAAGGTGTTTTGTAGTGGCATTTGTTTGTGTGTGGGTGGGTTGATTATTGAGGGGGGCGGAGGGGTGGGGTGCAGCAGGCATTGTGCTCCTTGGAGGGGGGCTCACCCTTTCATACTTTGAAAACCCCTGGTACCCAGCCAGCATACCTAGGTGGGCCCCATATGGGATATAAGTGGGCAGGCAATATGGGTCCCAAAAGGGTTTGTCCACGGTTTCCATGGTGGGCCCACATGGGTTTGCCCAAGTAGTTTTTAATGGGGCCTGACTGGGTTTTCAGTGGGCCCACATGGTTTACTTACATGAGGCCCATCTGTGGCACACTAGGGTGCTTTCAGGAATATTTACCTGGGTCCCAAATGGGTCAGAACTGGGCTAGAATATGGGTAACAAGTGGGTTTGTCCACGGTTTCCATGGTGGC
>VMRN01000102.1:344-135923 GCA_010277015.1 Poeciliopsis turrubarensis
TAAAGTTTATCTGGTCTGCAGGTCAGTTTGTTTATTTGCTCTCAATAAAAAGTTTTTGAAGTTTGAATCTTGATCCAACATTTCCTTTATTTTAAATGTGTTTTCATTATCATTTTAAAAAATGTAAATTGAATGTTAACTTTTGAGAAAACATGAGGAAGAAAAATATATTTTCAACATAGTAAAGTAATGAATCATCCATATTATTGGATAACAAACATAACTGATCATAACTTATCATGGATTCTCACTGTAACATTTGTACTTGCTTCATGTGCAACATGACAGAAATATGAGGTAAAAAGTCATTTTGTGAAGATTTTTGATAAATCATCACAACTGATTATAGAAACTAAAGAAGTCACCAGGCAGTCAGAGGTTGGAAATAAAATCAGCCATCAGGTTCAGAGATGAACTGAAACATTGATCATTAGAGGCTGTTAAACATTCACAGATAAAATCCAACTTGATTTTGTAAAAGACGAAATAATGATTTCCTCTATGGTAATTTATTTATTTGACTTGCAGAAATGTTTGCTGTAATATTTGTTACCATAGAAACAAACCATTTGTAGTGAAACATTTCAAAGATGTTTCTGTTCTCAGATGAAATCCTGTCTTGTTTCCAGATCCTGGTCCAGCAGCTTCTCTCTCAGTGAATCCTGACAGAGTTCAACACTTCGGCTCTGACTCTGTGTCTCTGAGCTGTGAGGGAAACTTTACTGAGTGGAGAGTGACGAGGTTTACAGAAACAGGACGACTGTCACACTTAACCTGCTCCCACTGGGGGACAATGACTGGATCTACATGCACCATTAAACCGTACCATAATAATAATGGAGTTTACTGGTGTGAGTCAAAATCTGGAGCGTTTAGCAACGCTGTCAACATCACTGTTCAGGGTAAGATTTGGTTTATTATGTTTTTTCTTTGACCACTTTTTGCATTTAAAAATCACCAACATATATATTATTGCAATAATATATTTAGTCCAAGGTTAAGTCACAAAAATAATTAATTTAGCAAAAAAGGTTTTTGAATAGATTCATTTTTATTTTCTATTCTATTATAACTTTGGTTCATCTTTTAAAGTTTATTGGTGGTATCAAGAGGTTTACTGGTCTCTATTTAAAAGAGGTGAAAATAATTTTAAAAAACTTTTCCAGAGGTTTAAAAATAAAAATTCAGACTAAAATATTACACTTGATATAAATTGTTTCCAATCAATTTTTCTGCTGCTCATATAAAGATAAAATCTTTTGTTTTGTCAGGAAAGAATAAAAACATCAGATTATATTTTGGAGTTTAAAACATTGAAAATACATTTTTATTCCAGGAAACTTTTAGTTGAACTTGAACATTTATTATATTCATTTAGGATTGTATTGTGTTTTATTGTATTGTACATTGTTGTGCAGTTAGTTACACTGTGAAGCACTTTGACATTTGTCTTTATCATTAATTTTTACTATCTTTACTTTATTTTTCTCAGATCAATTCTGACTGGCTCTACAAAATGACTTATATTTTACAAACTTGTAAAAAATGTTTTGATGGGTTTTATTTTATAGGCAAATATATTTTTAGCTTTACATGAGTGATTACTTATATGATCTTATTTCAAACATGAGGAAATAAATGATAACATTAAATTTCTTGAGGAAACAAATTATTTCTCTAAAATTCTCTTAATCTGATTTAATGAGATTTCAACCATATTCAACTATCATAACCTTTTCAGATAATTTATTTAGCAGTCTGTGAAGTGGTCAGCATGATTAAATTAACTTCTGAACCATTTCAAACTGAGAACAAATATCTGAGGATGATGAGGATGAAGATCCTATTGATAAACTGATTGATCAGAGATCAGAAGATGATGATGATCATTTGGAGTAAAAATGAAGAAATGACTCCATTTGTACATCATTTCAAACCCATTGACCAATTTATGAAGGTATTTCCATCAATCATTAGAGGAAATATTTTCAGAGTTTATTGAAGAACAACAACTCAGTTATAACCTCTTTTAGTTTATATAATATTTTACTTTATCCATGGAAACTAACATGAAACCAACTTACAATTTAGTCCAAAATTATTCATACCACTGATAGACTTAGATTTTAAATTAGCTTAATCCAACTAATGAGATCAGCATCTCTCAATAGAAAACAAAACAATGGAAAAGTAAGATGAAGTTGTAACATAATAATTAATGTGTTATTATTTAGATAATAGATGACATCTTAAAAATTATAATCTTTTTGCCAATATAGTTATCAGATCATTTGCTTTAATTGCTGACCAGGTTTTTTTCCTCTTGTGTTTTGATGATTTATCTTGATGAGCTCAGCATTTTTCACAGATTCTCTATGAGATTCAAACTGAGTCTCTGGTTGGACGCAACCAAAACATTTATTCCAAAACATCTACAGTAAAACAACTATTATGTTTGTTTACTACATTATTTTCTGTGAACAAACTTGTCTTCATGTCGACAAGAAAGGAGAAATGATGAAACGTGACTACAATTCATTTTTATTTGAAGAATCAAACATTTAATAAATGAAGTATAAATCTTTCATGATCACTGAATTTCACAATGTCACTGCAATTGAAAACATATTCAGTTCAAGAAATGTTATTCAACCTAATATTCTCTGATTGTTTTTCAGGTAATGATTATGATGGTATTATCCTGGTGAGTCCTGTTCATCCTGTGACTGAGGGAGATCCTGTGACTCTGAGCTGCAGAAATAAACAACAACAACGTCTCTCCAATGTGTTTTTCTATCACAATGATAAACTACTCAATAATGACGGCAGAGAGCAGCTGAATATCTCTGCAGTGTCAAAGTCAGATGAAGGTTTCTACAAATGTCAACATTCAGGAAAAGAGTCACTAAAGAGCTGGATGTCTGTTAGAGGTGAGGAGGATTAAAATGTTTGATTCATTTCATTAAAACTGTTTAAATGTTAGAAACAAGATGAACACTGAGGATGTTTGTGTTGTTGATGTTTGTCAGTATTTTAGCCTAAAGTCACTTTTATTCAAACAGAAAATCTCATACAGTCTGCAAATGAAAAACATTTCTACTTTATTGTTCCTTGTTTCCAGTGACCAGTTCAGTCAGTTCTTCATTTCCTGTGTTGCTCATCGTTGGACCAGTTGTTGGAATCGTTCTCATTATTCTCATTATTGTCCTGATCTTGTTGTGGCGCTGCAGACGGTCCAGAGGTGAGACATTTTTCTCCTCACACTGGATCAGATTGTTCATTCATAATCACCTTAATTATTCAAATATGGACATTGACTCTTCACTCAAACTAGCAGCAGGACGATTTGAATAACCAAAACATTTATTTTCATCAGGTCTCTGCTGCATCAGGTAAGCAGGCATCTATTTTTTTTCCCTCCCCATTATAAATCGTCGTTGTATATTTAAGATGTATGGAAATGTAATGTATTTATTCTGCTTCAGGTCAAAGGGCTCAGAGGTCAGAGGCCAGAGCTCCACCACAAACATGCCTGGAGGCCATGAATATGGATCTCTTCCTCCTGGTCAGAGTTTTATTCATGTGTCTTCAATAAACTGTTTGTAATAAATTACAATTATCCCTTTTTTTCCCCCCTCCTTTTGTTCACTGCAGAGAATGCTTATCTCTACGACACGATCGGCTCGGCTGAAGCTGCTGGAAATGGTAGATCAGATCATCTCCAGATGTTTCACATTCAATAATTGGGTAACTTACAGACAAGTAAATAATCTTTTTTGTTATCTCTTAATATTTCAGCAGCAGATGAACGCCCGGAAGTCACATACTCCCTCATCGAAATGAAATCCTTTGGGAAAGAGCGTCAGTCCCACTGATACACAATATGCACCATGAATAAATGACCCAGAATGGTTTCATCCTACATGTTGGTGATTATTTTATGTTTTTTGTCCAGAGAGGCCAGGTGGACCAGAAGAGGGCGCTGTTTACTCTGAGGTGAAAACAGGAGCTGCAGGTAAAAGCTTCATGAATGATACGATGAAGTTTATTTCTCTACAATAGACAGAGATTACAGATCTAACCTAAAAATAATGTATAAGGCTTAATAATCTTAAAAATCTATAATATTTAGAGCATAAATACCATCTTAGTGCTTTTCTCTCAGCTGCATTATAATCCATCGGCTCTATATGAAGGAACATAAATGAGTCCTGAAACCCGTTTCCTCTTTCCAGGCTCGACTGAAACCTATTCTGTGATCGACCATCAGAAGAAAGTCAAGAAGAAAGATAAGGTCAAAGGTCAGCATTTATCTTTAGTTCTTATTGGGCAAACCTTTTAAAGAATATTCTACAGGATTAAGTGTGTTGGAATATTTTTTATTCATTTTTTTTGTTGTAATTTGTGTCTTGACGTGTTCAATAAATCTCCTCCTTGACAGGGAAGTCGGGTCCAGCAGCAGCAGAGGCAGCAGTTTATTCTGAAATCAGATCAGCTCCAGCTCTGGAAAGCAGTGCTGCCATGTAGGCTGCAGCTCTCAGGGTTTATCCTGCAATTCATTACACAGCGCACAACAACAACAACATTTTTATCCGTCGTAAGAAATCTGGAGAATCTGAATTGGTCAGTCAAAGAATGATTTTCTGAGTTCCAAATCGTCTGATGTGCTTAAACGTTAGCGTCGGTATTGCAATGCAACATTTTATAAAGACTCGCAAATCGTTTTTTAGCACAACGCAAATTATGAATTGTTTTTTGTTTATTTTTGTTCTAGATGTTGCAATTAGTTCCTAAATTTGATTTGGTTTCATGTGAAGCAACTTAGTACCTCAATTTAACTTTTTATATCAGAAACTTCTGGCTGTATTTTTATCGTCAAGCTGGTTGTAAATCAAGTGGATTGATCATTTGAATACAACGCATAAAACCAATATTAAGATGTCAGACATAATTGGACACAATAGTGATTAAAATTATTTTTATAGTCTCTGGTATATAGATTGTTTTATTAATGCTACTTGTAACTGAGCAACAGTTATTAGATATATGTCTTTGCTCTTCTGTTATTATGGTTTTATAGTTAAAGCTTAAACCTGCACACTTGCTACCAGATCAAGCTTACGCTTTAACTGCTGGATGACAGGAAAGTGCTGAACTTCCCACGCCATCTTTGGTATAATATGCATCTATAGGCACCTTGGCACCTCAAATTTGTGAATTAACTCTAACCAATAATGTTAATTGCTTTAGAAGCAGCAGCTGAATTTATTCATTTTCTGTTTAAAATTATGAAATAGAAATAGTTTGGGATTAGATATATAGAGCAAGCATGTTGACTTTATAAAAACATATACATTTTGTAAGTTCTAAATATGTTAGTTTTTATATTTAGTTTCTCTCTGTAGTAGTTTTTTTTTTTTTTGCCTGTTTGCTGTAATAAAAGTAATATAATTAATGGCTTGTTCAGTTTTGTTCGTCTTGTCACGTTTTTGTTGATTTCATTATTAGCTGCCGGTGATGCTGTCCTCTCAAGGTGTCACATTACTGCATGATATACACAAAATAAACCCCCAAATTTAAACTTTTCTCCTTTTTATACTGACCTCTGAAATACTGACCTCTAGTGGCAGGTGGTGGAAACTGCTGCAAATATATATAGATATATGTATATATCTATATATACATATATAGATGTATATATAGATATATATATCTATATATATCTATATATATATGCACATTTCTTTACAGAACACGCATTAAATAATTTCATCCATCCATCCATCCATTTTCCGTCACCCTTCTCCCTAACGGGGTCGGGAGTTGCTGGTGCCTATCTCCAGCTGCGTTCCGGGCGAGAGGCGGGGTTCACCCTGGACAGGTCGCCAGTCTGTCGCAGGGCAACACAGAGACAAACAACCACGCACACACACACTCACACCTAGGGAGAATTTGGGAAGGCCAATTAACCTGACAGTCATGTTTTTGGACTGTGGGAGGAAGCCGGAGAACCCGGAGAGAACCCACGCATGCACAGGGAGAACATGCAAACTCCGTGCAGAAAGACCCTGGGCCGGGGAATCGAACCCAGGACCTTCTTGCTGCAAGGCAACAGCGCTACCCACTGCGCCACTGTGCAGCCTAAATAATTTCAATATTGCTGATATTCACGAGAACACTAAAGCAACTTGCTGCAGTTTCCACCACCTGCCACCAGAGGTCAGTATTTCAATCATAAAGGGAAGTTGATTCGATTTTAACAATAACCAAATGTGAAAATGTACCTTAAATTTGAGCTTTCTCAAACTGAGGATTATAGTAATAAACTATTTTGGAAAACTATATTTAAACTTTTTCAAATTGGACAACATAACATCACAAGATAATATAGTGCTGATTTTAGAAAACTGATGTTTATAGAATATTTCAAAAAGACAGAAAAAAACAATTAATTGTCTTTGAAACGTAGAAAATAAAAGCTAAACTTAGCAAAAAAATGAAAAAGAAATTGTCTTTACTGGGTGAAAAAAAACTATTATTAAAATGTCGCCATTCTATTTCTTTGGATATCTGGAAGATAAATAAGAGTAAGAATGATTTTATACAAGTACAAGTTAATTTTTTCATTTAATTCAAAAATAAATATACAGGAGACAGTGAATGTGTCTCGTGATTGGTTTTATAGTGACCATAGTTTTTTTTTATGACTTAAAAAAATGTTGGCAGAAAATCAAGTTGCCGTGCAAAAGGTGGCCATGGATAAATCTTAGTTTTTTTCCTAAGGGGGCAATGATACATAAAATCCATAGAAATATTGTTTTGGTCAGATGACTTGAAACAAACATTAAGGGGTACAAGGTTTCACTTTCCGATGATGCAATAAAAATATGATAACTGACGTTTGTTCTAATCATTTAATAAGAAAAGTGTCTGAACCATCTGCACAGATGCTACATTAGATCGATCAGAGTAGGAGTGTAGGACTGATTTTATTTCAATCTTCTGGTCCCAGTCTTCATGAGCTGTAGTATTTACAAAAACAGAAAAAGAAGAAGGTATACAAAACATAAGAAGTCCTACAGTGCTTCTTAACAAAGTGCCATTTCTGATTTTCTCCTAACGAAAAAAAAACTTTTTTAATCAGGTTCATTTCAGATCAATGCCTGCAAGATCACTAAAAAACAAGTCACTGCAATCAAACTTTCTCTTTTTTCCTTCCTTTGTAACCCTAACCAGCGAACGGTCGGCCTGAAACTCCAAAATACAAACATCTTCTGGTAAGTGAACGCACCACAATGAGGCGTTCACAGGTTATGTTTAGTGTGGATGCTGCTACTGAGGGAAGACGAGTCAAAGTTACTTATTTTTTAGTATTGGAACAAGTCAGAGGAAGGTCAGAGAGGCAATAAGCTGTTGGACAAACAATTTCCTACGACGTGGCCGCATGTTTTGCTAGGCTGAAGATGAGAGAGAGCAAAACTCTCAGCAAATAACAGAAAGGCTGAACATATTACAGTAATGACGCTCTCTTTTTTTCCCATCTTGAGCTTCTGGAATAATCCGCAAATACTGGCAGTCTTTTGGATGTCTTGAATGCTAGTGCAGGATCCTACTGACAGCTTAAAATCTGTAATGACTTGTTTTAAAATATTAAAATCTTTCTTTGGGATTGTGCATTTTATATTTCTTAAAAAAAAAAAAAAGGAATCAGGACAGGCTAAAACTGATTTCAGCGGTTCATAGGTTGACTAGGTTCAGAGAAAAAAAAAAAATATAGATATATATATAAAAAAGAATTGGTCAGAAAATTTTGATTGATTGGTGCAGCTCTAGTAAAGTTACATCAAAATCAAATGTCAGATTGAAAACGCAAGTCTTTCACAACGGCTCAAAATGTGGTCAGATTTTTTAAACTAAACTAAATTAATTCAATTACCAAAATACTTTTCCAACTTGTTCTTGCAGCAACAAACCATTTGTTGTCTGGGTTTTTTTTATATATATATATATATATATAAAACTTCACCCAAAAAAAAAAAATTCTTTCAATAATACAAGAAAAATTATGACTGGTTCTTCTTCTCTACAAAAACAAAAACAAAATAAAAACATTGTGGGTTCAATAAAGAAGTGCACATGTAGTAAAAAAAAAAAAAAAAAAAAAAAGGTTGTAAAGAATCTCTGGTGTGATTGCAGTGACTTTCTCTTGAACGCACCGACATGCAGGCATTGCAATCAAACAAACCTGAATAAAACTATTAAATCAACCCTCTTGTTTCATTAATGCAGCCATGCATGTCCGATGAACGGCTGCATTAACGACAACACAGCGAGAGCTACACTGATCCCATAATGAAGCCAGTCTTTCCAATGGTCCCCCATCACAACCTGATTATTTTTTTTTTTTATAACCCCGAAAACGTTTCAGAGTCAAATCCAGTCTGACCCGACTCGGCCTCAAACAGACCCTAATCTCAGATTATCTTTGTAGTCGAATAAACCAAAAGGTTCGTCAGATTAGACGTAAGCAACACAGTGTGACTTCACCGAGAGGCGAAAAACAGTCAGCTTGACGATTTGCTTCTAGACAGATTAGGGAAGAGTCTTCAAACAACTGAAGAAACCAGTGTGAGGAGTTCTGGTCCGCCGGCTCTGAACAGGCCCCGCCTCCTTTCGCGGGAGCGCGCCGCGGCTCGCTTTAGGTAGCCGCTCCCGACTCCTTCGGGTCAGCAGACAAATCTGTACACCGTGTCCTCTGCAGCTTTGGCTTTAATAGTTTCGTTTCGTTTCTTTTTAAATAAAAGAGTCCGGCGGCTGCGGGCGCGCCCGGCTCCGGCGTTTAGTCGGGCATGTCGATGCAGAGCTTCGGCGGCGGGACGAAGTACTTCCCGGGGCTCTGGGTGATCACCACGCCCGTTTTCTTGTGGAACATGGGGGCGATCTTGGGCGGCGGCTCGGGGACGGGCAGGTCGTCGACCGCCTCGGGGTCCTCGCTGCGCTGGAGGTCGTAGGACACGTTGCCGTACTCCCTGAGGAAGGGCAGCAGCTCCAGCAGGAAGTGGCAGAAGTCCTTACGGATCCCGAACCACCCTGACGGGAGAGCGGCGACAAAGTCAGACGAACGTAATGGTTATAAAACAAAAAAAAAAAAAAATCTAAAACTTACCAAAAAAAATACATTTATCTGACTTAAACCTAATTATAAATGTTGCACTAGCGTCACACTCACAGTGGTTTCCTCCTTTCTGTCCAAAGGTGGTGGCCATGAGTGTGAGCAGAGAGAGCCACAGCGGGACGAACACACACACGTAGCTCAGACTGTTGTGACCGTCCAGCTTGTGCACCAAAAGGATCTAAAAAGGATCGGGAAAAAAAAAAAACCATCTGAGTCAAAGTGAAAATCATGGATGGTTTTTCTATCCGGATCCCTTGACTCTGACACCCAAAAATTCAACATTTCTTTCTCCTAAGTTATGACACTCTGTCCTCTGATATGTGGAGTCAGTGTCGTCAAAGCTAATCCTCAAACAGCTCGTCCACCCTGACTTCAAAGTTTTTGTTTACGTCTCTCTCTTTTTTATATATATATATATAATTAACAGCCCATATATATAAAAATGACTTTACATTGTTAATTATGTCCTTGTATTTCCTCAGCTCAGCTGGTAAAACTATGAAACTGTCTCCTCACCTCAAAGGTGAGAAGAGGTACAACGATGGTCATCCAGCTGATCGCCATGGTGATGTGCGTGCGCCGTTGCTCGGCGATGATGTCTATGGAGCGGAGGAAGAGGACTGACCAGATGATGTAGTAGAGGACGACAAGGCACAGGAAGGACATGAGGATCCACAGCGGGACGCACACCACCTGCAGGACACACACACACACACACACACACACACACACAAACATTTTATCAAAATGTCACAAAATAATGGATTAAATAACTAGTTCATTTATTTCTGAACTAGAACTCATTTATTTCTGGCACATAAACAGAGCTGTGCATAACTACAGTGGAAGGAAAACAACCGTTGAAACCAGAAGTTTACAGACACGTTTGTTGTTTTAGGCCAGTTGCCGTAATTATTTATGTTTACTAAATGCCCTGCATGTAAACTTCTGATTTTGAAGACAAGTATCTGATATTTTTCTTTTATGATTTGTGGCATTCAGCAAACAGAAATTAACTGACCTAAAAACAGGAAATGTTTGGTCTGATTTAACAAATGAATAAATAAATGAAAAAGGTTTATATTTTTCTTTACTGTGTGTAAACTTCTGGTTACGACTGTACGTGTGCAGAATTTTTTTCTACGCTCTAGAGATTTTTTTCACTTCTTCCTTATAAAATACCTCTGTGAAGAATGTTTTTTTTTTTTTTGTTAATGTTGTAAAATAAGTCCATAGTGTAAAACGGTAGAGACAGTGTGTGTGTGTGTGTGTGTGTGTGTGTGTGCGTGTGCGTGTGCGTGCGTGTGTGTGTGTGTGTGTGTTGTGAGACAACAGGAAGTGTGTGTCGGGTGTTCCTCACCAGCCAAGGCCAGAGAATGATTTTGTCCAACCTCAGAGCGATGAAGATGAACTGCAGGATATTTACAGAACACAGCACCTCCAGCTGAGGGGAAACAGGAAGTTGTCATCAGCATATTCTGACAGTTTTACAGGAAAAAAAATTATTTAAGTTTCACATTTTCCCCCCAAAGTAAGAAATCTCTTGAAAACCTTGTGCCAAATACACAGACAACTAATAGCACAGACACAGAACTTTGCAAGTGTGTGTGTGTGTGTGTGTGTGTTGTTAGTTCTCCTGACCTCAAGGGAGCGGTCGTGTCTGAAGCCCCAGACGCAGGCTGCTACGGAAACGGGCGACACGAAGAAGAGCGGCATGAAGACGAGGAGCCAGAAGTATTTGCCCTTCTCCACGCGGTCGCACACCAACACCTCGAACATCAGCAGCAGGACGTGCAGCCCCACCGCGATCAGCATGGCCTTGAACTCCACGCACGTCTCCCCTTCAGCCCTGCGGGACGACGCGCAAAATGAAACGCGTTTTCCCAGCACTGTCGCCGTGACAGCGCTGATGTGCATCAGCGTCTACCTGTACTGAGGGTTGTGGGCCCACACCCCGGTGCCCACAGAGGCCCCGATGATCACCAGCAGTTTCCACAGCCATATTGGGGTAAACACAGCCCAGTAGCTCCACTGGATGACCCCGTCCAGCCTCAGGGACAGCAACACGGAGAACAGCAGCAGGCAGGAGTAGATCAGGAACTTACTGCAGCGGCGAAGAGGGCGACAGGAGACGTGAGTGGCGTCAAAGCGCAAAACGGACATGCGAAGAAAAGCAACAAAAACATTTTTTTTTTAAAATTTGGTTTTGCAAAAATCTAGGATCTGGACATTTAAAAAGAAGATCATTCAATAGAAAACACATTTATGTAAGAAAAACATAGGATGAAAAACCTCCAATGATCATGATTATTGCAACTTTATTTACAATCGACCTGCCTTCTAGCCTTCCTGTATTTAATTACTGCATGGATTTTGGGTTTTTTAGCGAGAAGCAGCTCAGAACAATCACAAAAAACTAACTATTCTTGCTACAAACTAGCAAATAATCTTTTTTTGTTGTTGTTGTTTTTTTTTTATGGGAGACAACCTGATTGGACAAATATATTACTGCTGGAAAATGATATGACGACCCCAATCTCAGATGAGCACACAACGATTAAAATGTTTTGTAAGAATCATAACATTTATCATGTCATCCTTCTGATTTAAAGCTTCTAACAAGGTAAAGAGCTACGATTAAATCCAAAACACAGGCGCCTCGATGCCCTTTTAACCTTAACTTCCTTCTTTCTCAGTTGCTTTTTTTGAGTTCCCCTGTATCAATGTATGAGAGACATCGCTGTCATTCAAAAGTACTTTAAAATAGCATTACAGAGCAGGTACTCTCTGTGTAACGCATTTTAAATATGTTGTTTTCCTGTTAAGACGTCACTTAATCACTATGACAACGTCATAATGAAAGACAACAGAATTAAAAAGGTGTGTATAAAGTTGTCACTTTATCTCAACGCACTACTGTGCAAAGTCGGTGACCACAGTGATGCGTAATGTGATGACCAACCCACTTATTAGCTGCAGGGAAGGTCATAGTTCAAAATTCGTTTTTGCGTTGTTTACATTAGCATGCTAGCCGGGCCTCTCGAAGCCGGACACTTTCATTTGGGTTCGACAGCTTCATTCAGACCGTTTTATGCGACTAGGCGGGCTACAACAACACTGCACTGCGTGTCTAAGCCCTAAAGACGCGCATGTTTGTTTTCCTTTTAATAATTTCCAGCTAAGAAGAGCCGGAGCTATGACATAGCCGAAGCTAGCTCGCGGCTAACGTTACCTGGGATTGAAGTCCTGAAAGAGTCCTCTTAAATTCATGGTGAACAACAGGGCCGGTCGGCTAGCTAGCTAATGTTAGCTTCCTCAGCCCTGGAGGAAACTTCTGTGTCTAATCTGAATGCTACACATTGTAATCTGTGGGAGAGCTCAGCCTTAGGTCTCCGGTACATTACTTAGCGTGTTATGTTTTGTTTTCTTTTTTTCCCCTCAACGACCAGCTTCACTGGATGTGACGTCATCGTTTCTCATTGATTGAGGTTGTGGGGAGAAAAGGCAATTGGGACATTACCGCCACCTCCTGGTAAGACGGACTAATCACTCGGGACCTCTAAAATAAATAAAAACAAAAAATACAATAAAAGAGCAGAGAAGACTGAATTCCATCTTTGTCTTTTATTTTGAGGTTTGGAAGCAGTTGCCTTTTACATTCTTATATTTCTGACTCACTTCAACAAACTGCATTTATGAGTCTTTGGCTAAAACAAATTTGTTATTCATTCAATAAAGTAATTCTCTGAGGACACCTGGATGTTTTACTCAAGAAGAGCAGTAATACTTTAAACTAAACAAGTTTAGTTTAAAGTTACTACAAGTGAAAGTAATCGAGTAGATGTAACTCAGTGACTTCCCACAATCTCTTGGGGTAGAAACATTTTATTCTCAGTGATGTTTTACACACTACATAACACATAATATTCTTTGACACATTGGCTCCGAAGGCAATTGTACAACACTAAAAGCTTACAATTTTGAATTTATTGCAAATTCAGCAAAATCTACAAACAAGTAAAAAACATAGTTTATAACTTTCACTGGAATCCTGCAAAGATTCTGTTGTAGCTCCTTAACTTATCATATAAAAACAATGAATCATTAGCATATTGAACTAGCAGAACTACACTAAGCATCACAAACAGTGATGAATGTGTTTTAACTATACACAATTAATAAATCTGGCTAATTTAACTGTTGTAGTACAAACAAGCCTGCAGCCTGCATGGCAGCTGCTCCTGATCGTGGAAAAAAACTGGAGCATCCGTCACCGCCTGGACTCCACCTTCCTGCAGACAACCAGCATACATTTTACATCGCTCAATATGTAAAATATTGTCTGCTAAAACCAAGTTTAGTTTAAAGTTACTAAAAGATGTTTTTTTAGTTGACCCAAAAAGACGCAAACGCGACGACAAAGACTCCAAATGAAAGATGTGATTTACCTTTTCTGTTGTTCTTTCCTTTGTTCTGGTTGATAGTTTTTATCTTCACAGGAAACCACTGAAAAGCAGATACCAATGTTATTAAAAAAAAAAAAAAAAAAAAAAAAACACTGACATCGTGGTTGGAATCAGATAATGTTGCACAATAAACAGCTTGGACGTAGTCGCTTTACTTATCGCTATTAAACATAACTTTTAGTGGAACTTCCAAATGTGGCACAGACACATTTCTTGTTGGAAGATCGCACTTTTCTCTCTTAAGAATTCGGACCACAATTGTGAGCAACTTACAGCCTATTTTGGTGAAAGATGAAATAAAAATATTGCAGTTATGCAAAACAAGAAAACCAACTTTTAAACAGATTATTCCCTGGATTATTTTTTTTGGCTCAATTAAGCAGGGCTTCTTGGTTCAGTGAAGTTTCTCTCTGCCATCTTTCCATCACTCTGACTGAACTATTAGATGCAAATACAAACCACAGTATGTATTTGACTAAATCTACACTAGAAAGTGTCATGAAAAATTAACCCTATTATTTTTTTTCCCACTCAAAATCTTGTGTTTACCTTCCACAAAGAGAAATATTACCGTCTAGATCCAGTGTGTGACTTTAAAGTTCACCAAATTCACTCCATCTTAAATACAGACATTTATGTTTTCAAATTCAGAATTTAAAGCTTAGAGGAAATATTACTCATTGGACATTTGTTCAGGTGCTTGTAAAACACGACAAAATGTTTGAAGCGTCTTATTTTTGTGGTTTCTTAAGGGAAAATGGTTCGAGCCAGGCAGACGTTCACCTGGTTTCACATTGACGTAAACACAATCCTCCTCCGGATGACGAGGCCTTCCTGTTAAAATCACAACACAGAAAAAAAGTTTCTGCTTCAAAATCTGCAAAACTTTTTTCCTTTTTCTTTCTTTTTTTTTTTCCTGTTATATGTTTTAAAACCTTGGGAAAATCTGAAAAATTTCAGGCCTTATATCAAGTGCAGTTAATCAGTTTCCAGGCGTAGTTGTTGCAGCTGTTATAAAGCATAATTACCACTTTCTGCGGCTTTGCAGGTTTCAATTTGCTCATAAAGAGACGTTTCGCCTACAACAAGTAAGGAAAATGTCACGATTAAAGTTTTGAAGTGATGCAGCTGCAGCAAAGACATTTGTTATTTAAAAAAAAATTACATAAATAAATAAAAAATGTCTGTTATATTATTACGTCTGTGTAATTATTGTGATTTCTAATGCGGCTAAAACCTTTCCTGACAATTTCAGTTCTTTTTTTTTTTTTTTTTTTTTGGTGAACTGTCTGAGACTTGTTGATGTGAAACTGAATCATCACAAAGAGAAAAATAGTGAGTCAAAAACACAAATGCAGTTAATTCTGTGACCGACCCTGCCGCAGAGAGCTGTAAACCCGACATCCGTCGTGTTTTGCTGCGATGCTGGCGGCGGAGCTCTGACCGCGCCTCCCGGCCAGAAACAGCCTGAAAGCGTGAAAGGGAAATTAACGGTGAGCGAAAGGATTTTTTTTCTCAAGGCATATTTACGATGAGAGGACATAGATCTCAACCGGACCTGATGCAGCACCACAACGAGAGCAGGAGGATGAGTCCACTAACCGGTCCAATGATCAGCGGCACGAGAAGCAAAAAGCCGGCAGGACTGGACACGGCTTGTGGAAGTAAGAGAAATTGAAACAAAAGCGTCAAAAATCCGCAGCGTATCAAATCGAAACAAATGCAGTTAACTTTTTATCTTACTAAAATGAATCAAACATTTGAATCCTCCTCACCTCTAACAGACATCCAGCTCTTTGGTGACTCTTTTCCTGAATGTTGGCATTTGTAGAAACCTTCATCTGACTTTGACACTGCAGAGATATTCAGCTCCTCTCTGCCGTCATTATGGATGAGTTTATCATTGTGATAGAAAAACACTTCAGAGAGAAGTTTTTCATTTTTATTTCTGCAGCTCAGAGTCACAGGATCTCCCTCAGTCACAGGATGAACAGGGCTCAGCAGGAGAGGAGCAGAAAAATCATCTGTAAAACAATCAGATGACGTTGGATAGGAGCTAAAATGATTAAAAATGGTCAGGGTTTTTGACAGGTTGTTGTCTTAAAAATTCTATAAAAATGTAATTTGGTAATCAATCAAAAAAATTATAATTTTGCAGAATTTTTAAACCTAAAAACTCGATCGTAGGACTTAACCACGTACAATAACAAATTAACGTTTAGTTGATTTCTTTCTCAGAGGGAGTTTTGTGTCTATTTTCATGCTTGTGCTTCGTCTGTAGTCCCTCTGCGATCCACTTTCAGCAAACGTTTCATCAAATACATGAACATGTGAGCTGACTTCATGAGCCGTTCAGTGGGTTTTTAATTTCTACTCCAAAACACCACACTGCGTCCTCACCAGTCTAGTCTGAGTTCTCTTTACATCGCAGGAAAAAAAAAAACAAACTAAATAAGACCAGAGAACAGCCAACATTTGATCAGCATACAGCAGCTGAACAGGGGAGTCTGCACTGCTTGAATGGCGTCTGCGTCGGCTGCTTTGCAAAAGGTGTCAATGTATCAAACGCTTGCAAGAGGCGCCTGTCGCTCTGCTGAGACAGTGACTATGAAAACCGATTGCTATCTCGGCAGTCAGTAGAGATAGCAATCGGAGCCACGGACCTACTTAAAGCTTTGGCCTTCAAGTAGGTCAGAGCTATAACACAAATACGTCACTTTTGATCAAATGGAAAAAGAGGCCAAAGAAAAGATAACCAGAAAGTGTGCATTTCCTCTGAAAATGCAAGCGCGAATGCTGAATGCTTTTGGTGAAAATGGCAAAAAGCGTTTGAAAGCAGGAAGGTAAGAAAGAGTCCAAACCAGTTGGCTTTTTAATTTGTTGTTCCAGCGACAAATTAATCATCCAGCCCTGAAGCTGGATGATCGACTGGCTTTAACAGGCAAAACAAACCCAACATTTTAGATTGTAATTCTTAATTCTGCCACCAGGTGAAGCAGTTTCCCCCATGAGGTGAAAAATTCATAAAAAGCTGAATATTTTAAAAAAGTCTGAAGGTTCTGAATACCAAGAGATATAGCCGGCTTTAGGAGAGCAAGTATGAAAGTTGAATGGTGAAAATAGCGCAAAGTACGCAGGAGAAGAAGCGCGGCGACTTTTACGGAGCAACCAGCAAAGTGGAACTTAATAGTGTGAATGCCTCCAGCATTAATAATACTCATAGTAATAAGCCAATGTCTTTACCCTGTACAGTGACGTTGATGGCGTTGCTCGTCTCTCCAGATCGAGACTCACACCAGTAAACTCCATTATTATTATGGTACGGTTCAATGGTGCATGTAGATCCAGTCATTGTCCCCCAGTAGGAGCAGGTTAAGTGTGACAGTCGTCCTGTTTCTGTGAACCTCATCACTCTCCACTCAGTAAAGTTTCCCTCACAGCTCAGAGACACAGAGTCAGAGCCGAAGTGTTGAACTCTGTCAGGATTCACTGAGAGAGAAGCTGCTGGACCAGGATCTGGAAACGAGACAGGATTTCATCTGAGAACAGAAACATCTTTGACATGTTTCACTGAAATGCTTCTTTGCTTTGTTTCCATAGTAATGAAGAACACAGCAAACATTTCAGCAGGCTGACCAGAAATATTTCAGTGCTTTCAAATCAAAATAAACTACCATAGAGGAAATGATTCTTTCATAGTGGATTTTACCGGTGAATGTTTCTTATGATCAATGTTTCACTTCAGCTCTAAACTTGATGGCTGATTTTATTTCCGGCCTGCTGACGTCTTTAGCTTTTCTTTTTATCTGCTGTATGGATTTGCCAGAAATCTATAGGAATTTACCTCATGTTTCTGTCAAGATTAAATGCTACTGAAAGAATCCAGAGGAGGTTTATCATCCCATAATGTGAATGATGTATTAGACGGCGATGGTCAAAAAGATTTTTTCTTTCCAGAGTTGCGTGTTAAGTGAACAGAAGTCAGTTTTCGTAATCTTTTATTTGTACAAAAGTCGAAGAAGCGCCTAAAAGGAACATCGGATCAAGCTAAAAACCTCTGAAACTTGTTTTTTATAGACAGCAAAGTCAGAAACAAACTGACCTGCAGACCAGACAAACGTTGGTTCGCTGTAATAAGTGTAAAACTTTGGTTCTCCTCTTCCTCCTCTGCACACAAATCCAGCTGTTTGAGTCGATCCATCAATGATGAAGGAGTTCTGTTCGGTCCCATTGGTGCTGCCAGGAAGCAGCTCATAGCTGTAGCGGCTGGACGGATCAGGAACAGCTTTATACCAGAAGAACCTCCATCCTGCTGATCGAAGCTCCAGACCCTCACAGCTCAGAGTCACTGAGGCTCCAGGATTCGGCCAGGATGGAGACACAGAGAGGACAGGCTGAGGTTTGGGGGCTGGAGAGACATTTGAAACTGGGTCAAACATTTTTCCGTATCAACTTTCATCTTTTCATTTGAAAACCTCCGCTGGTCATCCGTTTAAGAAGCCCCTGCTTCTTCTACCCCTTCGCCTTCAGCACGTCATCGCAACAACGCTTCTCCATAAAGTATTTATCAATATTTGTAGGACTGTTGCACTGAGAAGTAGCTCTCACAATAAGCTCAGCAGGTGTGTGGTTTCATCGGGCGTTTGCTAATTGCTGCTGACTGGTCTGAAGGAGCTGAGTGAGGGAGCCGCAGGGAAGAGTTAAAAATGTGGTTTTATTATTGTTTTAAGAGCTATTTAGTTCAAGAAACAAAAATCACGTAAATGATCACTTTCATTCAAATGATAAATAATCTACTTACACACAGTTAGTTTAATCGCGTCACTCCAAGGCGTCAAGCCTCCTCCTTTCCCTCTGCAGCTGTACTCTCCACTGTGAGCCTCAGTCGCTGAGATGTTCATGTATTCAGACAGGATTAGAGACTTTCTATTGGTTGTCCTCCATTCATACGTCCACCGGGCTCCTCCAGCTTCCTGGATGTGACATCTCAAAATGACTGTCTCTTCTCTGAAGACCTGAGGCCAGCTGGGACGGAGAATCACCGAAACCCTGCGAGAAGCTACAGCAAGAAGCACGATCAGGAGGCAAAAAAGTCTGAAAACGAAGCACCGAAACAAGACGGCGCGACATCCGTAACGTCTCGGCATCTGTTTTATTACGAAGGAATGTACGTTTGGAGCATTTGATCTCATCCGGAGAACCACGAGCAGCTTCACGCTACATCCAGTCGTTCGCAAACGTACATTGCAGCCGTGCCCGTCTGACGGAAGCATGTTGCCGTTTGCACCAGGTCTTCTGACCTCCACCAGGGTCCACCATCACAAATACGTCGCATGTCATAACATTAGAATAGAACAGAACTCAAGTATCATCCGTTGGTAAATGTAGGTGCAGCAACGTCGTCACGTCTTTATTAAATGAGTCAAAAATACAAGAAAGAAGAAAGCAATAACATCGCATAGGTCAGAGGTCGTTTGCATCCGATACATGTGGATCGTTTCTCTTCAGACCAAAAGCGAGACGATGTTAGACAAGCTCTCTGCTTCACTCACCCTCTGCTGGTGTCGTTGTCCTGTCGGCCGTCAGGGTTGCTTTGACACCTGCAGGCAAGAAAACCACAAGGACGCCTTCAACCGCTGATGTTTAGAGCGTTTTGAACAAATCTGATCAAATGTTTTTCCATATCAGATCTAAACTGAGACTGAGTCACGCTGGACTGCACCGTGACGTCATCCGAATCAACAAGTCAGGCGGCATCAGAACTAAAGTTTGACAAGCAGAACCTCGCCGACTCATCAGAAAGAGCAGAAAGAAAGGTTTCCAAACTCTCAGTCGTGTGACTGATTTACATAACATGTTTCGCTTTGTGATAAAGTGTCAGAAGCAGGAAGGCTTTTCAGTGATATTCTAACTTTCTGAATGGGTCAGTAAAAACAGATGTGAGCTAAAACTCAAAAATCTAGGGAGTAGTGAGCCATCAATCCGCTTTCTGTAACTGCTTGTTCCTGTAAGGTCGCTTGGGTGAGTAGAGGGTTTAGCTTCACTTTGGAGTTTAATCGATTTTCTTGCATAAAAATGTCTATAATAACTTAGATAGGTGCAAAAAAAAAAATAACAGGACTTTTACAGCCTTCTGTAGTCATAAAAACTGACACTCTGAGTCTCGAAGGTCGGTAAATCGACTCAGACAGGAGCACGGGTCGTTCCGGAGACATGCCCGGCAACGTCTCATCATGAAGAAACATCTTGTTGAAACACTGATCAGAAGGTCGGTGGTGTACTTACAGAAAAATCCCAGCATCCAGAGCAGAGTTTGCCTCATCCTTGCATCCTTCTCGGCAGAAAGGCCTCTGGAAGTCGGAGCCTAATATGTACACATATCATATGAAATCATACTTTTACTTGTCAGTGTCCCCTCTCTGCGTTTCCTTCCCTTCTACATGAAGTTCACACCACGCCACAGCAAGGCTGTCTGCAGCGGTTGGTGGTGGTTTGCATTTCCTGTCCACTGCAGAGATACCTAAACCCGTGTTGATGCGTCGGCTTCCAAAAAGGCACAACGTCTTAGTGCATATTGCTGGCTGGGTTTTATTTTTTCATTTATTTTTGCTCTGGTAAAGAAGGAAAGCGCTGCGCTGATTTTTACAAACAGAAACATCTCTCCCGTGTGGGACCGTTTCTAAAAGACTTACTCGTCCGTTCTGCATCTTTTGTACGCTTTTAGGTTGACGGGTGAGTTTTCTTCCGAGGCGCCTTCTGACACAGCGAGTTCCTCCGTCCACCACCGCGCCACCACAAACAGAGCGGAAGAACCCCGGCGTGCAAACGATGCAGGTTCCCCAACACCCAGAGCACACAGCAATGCACAGGCCCGATTTATTTATTTGTTTGTTTTCTTTTTATGGGGGGTTTTTACTGTAATCCATAGGGGGGCGCAGGCAGTCTTTGGGAACCACTGCTGTAGAGAGAACGCTTACAGTGAAGGCTGGAGAGCCACAAGCCTGTTTCTCTAAACTAACTTCAGAGCTCAACAAAATCAATTTAGTCGTCATCCTTTGCCTCAGTTGGTCTTTGTTGCCAGTCTGGCAGATTGGAAAAAAAAATCGTCATTTTCTCACAAAGAGAACGTTTGCGTTTATGAAAGAATCTGATCTTATCTGCGAAGAGCTTACGTTGGGTTTAGTTGGGCCCGATGTGGTTTAGTTGCATTTAAATGTTGGCCTCATCAAAAACACCTCTGAATTGAATTTTGCCTTTACTGGTTTCTTTTGCTTGTAAAATATGGATAAATTTACTAACTTCATGTGTCGTGGACATTCTGGAATTTTATCTTCTTTTTTTTTCTTTTTTTTTTTTGCCTCGTTTGATTGCTCGTGTGCCAAAGCACATATATATATTTATATATAGCAGTTATTTGGCAAGAGGTGGACACCCTGGACTGGACGGTCCATTGCAGGGAAACAACAGATGTACACACTGAGGACAATTCAGAGAGATCAGTTAATAATGAAAAGAATTTGTATGACATACAACAAATACATGTTCAGAGAATCACGTGTAATCCAAGTCAGATTAGGATTTAGTCACTTGCAAGGCTTCACTTTTGATACTTAAGTATCATGGTAATAATAATATTCTTCACCCTGAGCCTTCATCCACATTACTAAAACTGGAGGGATAGAAACAAAAATTGATAATTAAAAATACTTCATTTAACTTTAATTGGTTCCAGTGATGCTGATCTCAGAAATGTCCCTTAGATACTACCTGAACTGATACGCCATTTTTGATTGTTTGTTATTTGCTGCCACCTCGTGGTGCAAAATGGAAACTGCAACACGATTATTGCCTGATAACCATCATCGTTTCAGTCGGAGGCCCCAAGTTTGGGGGGCAACAACACTGGATCCAAGAGACTCTTAGGAACAAAGTCAAAGATTCATGAAGTTTGAAAAGCAATAAAGGGAATTTTGTCAATATGTCAATAAGTCTTATATGGCAGGCCATTTCAGCATAAAATCAGTTTCCTCCCATCATCTGAAATTACATTCCAGATAACAGATAAAATGAAGGATGAAGAGAAAATAATTGACAGAATAATTGTCCCTTTCATTTTGTGGTTTAGAAGCAGTTTGTTTTTCTATTCCATTTCTGACAGAAGCAGATCTTGAGCCTGGTTGGTTTCATTCTGCACAGTCATCACCGCGTGCAACTCATTGATTTTATTTTTAGCTTAGACATGAACTCAGGGGGTTTTCCTTGTTTTCCTACTTTTGCTTTTATTTTCACCGTTTTGAGTTCTGTTTTCAGACTGACGTTGAAATGCTGAAGGAATCCACCCTGCTGCACGTTTTGTCATTTAGTCTCCATGTTTCACATCGTGTGATGCCTGCCTAGCGCTCGCAGGGACGTCTGGTCTGAGAGAGTCTCCTACGAATGTATTAAATATCAACTTCCCTTTTTACAAATGTCACAATAAGTTTCACCTTCACAGAGAAAAACAATGGGGAGAGATCTGCACATTTATTTAAAACAAGATGAAGTCAGTAACAAGGGTTTTGTTTCAGAAAGCTTGTACAGTGAAGCCTGCTTCATGACAACGCAATCAACTTATTCTGAAGAAATATTGGCAAAAAACACACAAAGTAAACAGTTTCGCAACCACCCCTGTGATCATGCAATCATGTGCCTCAGCTTATGAAATGAAAAAGTGCAGTATAAAGTGCAATGGCAGGAGGCAGTGACATAAAAATAAGAACATTAAAAAAATGCATCAGAGAAAACGGTAACATTTTTATGGACACATTTGTAAACTGAAAACTTGGAACGCCACATTTAAAACTAAACGGAGGAGTTCTTTTTCTAGTGGCTGTAAGGGGTTTCCAGCAAAAAAAAAAAACAAACAAAAAAACAGTGTGACCACATCATGTGGGCAAATGTGTGCTTCTGTTTGGCCATTGGAGTGCAAATCAAGTGTTGATTTGTTGCATAACCCGTGCTTTATTTCCACATTGCAATCAACATTGTTTTTTCTTCTTTGCTAAAGTAATGTCCTAAAGTCAAACAGAGTATTATACGATCACTAAACTTCCCCTTTTCCAGTTTTTCTTCTCATCAAACAAGCTTAAATTACATTTAATTTGCCGCAAAGCCGGCAGCAGTCTCGATCACTGCAACGTACATCGAACTTTTTATGAGGATGGAAAAGAAAAATCAGAAGACACTGCGCAGTCTACCCTGACAGTGTTCCCACTGTCGCCGAAAACGTGAATTGCTCACCTCTGACACATTCATGCAATGAGGAAGCAGCCAGCAACTCAAGCGTTGAAGATAAGTGAGACACAGATAAGAATAAGTGGAGTGAAGCCTCTGGAACGGCGCACGCCGCCTGGCGGGACAGACAGACAAAAAACAAAGCCAAGGAAAATATAAATCTGTCATTTCCTGTTCCGACTGGAAGACAACGCAAACGAAACGTCAAGGAGATAACATGAAGGGTTGGGTGAAAACAGGAGCCCCGTTACGAAGCTTAGGATTAGCCGCCACGCTAGCCACATTTTAAGTATGAAGGGTGTGAACGTTCACAGGCAAAAAAAGATCCATGCAGTCGCATAAGAAATGCATGACTTAAAGGCAATTAGCAGTCTGATTTAAAAGAAGCCTACATTGTTAGCACTTTTACTAATCGATAGCCAACTGGATATTGATGACAGGAGGGGGTAATTTCAGACGACGGCTTTTTCTCACCGTTCAGATCATTCTGCCTCGTTGCTTCGTGATGGAGGTGCGTCTCTGACGGAACGGTTTTATTCGGTTTCAGGTTAGAGTTTTCATCTGAAAGGACAATTTCAAACACGGGTTATGAAGCATGTCCCATGAAACCGTTCGCAATATGTGTAATAAATAGTTTAATTGGGCATTTGGAGCAATTCAGACAACATAACTTCATAGCACAGGAGCTCAACACAGGGATGTACTTTCACTATCGTTTTTTCCCTTCTCTATTCAGAGAAGATGGAGGATCATTTCGGCATTAGGATCCATCCCTAATGTTATTCCATTAAGGATGCATCAATGAATGGCTCACTGTCAGAGCTGAGTCACTGCTGGTGAGTGAATTCAGCCTCTTGACTCAAGCGGTTTAGATCAGGAACTGCGTCTAAACGTTGCAGATGACACAGATGAAGTCGGCGAGGGATCGTCTCATGACTTCAACTCACCGACAACAAGGCGAGCAACTGAAGATTTGACGCTGCCCTGCAGCTTCGGGACGAAGCATTTGTATTCCCCTTCGTCTGCAGTCGTGACGTTGGTGATGACGAGGGATACGTTGCCGTGTCTGAGGCCGTCTGCGAACAGCGCCGTCCTGCCGCGGTACGACGAGCTCTTCACGTCCAGGACCTCGCGGTTGTCTCGGTAAAGATGTACGTATTCTACTCCCTTTGCCCGACGTTTGGCGTCCGGCCTGGACCACTCCACGGTCATGTCCACCATGTCCAACTGAGGCTCCACCAGGCACTGGAGGACGACATCATCACCTGGTGCAGCAACCACTGGTTGGCGCGAGCTTGTTACCTGATAATGACCTGACAAAGGATGAAAGAAATCTTATCTTTCATAAGATAAGATAAGATAACCGTACAAAAACCCTGATGTTTTTGTACGGTTATCTTCCAGATTCTTTCTGTAAAAAAAAAAAAAACAACACGAAATTGTTATTCCATAGCACATGAATCTATAAGCAATCTTTAAATTTCCACGTTCACTTCAACATTGAAATTGTTGACGTGAACAGCTGACACCAAACAGTCTGCCAGACCAGTTTATGTTGATAAATTATTACATTTAGCTAAACATTACTGCAGAGCAGACCTTCTGGCACGCAGATTAAAACAAATACAAATAAAAAATTTAAAAATAAATTTTTTGAAGGAAAAAAAAAAAGACTGAAAAGGGGCACGAGGGGCATCAAGGATAAAAGGAGCAGGGGCTCAAGCCCCCTTCGTCCCCCCCTCTCAGCACGTGCCTGCAGTCCGGCGCTGAATATCCTGGGAAAGTTACATTTTCTTGTGAGCCATGTTAAAGAAGAACAGAACAAAGGACCGCAGATGGAAAATGCACAACCGACTTGCTTCCCTTGTCATTTAAAAGAAAGCATATCATAAAGTTTGTGCTCAAACAGCTTAAGAGCTAATGCCAGCCCAAGCTAAACGATAGCAGAAACAAACTAGTATTGAAAAGACGTCCTTGTTCACTCACCTTTAACGGGAGTTGGGGTGAAAATGAGAGCAAACAGAAGTAAACAGAGGCCCAGCATCACCAGCATCCGGTTCTCCCCACTGTCTGACGGGAAATGAGTTTGTGACTCAGCTGGTCAGGCTATTTAATCCTCGCTGCAGCAAGGTGGGGTCGGCCGGGGCGGGGGACGTATACCTTACGTCATTTAGAAATGACGTAAATGACGTGAAATGACATTTAGAAATGACGTATACCTTACGTCATTTCTACTTGTCATAGTAATGTAATGTAATTCATCTCAGAGAGGTATTTTGTCTAGTTAAATATAATCAGAGATATGTTCATTTGCTAATGCGTCTGGTCATAAAACACCTTGTTTGTAAGGGAATTTTTGGAAACAGGATTTATGTTAAAATGGTCTGTCGGTTAGCGGTCCCATTGCGCCCTCTGGTGGAAATCCTGAATAAAAAGTCACAAACTCAATTTCGTTCTGGGCCAAATCAAGATCATGAAGGCTCTTAAAGGGCCGGTTGTGCCTGAATGTGTTGATAAAACCTGTTCAAAAACTGTTAATATGTCAATGAATTCTTAAAATGACATAATATTATTGAAGATCTTTTCAGTCCCTTCAGGAACTAATAATAAATGCGACTGTTTATTTACTCGCTGTATAAATCATGGACTATAATCAGACATCAACTAAATTCTCAAGAAACTGGAGGGATTGATTGATATAAATTGGCAGTAAACAGATAAAAACTGCATTGATATGATCGATAATATAATATTTAATCATACTTTAGTTTAGTCTAGTCTGTGGAGGGCCACATAAAAAGCTACGGCAGGCAGGATTTGGTCCCCGAGCCTTGAGTTTGACACATGTGCACTAACCCAACATAGGCGACCCCCAGATCCTGCTGTTCAATTTGCCTTCTTATAATGAAGCCAAACTACAACTACAGGGCTTCAATGTACGCGTGTGCGCACAAACATTACACAACAAAATAAGTTGTTGCTGTTTAAACCAGTCAAAAGCAGAAATAGCATCTTTATAAACCTGCATCACAATTCAAATCCAATTATAACCCCTTAGTCATCAAATTTGCACCTGAAACTCAGTTGAACACAAGTTACACCGAGGTTCTCTAGTTAATAACACAGTTGAATGCGTCACAGACTGACATGGTTTCAGTTTGTGGATTGGTTCTTTTGAAAAAAAAAAAAAAAAAAAAAACAGGGTTTCACCATCAACCTTTCCACGGCCTACAAGTGCAAATTTGCATTTTTGCTACATCCTGGCAACCTGCGTCTTTCCTTTGAAAAGGCCAATGACGTGTGATCAATTGCGTTTGTATAAAACAAAAACAAAGGCCAAAAGGTCACCAAAAGATCATTTTCCTTAAAAGAACATATTTTAACACAGAAAAAGTAAGCACAGATATCCAACGTTGAAATTTCAGAGGCATTTTTTTTTATTCAGATTTACTTCCATATAAGAAAAATCAATTTTAAAAAAATGGCAAAGTTAAACTTTGAACTATTTTCTACTTTTTAGACCTAAAAACAAAACAACTGTTTGTTGCCCTGTTACGCTGTTGAAGCACAAAACAGTGTTAGTGTTGTAAACTAGACAGCGTTACTATTAACTTGCATATGTGACTTCTTCCCTTGTGTGGAATCTACAGTTTCTCCTCCTTTTATAGGCAACCAGTAGGGGGCGCCAAAAAAAACACTCATTACAGGACAACTATGAAACCCATTTCAGCAGAATTTAACCTGAACCATTTCAACTATGTGACGCATACAGGCACGCACACATTACGTTTGATCAGAAGACTTACCCCGAAAAAAAAAAACAAAAAAAAAAAAACATTTTGAGCATCACTTATTGATTTTTTTCTTCTGCATTGGAGGCGTGCAGCTGGCGACACCTCTTCAGACAGCTCAGTCTGTCGTCGCCCAGCAGGGAGGAAGCATGAACTTCACTGCACTTTGCGCCGCTGCTGTCGGTGAGTTCGACATGTATTTACTCACTTTACTTTATATGTGCTCATTTCACAAGAGGTGAAGCTCCAGAAAGCAGAACTTTGTCTGTGATGTCAGGTTTTCTGTCTCAATGTGTTTCCAGCGATTAAACATGATTTGCTGAAAAAAAAAAAAAAAAAAAAAAAAAAAATAGACCTGTCCAGTTTCTGTCAGGGAGAATCCTCTTGCTTTGTCTCGTTGGGTTTATTTGTGACGCTATAAGTGAAAATCATAATGTCAGATGTTACTCAAACGCGGATGTTTGACCATCGGTCCTTGATAAACCTCTGTAGTTATCACTGTCTCGTGTGGTTTCGGTTTGTGACATGATCACATTTCAACACATTTCCCCACTTTGCCTCGGTCTGACCTCGCTGCTCTGCAGGAACCTGCTTCCGCCTGTGTGGGTGAAGACTTGACACCAGATCACCACAGACCCCAAGTTATAAACTAGAAATGTCACATCCGTTTTTACACCTACTTACAAAAATACACAACCGTCTCCGATTCATGACATGGACACCTTTACATGGAAGAAAAAAAAAACCAGCTGTGGTTAATCCATTTTGAACTTCATTAAATCTTGTCTTGCTTGTATTAAGATTGGAGAATTTGAAACGCATAAAAGGCAGTGATAATGGGAAGCTGGTGAAAAGGCAAAAACAGTCAACTCAGGATGTGGGAACCGAGCAGAAACGGTTCCAGAAGTTACTAAAACCGATCCAAACTCTCCTCCTTTCTCTTTCAGCGGTTGTGAGAATCCTCCCAGACAGATCTCAGTTCTTTCAGTATGACTCGGTCACGCTGAGCTGTGTGGCCGCTGAGAACTCTTCCGACTGGACAGTGAAGAGAAACACGACCGGCGGCGAAACGGCAGACTGGGGGAAGAGAAACGGGTCACGGCGTTTAATAGACGCTCTTTACCAGTTCGACAGCGGGCGGTACTGGTGTGAGTCCAGAACCGGGGCATGCAGCGAGGTCATTAACGTCACTGTGACGGGTGAGTGCGGGCAAACGTTTGGCTTGTTTCCGTCGACGAGGAGGAGACGTTTTGATGAAACTGGCAAATTATTTGTCCCCCCCCCCCCCCCCCCCCCCCGTCTGTCGTCCAGAGGGCCCCGTGATCCTGCAGAGTCCCGTCCTTCCTGTCGCCGAGGGGGAGGCGGTGACTCTTCGTTGCATCCATAGCAACGCCTCTTCCTCCTCCAACTTCACAACGTTTTATAAGGACGGCCTCCTGATCGGAAGCAGCTCCACCGGGAGCATCACCATCCCAGACGTTTCCGAGTCTGATGAAGGCCTGTACAGATGCGACGTCGCTGGAGCAGGGGGATCCCCAGAGAGCTGGCTGTCAGTCAGAGGTGGGATGGAAATACTGCGATGAATTTCAGTGCGTTTGCATGATGGAAGTGGGCGTCAACCACTCATTCTTGGCTTTTTTTTTTTCTAACCTTCACACCAAACTGTTTTTTTTCCTCCTCGTTTGTATGTCGCCGAAGGACGCGAGCAGGACTCCTTTTGCTTTCATCCCGTATACGTGATACTTCCTGTTGTTGCCACCTGCCTCTCGTTTGTCTGCGGGATGCTGCTCTGCCTCAGGAGGCATGTCAGAGGTCAGCCCCGTTCCTTATAAATCAAGCGACTTTTTTTTAAATGCAGATTGCGCCTAGCAAAATTAAAACAAGAGATAAGAAAAGTATCTTTTTTGCCAGATAGCATGTATATGGGTTTTTTTTTTAGTGCTTGCCAACATGGAGAGAAACCACCAACAAAGAGGATCAATACCCTCCTTTCCTACAAATAAGAGAATGTTAACACTTTATTTGACAGGTTGTGAATAAGACTGTTATAACACCGTCATAAACGTGTAATAACACCTGTCATGAACATGACGTAAGTCTTCATGGGTATTTATGACTGTTTTCATAAAGTGTCATTTGGTAAATCATGACACTTTTAATACAACGTTGACATTATTCGAAATGCCTTTTGTTATGACATCTAACCAAGAAATCATGAGCTGACATAAATGTGTTTAAAATGTCTATATTGTGAACCAGATGCTGTTCAATATTGATGTAGAAACTTCTGCTCCGTAGCCAAAGTGGATGATGACGTGTCCTACACTGACGTCGCCTTCCCTCACACAGAGCTGCCGGAAACAAACGCAGGTAAACAGGCCAACACACGGACTCGCATATAAATAGCAGTAAGACCTTTGCTTTGACTTTCATTTCAACACAACACTTTGATGCTTGTTTCAAAAAAGAAAATGAAATTCTTTAACATAGCCGTCATAAATCAAGGTTCTGACTATTTGGACGTTTTTTGATGACTCCGGATTGAATTTCTATTTCATCGATCGGTTAAGCAAAAATTAACCGACTTTTGTTTCGTTTCTATTCAGAAATGAAACAAATCAGAGGCCTCCAAAGGTCTTCACTTTCCACTTAACCTTTACCACACCTTACATAGGTGTGGTAAAGGTTAAGTGAAAGATACATGCAAACTTGTCCTTGTAAATTGACGAATGACTGGAATGAAACTTTTTATTTGCAGAGGTGACGTCAGAGCTAATGCTGTACTCAACAATCAAACCAGGAAGCTGCTGAAAGGAGCCCACCTGATATCATCAGTGGTATTTTTTGTTGGATCTTTATGTGTTTTATGTAGTGTCTGAGACAGAGGGCTAATGTAAAATCGAGACTTTTGTATAAAAGACTTTTACACAAAAGTCACAAAATGATGTGTGACATTTCTCATTAGCATTTGTTTTAAAATCAGAGCGAAACAAGAAATGTTTTGACTTAAATCTCACAAAACATCATGCCTTAAGTTATCCTGCGATTCACATATCGATGTTTTGATATTTTCTCAGTGGCAGATCTTCCCAGTCAGACATCATAATAATAGGATTTTATTATTAAAACAATACACTTCCTGAAAAGTGTTTTTTTGTAAATGTCAAGTGGGATTCCTATAGATTATAAGAGTATTAAAATGTAGCATTATGATAAAGATGTTTTTCTTGTGTAGCAAAAAAGGGCATGTTGTCAATATGTCAATAAGTCTTGATTGTCACCTACCAGTGGTAAAAAAAAATAAATTATGTCAATACACCACAGACAACTAAAGACCCAGTTCCAAATAAAATTTTACATTCATATAACTCCTTTATAAATGTCATCTTTAAAGCTAGTGGTAAGTGAATGTTTTGTAGCAATCAGTAAAATGTTTTAGCTGATCTCTCTGCTGATGCAATAACTCCCAACATGAGCTCAATATGAAGGTTAGATGATTGTGATCACATTACTGTAGATAATAACTGATTTAAAGTCACTTTAAACTGTGCAACATCCCACCTCTTAAAAAAACCAACGAGGCGAAATCGTCTTCAGGTGCGACTCAGACGATGGGAAACATCAGTTGCAGTTAAAGACTCGTTGAGAAAGACATTCTTAAACCTAAAAAGATTTTGGAGCCGATTAGATCCTTATCATCAAACTGACTCACGAAAGTGAGAGTTGTATGGAATGAAGGAAATGTGTGCAGCATGAGATTCTCTCAAACGGAGTTGAAACCTCAACATTCATTGAATATGTTCTGATGCAGCTTCATGCCTCTTTGTGCTTCTGATTGTCGTTACTGTTGAAGCCCAAAAACACTCAAACCTAACAGTTTTGTGGTTTCACTAAGTCACCGGTGGTATTTCATATCGACAGCTTTCAGGCATCAATCACGTTTCAACCATTTTTACATCTTGCACAGATTTTTTCATGTTTTTTTTAAAGAGCACTTTTAAAAACCTTCAAAATACAGTAAGAAAAATACCAAGGTTGACACTCGTCACATTTCTTTTCAGCTTTAATGTTGCAGACTTTCTCCAAACTTCTGAAGTTTCTACTCATTGTCAAATTTGTTAAAAATATATGAAGGCATTTCATCCTTTCAGAGTACCAAAGGAAACAGCTGTCCCAGACAGAATGAAATCTTGAAGACATATTTTTGAAACGCACACAATACAGACCACAGGCCTAGCTCTTTAAACAATAATCTGATTTACTTTAATCACATAAACGTTTCACGTTTCCCAAAACCGCTAAAACACAAGCGGACACTCAGTTCCTCACACCGGACACCAGGGGGAGCTGTGGGTGTATGTTTTAAAGTTGTCACGAGAAAGCCAACTTTGAAAATCTGAGGCACAGACATGTAGTTATACATATTCTTACAAGTCTATAAACATTCATAAAAATTTACTTACTTTATTGCAGTAAAAACAATAAAAAAAAATAAAAAAATTAAAAAGTCACATTTGCATATCTTAAAAAGGTTCATAAACACACAAAATAAATTACAATAAAATCCATTAATACTTAATAAATGTTCAGCTCAACCATCTTATTCAATAGAATCTTTGAGCAGCAAAAAGTAGTGAATTGGAGTAGAAAGTATTTACATTACATTCATAGAAAATATAATTCACTTGTTTTAGGAATGATAAAGTTATATTTGAAGATAAAGTGTCATCAAGATATGTAGACAATATTTCACCAAGTCTCCTTTCGAACACTGTCATAATTTATAGTTAAAGCTTAGAAAATGTGGTCCCTTCACCTGTAACTGCATTTTTTAAATCAGCTGTAAACAGTTGTAATAAGCCAACATTCTCACCAAGCAGTCAAAGCTTAAAGTTTAAAAGTTAAAGCTAGCTATCACATTAAAACTCACAAATACTCTGAATGACCCGCGACAAGCAGAGCTACAAAAATATATATTTATCAATAAAAAAAACAATGCCCCCATAAACAGGACCAGCACACGAGACTGAGTGTGTTCTTTAAAAGCTGTTACTTTTAACAGCTTTTAACAGCAGAAGACGGTTGGCACCATTTGTCTCCCAACTGTACCCGTTTGTCATCACAATTATGACGGGCATTAGCGTAACACTAGTTGCTTCTGACTTGTTTCTAAAACTAGTTCTAGCTCGACAAAGACTTTTCTTGCTTCGAAGGCAGGCGACGTTTGATGATATGTAGAAAAATACGTATCAATCGACAACCTGAAGTTTAACAATTATTTGTTCTGAGCATGAACGGACTGGAAGAGTGATTGTCATAAAAAACAAAAAATAAGTAAAAAGACAAACAAAGAGGAGAAAACAATGAGTTTTGAAATATGGCAAATTCAACATTCGGTTTTAGAGCTATACTGACCAGATACGTTTTTTAAATAGAGGGTTCAGGTATCTGCCGTAATTGAAGATACCAACTAGGTAAGAGACTTCAGAGCACCCCAATTTGAAAGGAAGAAAACCTTGAAGTACCATTTTGGAACGGGTCTGTCCCATTTTTTTATATCTGTATCCAATCATCACAGGCTTAAATGCTATGTCGTAAATTTGTCTCAGTAGCCCATGCTAATGGATCAGAGCCTCTGACTCTTCGGTTAGACCTGCCAGAACGCTGAAGGGGTTACCTCCGACTGCAACGGTGTACCTACGGGGAGACCTGGTAACACCAGCATGAGAACTGGAAAAACTCATAGAGCGGGAAGGTTTGTTGTCTTTCGAAGCGGAAGCTGAGGACAAACCGGGGAAGGCAGAACTTTTGTTTCTGAAAAGGTCAGAAGTGCTTTTGGGTCTGTCCTTTTTAAGAGGAGCAGGGACTTGTCTGGAACCAGCCGGTTTGGGGTCTTTCGCCTTGGACACGTTCCCAGACTTTGGATTGTGGCTCGCTGATGTGGCTGCTGGTGGTGTGTTGCTGTGGTCGAGGGTTTGGGTAACTTGGTGAGAGGCAACAAGTGAGGATGAGGAGTTGGTTGTAGGTTGGTTTTGCTGTTGAGCAGCACTGAGTTTGGATTTAAGTTCTTCTAGTTCTGCTTTTTGTTTGGCAATGATTTCATCTTTTACAAAAATGTGAGACTTCAGCCCTGGCAGATCTTTGATTTGTGCTTGTAGCTCTTTGATTTGTGCTTGTAGCCGTTCTTGTACCTGAGTGTTAATGGCATTTTCCGTACTGGGACTGGGCGGCTGTTGTGGTTGAGGCGATTTCTCCCTGCAATCTGTGAATGAAGGGGAAAACAGGTAACACTTGTGTTTACATACGTAAATGAGAGGTCTATGCGTCTCTACCAGCACTATCGGAAACGCCGAGTACTTTCATCAGTCAATATTGCCAACAATTCCAGTGTGGATGTTTTTTTTTTTGTACGATAACTTACACAAGGCAAAGGGATATTCAGTCTTGAAAAGTCATTGAAAAGACTCATACAGTCCATATCTAACATTCCATATCAGAAGAAAAGAGAAGTTTTTGTGTGTTCCAGCAGTAAAAAGTTGCAGACTTACAACAGCGTCCAAATTTCTTCCACAGAAAATAAGCGACCGCACATAATGCAAGTGGAGCTGCGGTTCCCACTCCACTCCACACCATGCTGTAGGTGCAGGATCTCATGCAGACATCTGAAATGATAGAAAATCAATTATGGCAGGTGATAAAAATATCTTCAAAGGCTTTTCGCTTAAGCAAGACAAAAAAAAAAAAAAAAAAATACCATTCCAAACTGATGACTTTTCTACTGAGTGCTTTACGGTACAAGAGAAAACGAAAACTGCCATCTTGATTCTCATGCATGTCTGAAGGAGTTTATGTTACAGTCAAAAGTCACAGCTAAACAGCTACATTTTGTTTATCATGCAAGATAAAATATAAAACTACACATTTACACCTAATTGATCGCAAGGACATAACGACTAAAAGCCAATACTGACTTGATGGTCTAATTTAGTTGTTCGTTGATTGTTCGTGAACCAAATTAACTCTTGAGAATTGATTGAGATTTGATGCGAAGACAAATCTAGACCCGAGAACAATATGCACATCAGATGAACGAAATATAGCAGAGCACACCTTTGTAATAAAATATGTTGACGAAAACATAAGCGGACATCTTTAATCGCATCCACGTAATCCCTAAGGTATCAGATTCAGACATATCTGAATACATTCAATCACCTAAACAGGGTGATTATTTTGAAATTGAGAAAGGTCTGATTTTCTTGGTCAGCAAAACTCTATAACCTTAACTGCATGATTTACGATTATTTTGATTTGATAGTAAAGGCATTTATTGTCGGCTATTTTTTCCTTAGAGAGGATGTTTATACCACTCGTTACTGGACCCGAAAAGCCCATACGATGTAAAACTGGTTCAAATTCAAATATATTAAAAGTCATGCATGTAACCAATGGTCTTTGTCAGAATTGTAAAGGTTTTCCCCTAATTAACACCACGAGCTCATGAATATACACACAACACGTTACTGTACCTGGAATATAAATATTTGCATAGTGTGTCTTCTTCAACAGCGGCTGGTGAACACGGCAGGTCACTCTGCGGTGAAACAATAAAAGTGTTAAGTTTGACTTTTTATCCATCCAATTAAAGACAAACATCAACATGCAATTAGCTTCCCAACAGGCTCGTTTCTCGTGCGAAAAACAATCCCTCTCGGTTGAGGTGAAGAAAGTCGTACCTGTCGGTGACAATCTGCAAAGACGCTCTCCTTTTAACGTTAAACTTTCCAGAGTCCTGATCAGTCCGCGGGTCTTCGGCTTCAATCAGATTGCTTTTCTCGTCGTAGAACGTTATCTCCGGCTCTGGGAACCAGCGCTCGGCGCTACACTCCACTGTCAATCCCCCGTCGGCACCAGAGCGAGCGAAGGTGAGCTTCGGCTCAGACGCAGCACCTGGAAAAAAGACGTATTTTATAATAAAGAAACACTCTGAACAAAGTGAAGCAGTTATACCACATCTGATATTGGTAGGCAAGTCATACTGTGTGATTTTCAGTCTCACGTTCTGACGAAGCCTTTTTCCTTCCTACAGTCGACATTACATTCATTTACAGAACAAAGTGCGATTTCAAAGATTGCTTTCACAACTGTGTATCGGCAGACGGGTAATTCCCCTGCTGAAACTTGTTAACCTAATATAGGTTTTAGTGATGGTTTGAAGTGCAGGCTGGGTGAAATATTGTAGCCTACACAGTACTGCACATAAGTTTGTCATTTGGATGACAACTAAATTTAAACACATTGTTTGCTTTAGCACTAAATATCTAAAGCTGCATATTTAAAGCAAACCATTTATGATCCCCAAGCTGGTCTCATAATGCAAGACGGTCTTATCTGGCTGAAGGCCTTGCAAAGGTTTTATATCCATTTCATTTCCGCCCATGCTGCAACCACAAATATTATCATAAGGTTGTGGTTATTTCATTTGATAAACTAGTTCTGGTTTTACATTGTTTTATGGTGTGGTTACTGTGATGATGTCAGTCATGGATGAAAGTTTGCACCAGAATCCCTTTTCTGGCTTTCCTTCTAGCAAAACAGCTTAAACTAAGTCAGGTTGGATTAAGAGCGTTACCTTTAAGTCTTACCACCGCACTGGCTACAAGTCTGGGCTTTGGCTGGGTATTTATAACACATTCATATCTAGACTAGAGTCTAGTTTAGAGACGAGAGTCCCCAAAAGGCAGATTCGGGTCAAAATGTAGTTCTTCTAGATTGGTTGAGAGAGTCAGACTCATTTTTTCTTTCTTTTTTGTTATTTTTTTTCCCAGTGTATCTTTGTCATAGTTGTTTGTTTGTTTGTTTGAACCTTTTGCATCAGAGGGATTACATTAGATGTAATCTACATCAAGAGCCTGTGATTCAAACTTACTGCCTCTACAGAGAAAATTCAGAGAACCTTAGAAGCAGGAAACTGTGAATATGACTCAAATTATACCACAGCCAGTTTAAGAAAAAGAAAAGATCAGAGAGAATATCCTGGATTACACTCACACTTATCAGACATTCAGTTTCTCTGACTCCTACATGTTCCTTCTTCCTTCCTATGCTCTTGCTAAACGCTTTGGGTGTCGTTCAGCTAGTAGGTCGATCTCCACTCCATGCTCAGATTTTCTGCCACCCTGTTTACACCTCTGTTTCTTTCACCATCAACTCTGACCAAGTTCGCCACAACGACCTGCCGCTGCCTGCCACCATGTCTCGCAGTTTCCGCAGAGGTTATGTGTGGTGTTAGTGTTGCACCATATATGGTATTTTGAACGTGTCTACTCCTCTACGTGGGTTGTGGCGTTCTTGAAGCTGATTTTCTCTTTCCACGTTTTCAGGTTTGTGAAATGAACAGCGTATAACCGTCCTGTGTGTCAACAGGTTCTCCAACAGGAGGTGTGGAGAAGCAAGGCTGCTTCTCTGATGCATCCCTTCCAATTTGAAACAGATCCTGATTTTCTTAGTTTTGGGAGAACTGAGATCGGCCGATACTAATATGCAAGGCCAATCTCAACTGCTCATCGCAAAGGCCTAAAAACCTGCCACTGTCCTCTTTTGCACTGATGTAAGAGGCGACAGTCCCAACAGCTCATGTCTGCACATTCACAATAATAACAGTCGCCTCACTGTTGCCAACTCAGCTACTTTCTTGTTGTTTAGAAACATTTCAGGCAAAAAAAAAGAAATATCAGTATGAGCCACAATCAGTATTAGCAGGTCAGGCTTTTTTTAAAGATCGGTGATCGGCCGGACAACTGCAATCGGTGCACCTCTACTGTCTGATACCATCATTTGATTGAAGAGAAGTCGAAAGCTTAAGATATGTTTTAACTACTTTATATAATTGGATTTGTTTGATTTGTAAAGTGCATGGAGACAAAAATATGAAGTGAATCTACACAAATAAATTAGACTGAACTGCACTTCCTCTTAACTCGTGTTCCTGTTTATCTGTACTTCACAGGAACTACCTCATTTTGTGTTAGTGTAAAATAATAATAATAATAACAATAAACAGGGTGTAAATTATAATTCTGAAGCTTAAAAAAGTCACAGACCCAGATTAGCCAGGAAACATGCCAGGATGCATGCTGTAAACAGAGACCACTCACCCACAGTGAGATTCACCTCTGCTTCAACCTGCCGCTGCTTCCCCACCATGGTCCTGCACAGGTACCGGCCCTCGTCAGACAGCCTGACCCCGGAGACGACCTGGGAGATGTCGCCGCGCTTCACTTCCTCCAGCCTGAGGCTGGTCCTGTTGAGGAAGGCCGAGTTCTTCTCCTCCACCGTCTCGCTGCCGACGCGGTACAGGAGGGTGATGTTGGGGGTCATCCCGGCCTTGGACCACTCCACGGTGAGCAGGTCGCTGGTCTGGTTGGTTCGGCAGGGCAGCGTGACGGTTTCATTCTCGTACGCCACTATAGTCTCTGCCGACGCTGTTGTCGAGAGGGGGGAAGAGGAAGCAGTTTGTAACCTTCACGGCCATCTTTGAGAGGTCGAATCGGGATCGTTCGAGAACTGCTCGCCTCTTCCGCGACCATAAAAAGTTACGCGGCTGTTCATACATGGAGCTAAAACTACAAATGTATTTAAAGCAGGCTTGACTCGCTGTGCGTGTGTAATTATTACATGTTTCTATTCAAAGGACTCGCCGAGTTTAGCTGAAAAGAATTGGAACCGTGACGTCACTTGGAAGAAACTTGTTTTTATTATTAACTTTAAGTTAGACGGCGCAGATTCGCGACACGCAAAGAAAAAAAAAAGCCACAAACGACACGCTATGTCGGGCAAATAAATAGCAGTTTAGACAATAAATAAAATAAAATGAAGAAGTTAACCAGGCCAAACCTGTAGAGAAGCACAAGACGGCGACGACGACAACAGAGAGGAGTCCAGCTTTAGCGGCGGAAAGACGGGGAAATGTCCTGCTGTCCGTCCAGCTGCTCCTGGAAATGAACTTTAAACTTTCAACCAGAGCCCGTCGATGTCTGCAACCTGGGTGAACCTGGGCCATTTTTATTCGAGGAGCAGACCTGGAGAAAACAACCCTGCTGAAAGGCTCTCCGTCCGCAGTTTCGCTTTTGAACCAGGAAGTTCCCATTAAGTTAACGGCGTTAACTTCCTGGTTAACGGGAGCGTTTTATTGTTAGTAGAAATTATTTTTATTATTTAAATTTTCATTATTTTACAATAATAATAATAATAATTATTACTATTATTATTATTATTATTATTATTATTATTATTATTATTATTATTAATGTTATTATTTATTATATTATTTTTTTATAGTTATTATTTATTATTATTATTGTTGTTTTCATTTTAAGTTGAAGTGAAATTCATGAATCTTTTAAAATGTCTACGTCACTTATAGCACAGCCAAGCATTGCTGTGCAGAAAGTTTAATAGTTAGAAATGTTTTCACAGCAGCACTTCTTTCAGAACAGCCTGGCTGCTTTGTTCCTCATCTGGACTCGTTCTGCTCCAAACTGCTGTCTGCATTTGAGATTGAGGCATAAACGGCTCCCTGAACATGAACTGCTCAGTGAGTCAGAACTGTGTAATCTGACTAACAAGGAGATTATTTCAACTTTCATTTGAAGATTTTGTGTGTAGATTGACGGCCATTTTTATTTTTGAAATTGCTAAGCACAAAGTTTATGTCATTCAACTGTGAGGATGGGGCTAGAAACCAGAGAAGAGGGAAAAAATACTGCAAAAAATTTCAAAACCAATTTAAAATATCTCGTTTTAGAGGCAGGCTGCATGTTTCAAATGACTCACCAAACCCTAGATGTTTTTTAAGCAATTCAGAGAAATGCAAAACAATCTACAAATACTTTTATTTTATCATGTCGTGTGTCACTCTGATAACAGTACATTCAAATTTGTTCTTTGAATAAATCATGACCACTTTATCAGACGGCTGGCTTTGGCACAGTTAGTGTCACTGCCTTGCATCGGGATTCTGGCCTGCGGTCATTCTGCATGGATTTGCATGTATGGCTTTCTCCCAGTGCCACACCAGGACTATCAGGGTAATTGATCTCCCTAAATTGACCCTTAAAGAACGTGTGTGACTGCCAACCATGTCACAGGACAGGCCCTGTGATGGACAGATGGATGACCTGTCCAAAGCATATCTTGCCTCTCATCCATTAACCAAAATAGGCAGCATCTACCCCCCAATTGAACCTGCAAAGACATCTGGGAGTAGTCAATGGATGTATGAAAGCAAGGAGCGATCTCACTCTGTGTCTCGTGAACAAAACATTCAATAAATACCAGCCAGATGCACAAAGACTAGAATAAGAAGTCAAATCAAGATGATATTTTATTGTCAATACTTCTGAAGCTTGTTTTGCTTTGTTACTCCAACACAACAAAACATTACAGAAACTTGACAGAGGTAGAACATACACCACATATGAAGGGAAAAAGTCAGAACAATTCCTCCTGTTCTATCAAAACATAAGACTAAGAACACAAAAATCAAAGACTGGAAGTAACAGTACAATGTTGACACATTTAAGAAAGAAGACAAATTTGGTGTAAATTCTTGACAACACGGCTGACACGATCGTACCACTTAGGATCAGATGTCATGATAGTGCCTGGACACATAAAACCGTTCACTCCTTGGTTTTATATAGAGACTTGAGTTATATGAGAGCCCTGGAAGGCAGCACCATTTACACCACTGATCCATCAGCGTCAGGTGCCAACAAAAAGCATCAAATGATGCAGAAGGAAGACAGCCGGTAACAAGTCTCTTTGATAATGACAGAAGTTAAAGCAAATAGTCTGTGCTGCAGCAGGGTGGTCTTGTTCTTGCATGCACTTCCCGACTTGATCGTTTGAAAAAATATATATATATTCTTGCAAAAATATGTGCAGAGCAATAACTACTAAACTTTTACAAACTAGATGAAAAGGAAAGTTAACTTGATCTGATGTTTCAAGTATAAAAAGTGGTTTAAAAAAATGTTACAAATTATTTTCTAAAAACATCCCGTCATCACACCAAGCCTTCCAGTGTATCCTTCATCACTTAAATACATAGCAAAATAATCTAAACTTTTTTTTTTTCAATTATCGATTTTGGTTATAAACTAACTAAAGCATATTCTAACTGCGTAAAGAAAACCTAAATTGACAGAACTTACGATTTACAAAAATTCAGCATAAATGGCCACAACACAGTGTGCTCGTCAAGGAAACGTTAGACTGAATTAAAACACTGTCATATAAAACACCTGAGAAAACATTCAAACACAAATCTTAGAAGGCATTGCAAAAGAAATGCAAAAAAAACAACAACTCACAAACACCTAACCACTCTACAACAACCTAAGTGTCAACAGTCACGGTTGTGAGTGACTGATGAGTCACTTGCAAATTACGGCACAGTTACCAAGGCTAGTTAAAGTTTAAACAAAATTCTAATACAACAAAACATTCAGTAAATACGGATTTAAAAAAAAAAACGTCTAACACTGACTTATGGAAAGATGGTTTCAATCTCACTCCCAGATAATTTAAGACTTGCGTTTGGCTCAATAACGAGCCCAATTGCTAACTGGAACCGGATGTGGCAATAGTCGCAATATTTTTTTTCGCACAAGAAGACCAGAGATGTTCTAAAAAGGACGTGCACTTTTAAGACTGAAACTTGAGGATGAGGAAACTGAAGAGGAAACCCTGAGCGGTAGTCTTGGAATACTTGGTTTTAAATGACAGTTTTGTAGGCTTTTTGTCTTGATCCAAAAATTACCCTGCAAATTTTATCAGGAGATAAAATTCCTATTCTAATTTCATGAGAACGGAAGTGATCGAGCTCATTTTAAGTGAGAACTTTTGAGCTAAATTGAATGAGCAACAGGACCCCGTCTTTGCCGCAATTTAGTTGTTGCGGTTTTCTTGTTCATTTACCAGCGTCTCTGAGCTCTCACTGGCATTTGACTGGAAGCTTAAGGTATTCTGAAAACTACCGGGAGGGAGCAGAAAGGGAGGGGAAGCAGAGACGGATCTAGGTCTGACCTTGCTCTGTATGCTAAGGGTTTGGTTTCGTCTTACGACGCTCATTTCAGACGTTTTCATCATGGACGTGTCCTGTCCTGTGGACACGTTGTAACTGGGTGGCTGGCCCACTAGCCCTGTGCCATCTGGCGAGGCTCTGCAGTCATCAGTGGACGGCTCTTCCACTGGGCTGTATTCATGCCTTTCTGTCTTTCTCCGCTCTTCAACGGCTCCTTTCATTTTTTCGTTTCTGGAGCATTGTCCTCTCCCTGTGTAATTACAGAAAGAAAAATATATCCGTTAAAACTTGCTTCACACGTGACTTTTCGAATATATCATTGCTGAGAAAACGATTTCATGTGCAACTTGTTTTATTCGTGTTGAAATCCAGCTGCTTTTCGGACGTTTCCATACCATTTGGACTGTTTTTTGTAATCTGTCACAACAAGCTTCAACGTGTGCCTTTAGGATTTTATATTGTTGGCCAACACAAAGTGCTGCATTGTTTTACTTTGAAGTTGAAGGAAAATGACACATAATTTTCAAACTTATCACAAATGAAATTTATTAAATGAATTTAGGCTGGTCTACACTATCCCTCTAATGTACATGTAGAGGCATTGTTCTATTACTGAACCTACACCCGTCTTCATTTTTTAGATTTCTTGCTTTGTTTTGTTGTTTTAAAGGGTTTTTTTTTTTGGGCTCTAGCAGCCTTTATTGGATAGTGAATTGAGAGGAAAGTGGGTAATGAGAAAAGGGGGAAGACATGCGACAAAGATCAGCAGGCCGGGAATCGAACCTGCGACAGCTTAGTGCCACACATCTCCCATTTTCAAATTTCCTGCTTTTCCAGAATCAAAGTTCCACATAACAGATGCAATTAAGAAATGTTCAGCTTATTGCAAGCGCAATGTTCTGCACAATTACTTCTCTTAGTTATAACATTTTTAGTTGGACGTTTTTGAGACCCCTGTCTCCTTGTGACTCCCTGTTTTAAAGTACGGATTATGAAATATGACTAAAGTCATTTAGAATAAATTGTTTCTTTCTTCACTTGACTCGAGTGAGCTTACTTACCGCAGGAGTTTTTGTCTCCCAGGAAAACGATTGCACATATTATTAACCCTGTCACGAAACAAGTGAAGACCCCTGTGATTATTGCCGTGTTTGTGCAAGACTTCATCCAGCCATCTGAAAGGTCAATAGAAGAAAAATGAGCATATTATCATGCACAGTGCATCAGTATAGCTTTTTTGTTTGTTTGTTTGTTTGTTTTTTGGAACATGTGTAAAAGAAGATATAGAAAGTAAATAATGCTACTTATGCAGTGCAAAAAAACGCGTAAAGCAGTTTACGTCCACAAAGCTCTTAAAAGTACAACCATGAAAGAATGTTTTGGGTGTTTCATTTCAGATCAGTGTGATCTGATATACCTGGGATGTAAATCTCTGCGTTCTTGGTCCGGTTGAGCTTTCTCTCGTGGACTTTGCAGGTCACTCTGTGGTGAAAAAAAAAAAAAAAGAAAGAAAGAAAGAAAAAAAGACGAAGTGTCAGTTTTACTTTTATTTCGAGATTTGAAAAAAGGAGAGAAGTTGTCATTTGAGCACAATGCTCTAATATCTAATCTAAGACGTAGGCTGGTTTTATATGTATCAACATATACAAGGGAAAATTATTTCGTAGCGTTAGTTCCAGAGTCACTGGACTATCGCCTTGCATGGAAAATAAGTGTAGTGATGTGTTCCCCTCTCCTACAGTTGCTAATAATCATGAATACGAGGAAAAGACAGAATGTGGAGGCACAAAAGGTTTGGCATTTACTGGCTACTTTTACTGACTTTACCTAAAACACATAAACCTATAATTACCTATTAATGGGAGTCTTCACAACTGCTCTCCTGGTGACTGTGAAACATTCTGTAGAGTTTGGACTTCTTGTGGGTTTCTCTGCTGAAATCTCTTTCTCTTCGTCATCGAGAAACGTTATGTCAGGTTCTGGGAACCAGCACTCCGCCTTACACTGCAGGGTCACTCCTTCACTGCCAGTGGAGGGAACGACTGTGAGCTCTGGCTTTGACGTGGCACCTGGAATGGGATTCAACCAACCCCTATAAGACACTGTCTGATGCAGTGGAATGCATCGTCCTAGCACGAAGCCCAACACAAGACCGAGACTCACCCACGTTCAGGACGATAATCGCGTGAACCTGCCACTGCTTCCCCCTGAGGGTCCTGCAGTGGTACCTGCCTCCGTCAGACACCCTCAGGTTGTAAATGATCTGAGAGATGTTGCCGTCCTTCAGTTTGTTCAAGAGAAGGTTAGTCCGGTAGTGGAAGGCCGGATTCTTCATCCCAAACGTCTCGCAGCCGTCCCGGTACAGTAAGGTGATGTTGTTTACCTCTAAGCCCTCCTTGGACCACTCCAGCGTGGGGAGTTCACCGTCGACGGTGATGCGACAGGGCAGGACGACGGTTTCAGTCACATGGGCTGTTATTGTCTGTGGGACGATATGTGCTGAGGCTGAACCTGACGGGGAGGATAGCAGTTTAAAAAAAAAAACAATAAAAAGAGAAATCAAATCCTGTGTTTTTGTTTTGCTCATTATTATTGTGAATTGAACACAACGACAACAAATAACTAAACAGTAACAACTGCACTGCTGCCAAAGGTATCACTCTCTCATCTCAGGTTGATTCAAACTGCCAACTGAATGGTTTAGAAATGTTAGCCATGTGTTACAGTGGCCTAGTCAAACTCCTGACAAAAACAAACTGACAGTCGTAAGTGGAGAACAAACGCTAAGAGCCAATCCGACCAGAGCGCCTTCTTCTATGAGATTAGCTGCTCTGCACTGATTCTGCCAAACCACGCGCTGCCTTGGAGTTTACATAGAGTAACACAAACATTTACAGTACGATCCATTGAGGAAAGTGATTCTTAAATCAGAAAGTTGGAAAGATTTCTGATTCACTAAATGCAAATCAGAGTAGCTGATTTGCATTTACTGCTGAAATTGCATGATAATTCTTGTGAAATGCCTCTAATAGTTTTTAGCAACTAGATTTTCGGAAACATGCGAAACACTCAATTAGTGCCTCTATGCTACTAGAGAAAATTTACTTTGAACTTAAGAAAAGAGTCAGAGCTTGCCAGAACATGAACAGCTTTTATTATTATAATTTTTTTTTTTTTTTGTTCTTATTTTTAGGTGAGCCCTGTAAAGTCACAACGTTTAACAATCGACGTGCAATGAACACCTTAACAATAGTAATGCAAGTTTTAACTTGCTGCGAATAATAATCCACTTCCTGTTTGAAAAGCGCTGCATAAAGCATCAATTGTTGTTTTTTTTTTTTGGGGGGGGGGGTGTTTTTTTTACAACTTGTCGCGCAGTGATAAGCTGAACTGGACCCTAAAGCCTAAGTTTTAAAAAACTACTATAAGTGTAGTTCGCATTTGGCTGCAGATGCACTTTATAAGTATATTTAAAAAAAGACAGTACCTGAATGCAGCAGCAGCCCAAACAAGAAGAAGAGGCAGCCGGAGGTTGTGAGCCAGACACGGATCGACGCTCTGCTTGTAAAATGAGTCATATCCGAAAACACATCGATTTCACTTCGAAGAACTTTCACTGAGTCCTCTCCGCCTCGATCCGAAAAATGTGTCTTCCCGTTCCTCTATCAGTCTGTGGCCGCGAGCTGCTTCCTGCTCGTGCCCTCCGTCTGCTCTCACGTGACGTCATACAGAAACCTGTCATGGGAGGTGTCTCTGCACGGCCCAGAGCCTGTTTTTTTTTTGTTTTTGTTTTTTTGCAGTCAAATTCAATCACTTTCCAAGCCCTACTCTGACTGCGGTTGCCCTGTCGAGGTTCCGATCGCGTGAGCGCATTAAAGCCCAAACCTTTAGTCTGTTGCGCCCATTGTTACGCCGTCACTTCGGCAGTCATGGCTTCACAATTTTACCTCAAAAAACGACCAAATTTGTCAGGTAACACGAATTGGTTTCTCAGCGTGTCAGCTGCCGACGGAAAGCAAACGAGGCATTACTCGCGCGGACGTGGAGCGGCGTCCCTCTGCGATCCCCCTGCGCGTCCAGAGAGCAGCTCAGACTGTTGAGCCGCTGCGCGCAGGAGGCCTCGATCGCGACGCGGCCTGATGCCGAAAATCATTCATTCACGCTCGAAGCTTCTGTTTTTTCATTTGCTCGCGACGGCGGTGTTGTCACACAGCGACTATTGTTGTTTAGGTTCGAAGCCAAAGTGTCTATTTTAGGAACGTGGGCTGGATCCGAGGATTCCTCCAAGCGGCCTCGAGGGCCGCTGAGTGCCGCCGGTACATCTATGATTGTTGTCTGTCTTGCTGAGTTGGACTCTTTGCCATCAGTGGAATCAATCGATTCCGTCTACTTGGATCAGAGCCGAATCATGGAGGGCAGATATAAATTTCTTTAAATTGGGTCTACTAAAATAAAGGCTTTATAAATTTAAGGATATTATTTTTCGTGTGTGTGTTAAATTACGAAATGTTATTTAGAGAAGTGTGACAGAACAACTTGAGCAGTTTTTTTTTTAAATTGAATTAAACTATTTGAGAATCAGATATCAGTAATATTAATCACAGAAGTGCATAACGCGCGATAACGATTATTGCACATGTGAAGAATGCGCTGAGTCACGATGATCGTCTGATGACTTAATACGACTACTTGATTAACCGGTTTGATATCTGCTTCATGCTTGGCGAGACAAAAAGCAAAATACTGATAAACCTTTGTTTGTGCCATATTCCATAAAGCTTTAAATTCCAATTAGGCCTATTGCTGAGCAGCATAGAGATTGAGCACCTGCTGATTATTACAATAATACAGTCGTGTGTGTGTTTTTGTTTGTTTTTTTTTTCACTATTTTAATGCTTTTAAGTAACAACTGCTAACTAATATTGGAATATCCAATTAGAGTACACCACGTTTCTGATTGAAGTAGTCATTTAAAACTGTAACCTACAGTGATAATTCTCCAAATAGTTCAATAATATTGTTTGTGCTGCAAGAACTGCCAAGAACAATCTTTCAACATAAGTTCCTCTACCTATTTCACTATTGCTGTCAAAAACCACCTCAAAAAGCTGAACCCACTGCTGACAATGAAGCAGTGGGAAACCGCGCCTCCTCCCACCGTTCCCCTCCTCCCCCCTGTGTCTCATCTGAATATTCACACAGTTATTCGTTTGCCATCATACCGTCCTCATGGTATGTGCAAACACAGCTATCCGCCACATCAGAATGTGAACGCCACCATAACGCATGTCTTACATATAGCAGCAATAATGGCTCTAAATTAATGGTAAAAAGCACAACTTAGCTAAATGACTAAATACATAATATTCCATTTCTAAACATGAGTAAGACTCAGGAAGCATTGTTCTTGATCACTACATTTGTTCTTGACTTTATTTTTTTACAGTAAACCAGGATGAACTTTAAAGTCTTTATTTACATGGATAAAGCAAAAAGAATCAAAAGAAACCAAGCAAAGGACGATCAGATAAAACGAATATACAACAAAAAGCAAGAGAACTGACCTGCGTTAATAACCACATGATGATCATATCCTCTAAATAAAAAACAGTTAGTGTGGTTTTTACTATCAACCCAACAGATCTTTTGTGCTCAAACATCTTGTATGCAGCACATCAGTGCGAGTCAGTGGGAGTCAAACGGCTCGCCGTTTTCTTAGCTTTTTTTTTTTTTTTTTTTCTTTTTTTTTTTTTTTTTGGTTTCGTGAACAGTTAACTTCTGCTAAAAAAAAAAGCATGTCCTACAGACAAAAAGTTGCGCACTAAACTATCACCACTTCCTCTACAGTCTGATGAGTTGAAGTGAAATATAGGCCTATAAATAGTAGTCGTACGCGACTCACAAAACCCTGAATCACTAATGCACTCGTTGTTTTAAGAATATCTGGTCGCTACAAGGTAGTTGCATTTAGTATTTTACATTTTATTACATTTTATGGCTGAGTCTCTGGATGAGTGGTGTGCGGCTCTCTTTACCTTTCACTGTCATGCTGAGTGAAAACAACGCATTAAATGTATTTAATGTATTGTACTGTAACTTATGTGAATACATTAAATACAATTTAATGTACTAAATTGTATTTAATGTACTGTTTTTACTCTGCATGACAGTGAAAGCACTGTCATAAAAACAACACATATTGTTTTTACTCAGATGTCCTAGTTAAAACAATAAATAGTCTATCATCACTCAAAGCCTGTTCTTGAAGCAGATTGCGCTGTGGAGCCCATGCATGACCAGTGAGCCTGCGGGTCTGGTAGCAGAGCAGCGTGGACAGTGCGGCCACGCCTCATAATTATCCCCGAACATGACATACTAAACTCGCTTCTCTCATTCCTTCCTTGGCAAGTGAGCGTGGCAGGGGAACGGAATTTCGCACAAAACCTGTTCCGCGCATGAGGCCACGCCTCATGATTATCCCCGCCCATGACATACTAACACCGCTTCTCTAATTACAGTAGAATGAAAAGTTTGAAATAGACACCCGGGAAAGCACGTGACTATGTTTTTCTTTTTCTTTTTTTTTTAGCACGCCATGATGGATAGATGAGTAATGCAGTGTGTTGTAATCATGAATCAAATCAAACCAAAGTGGAAATAAAAACGAGAATGACTGAATTTGTTACTTTGGATAGTCACTGATGAATTTAAATGTTGATGTATTATGAATATATATGTGTGTGTGTGTGTTTGTGTGCGTGTGTGTGTGTGTGTGTTTGTGTGCGTGTGTGTGTGTGTGTGTGTGTGTGTGTGTGTGCGTGTGCGTGTGTGTGTGTGTGCGTGTGTGATTCATTAGTTCATTTTCTTCAGGCACATTTTTTTGTAGGAAATGCACTTTGAAAGTTTTGAGAGCTCTTTCACATTTTAACCAGCAATGGCAGCAGTAACCTGACAGCCATTCATTAGTGCAGCCATGTGCACTTAAAAGGGGAAATGTGTGACTTCTTGAGTCAAGAGCAGGTCATGTGTGTCCTGTGGTTACAGTGTGCATGCGAGGAAAAGAAGTCTCTGTGAAAAGCTTGGTTGGACATGGAAGAAGTGCTGACTTGGTGTTCTGAACAATTTACAAATTTCCCCGAGAGAAAATCCCACAGGGATTGATGAAGTTTGTTTCCCTCTCCGGATTTCTGATCGGACTATTCATTTAAAACTGGAGCTACAGAGATAATTCTCCAAATAGTTCACGATAGAAAATAATATTGCGATCACTTGTTTTTCTGCCGCATCAACCCCACCCCATCCCCCCACCTCCACCCATCATGATTACATCTTCGTAACGCCTCCTAAAAAAAAAGGAGAAAAAAAGGAGAAATTTCCGCCCATAGGCGCAGAAGTTGTCACAGGTTGTTGTGGGCGGAGTCTGCTCCTGTTTCTTTCTAAATAAGCTGATGTGAATCTCTTGCCTCACATTGCTCTCCAATGGACCCGGTGCGATCTGGATGTTTCCGCGCCGTCATCCTCTTCCTCGCTGTCTGCCTTCGTGCAGCGGACTGCATGACAGTGATCGCAGGAAACCCGTTTGAAATTCCTGTGAGCTGCGAGCCGGACGAGTCGGGCTCGCTGCTGCGGGTGAGTCTCGATAGTACCCGGCAGGTCGCTTCTTACCGGCGCGGTCAGTGGACCGTGAGCGCAGAGTACAGAGACCGGATGGAGAGCAACTCTTCAAAGATTGTTTTCACACACATGCAGTACAACGATGGAGGGGTCTACGAAGTGACCTGCTACACGACTGGCACCAAGAAACCCGTCCAGCTGGAGGTGGTTCACGCTGAAAAACCGTTAGTGACTGAGGGTGATAACGTGATGCTGCCGTGTTACTATAAAACCAAAGGGAAACCAGGATTAACTGTTCTGTGGGAGAAAAACGGGAAACCTCTGTGTGTGAAGAACTGCAACTATGAAGGCTGCAACGGGACACCTGATGTCAGATATGCAGTACCCACTGACTGGATCACTAGTGGAAATCTGTCACTGACCATTGAGCGAGTTCAGCCTGAGGATAGTGGGGATTATTTCTGCTACATCCGAGATCAACATGGGGAACAACCAGGAACTCCTGCTGCTGTCAGACTGACTGTCACTGACAAAATGACACATCAGATGAACAACAACACAGCAGGACCTGGAAATGTAAGTGGCTTTATTCACTAAGTTTATTCTCTAGGCAGAATATAAAAACTTTAGTGAGTTTGAATGTCTAAACTCCCCTTTTTCTCTCTCTCTCTTCCTCTTCAGAAAACTCAGAGTTGCGGCGAACTCACTCAGCCTTGGCAGATCTCCACCTGGATTCTCCTTGTGATGCTGCTGCTTGTTGCTTTTGTTGCTCTTGTTGCTTTTCTTTGTTTGTGGCACCGTGGAAAAATAAGCTGTGATTCTGGAAACCTTTACGAGATGGTTGTAAAGAAGAGAAGCTGCCATCCTTCCAACTCTAATGAAGCTCCAACAATTGTTTAAATAGACCTGGATGCTTATTTATTTGTCATTGAAGCTGTAAGCATCTGATAAATAAAGATCTTTTAACGCCTCCCAGTTTGTATTCTTTGATTTTGGTTCATTAGTAATTTTGTAAAACAACAAGTATTGTTTTTTTACAACAATAATTATGTAATTATTATATATATTACAAACCCAGTTTGTTTTAACTGGGTTTACCATTTCATGTTTACCATTTCCTGTTTGGCGAGTGCGAGAGAAATGGACATCAAACATGTGTAACCAGGTGGTATATTAGTTGGAGGTTGTTTATATGAAGTTGTAAATTCCTAGACCATTTAAGATTTGAGAGGTCTACCAGTGGCTTTACAGGCACGTCCTTTTTCACGATCCGGGCCCTTCCCCCGTGTTACACATGAGACATTTATTTGCATGCAGCTCTTACTGAGATCGCAGCCACATCGGAATGTGAACAGAATGACAAGATTAAGTTTTAAGTAAAACTACCTTGCAGCAACAGAAAGATATATTTAGGCTTAAAACATTCCCACTCTGACACAAAAAAAAAAAAAAAAAAAAAAAAAAAAAATCAGATCAGCAAATAGTCTGTTTGGTTCGTGCTCCGCTTGAGCCGTTAAAACTTTCATGTCAGCTGAGTGAAAGCAAACAAGATGCCTGGGCGTGGAGCGGCGTCGCGATCCCCCTGCGGGTCCAGAATGCAGCTGGATTGGTTGTCAGGCAACCAATTCGTGTTGCCTGATAAATGTGGTCGCCTTGTGAGGTGAAATTATGAAGCCGTGAGTGCTGAGGTGACGGCATAACAATGGGCGCAACAGACTACATGCTTTAATGCGCTCACGCGATCGGAACGTCTGCAGGGCAACCGCCGTCAGAGTGAGGCTTGGAAAGTGACTGAATTTGACTGCAACAAAATAAAAAAAATAAAAAATAAAATAAAAAAAATAAAAAATCAGGCTCAGGGCCGTGCAGAGACATTCAGAGGGACGGGGGCTCAAAGTTAAAATCACTCAGATTATCAAACATCCAAATACGTTGCATGTGGTTTTTGCCTCGCCCACAGAATTCAATTGTTGACTATAACTGCCAGCCTCTGCAAAGCTTTGATCACTAAAGTTGAAAAAGTGCTGATTTGATCTTCTGAAGCTGAGGGAAAATCGCTCCTATAGCTGCCTCTTCTCATTGCATCGTCACCTCACCGACACAGCTTGTATCAGTAAGTGAACAAAGACCAGACAGAAAAAATCAATGAATAAAATCATTCTTTATGTCGACAGTTGAAATGCAGGCGATTTACACAAGGACCTGGAGTAAATAAATGGTTGGAATCCCAATATTAAATATAGTAACAACGAGAGACCTCAAAAAGAACTAGTCAGCTCTGAATTAACATCTTTATGGGCTATGAAACAATATTTTATGAAAAGACAATAACAGTGGTAAACAGGAGGCTTTTATGATCCAATGTGAAAACAAGAACGCGCGACCTTTCAGGAAGTCTGTGAGGTCACCATTATTTTAGTATTTTATTACAAGGTAGAGAAGCATGAGGGAGGAAACCGATAGTATTCACTTGACTTGATTGATTGTTGGGGTTTTGTCCATCAATAGGTTGCAAGATGACAGGGAATGATCGTCCTACTTCTTTACTAGTAGTATAATGACCTGGAAGAAAGGAAACAATGAGTTTAGTTTGGAAATCTACAACGTCCATCAGCCATCTTTCACTGGCCCAGAACGTCCCCCACACCCAGTCAGATTATTTTTTTCATCTTCCAAATCTCTTTAGCTGACTGACTCTACGTAAATATCGTCTCAGCAGTGACTCAACGATCAAACCCCAGTCAGTTCCATTTCTTCCAAAGTGAATGTCTCTCTGGAAGTGGCAGCTGACATCCTCACTGAAGACCTTTAATACACACGGCAATTAGACATTTTTATAGTGATCTTAATTGTTCTTAGTGTTCGGAATCCAATTGCCAGTCTTTTTTTTTTTTAATGAAATTCAGGAGTCTGTTGAAAAAAAATGAATCTTGATTTTAAAAACCTTATGGAAGACGACTTAAGAATCGAAGAGCATGACATAGCAATGCAACAAATGGCAAATGGCAAAGTATAAATTCAGTTAACCACTGAATTTTATATTTTCTTTTGGAAAGATTTACGAAAACTGTTGTTTGAGGCCCTGCCGGAGTGCATTTCAAACAATAGTCTCTCTCCCACCATGAAACGAGGTCTGATTACTCTGATCCCCAAAGGCAACAAAGATCCTTTGTCACTAGACAATTGGAGACCCATCACTCTGTTGTGTACAGATTACAAAACGTTAGCTCTTATTTATGCCAATCCTTAAACAGTGGATTAGGAACGATTATTAATGACTGGGAATCAGCGTTTTTAAAGGGGAGAAATATCCATCATCATACTAGACCCATTCTTGATATGACTCAGTCTAGTATGACTCAATCATACTAGACTGAGTCATACTAGACTCAGTCATACTAGACTGAGTCTATATGACTCAATCATACTAGACTCAGTCATATTAGACTCACTACTAGACTACTAGTCATACTAGTCTGAGTCTAGTATGACTCAGTCTACGAGTCATACTAGACTCAGTATGGTAGCTTTATTGATAGTGACAGTTTTATTTTATTCCTGGATTTTTTTTAAAGGCTTTTGCCTCACTGGAACACTGCTTTATACTAAAAACCTGAAAATATTTTGGTTTTGGGGGAAGGTTTTGTAATATAATCAGATTATTTTGTAGTCAGTGTTGTATAAAGTACTGAAATCTCGGAGTCAAGTAAAAGTATAGGTACCGCTCCAAAATATGACTTTGGTAAAAGTAAAAGTCACTGATTGAAATGTTACTTGAGTTAAAGTATTAAAGTATCTGAAACGTCTTGTACTTAAGTATGGAAAGTACTGTAAAAATGGATGTACTCAAGTAATGTAATGAAAAGTACAAGTAAAAAGTAAAACAAGGCAAACGCAGTTTGAATGACATTTTTTGTATTTTGGTAAACTTGTTAAATACACTTAAAATAATGCACACAACCAAGTGTAGGCAAAATTAAACATGCTAATAGATAAACCTGCAGCATCATTTAGTTAAGAAAATTAGGAGCTTTACCTAAACCACAAGGTTTAAATAATTAATAAGAGAAAAAAAATAAATAAACTTGTAATCCAAAAAATACAATAATCCATGAAACAGCCAACACTCAGTACGTTCTGATGACGTCACCACATAGCGCAACTCTCTCTCGGTGCGTCACGATCCGGAAACAATAAAGCTAATTGAAAATAAAGCTGGGAAAATGTTTGAAAATGACAGATAAGGATTAATGTGAACTGAAGCGGGAACACCGCGTGTGACCCACGATGAACCGCGCCAGTTTAAACTGCAACAAAATGTAAGTTAGCGATTGTGTATGTTTGCGTGTGTTGGCGTGTGTTAAACGCGACTCTTTAATTAGGTCGTAACTCGTGACGCTCCTCCGTCACAGTAACGAGTAACGAAAGCACACATTGAAAATGTATCGGAGTAAAAGTATGCAATTAAGTTCGGAAAAGTAGTGAAGTAAAAGTAAAAGTTATCAAAAATTTTCTTACTCGAGGAAAGTATGAAGTACTCCAAAATATACTTAAGTAAAGTAGTGAAGTATTTTTACTTCGTTACTATACAACACTGTTTGTAGTGATATAAGTAGCTCAGTTTCCCTGGGAACGAGTTTGACCCCCAGCTTCTCTATGTCACGAGGAATCAGGCAGGGCTGCCCAATTTCACCTAAATTAGTTATATTAACAATTTAAATGCTTACTTTAATAATTATGAAAAATTCTAATTTGCATGGTGTTAACATTTTTGATAAGGAATTCAAGATTAGTCAATTTGCTGACGATACAATCATTTTTATAAGAGATAAAACTATGGTAGACATTGCGTTGAAATCCATTTTAATGTTTTCCGGAGCGTCTGGTCTGCCTCTCAATATTGATAAATGTGAACTTCTGCCGATCCGTTCCAGCTCTGGCGCGTCTGTTGCCTCCGTGACAGTTAAATCCGAAGTTAAATATCTGGGAGTATTGATTTAAAGGCGACTACCAGAAGAGAGGAGGAAAACATCGAAAGATGCTTGGATGGCATGAAGAGATCCTTGAGCCGTTGGTTAACTAGAGATTTGACTGTTTTTGGACAAACTCTTCTATCCAATTTCTTTCAGTTTATCTGGAGGAATAAAACTCACTATTCACGACGTTCTCATCTTATTAAAGATTATGAGAAAGGAGGAATTAGAGCTTTAGATTCTGAGGCTCTGATTGGTTCATTTAGAATAAATTGGCTAAAGACCTATTTGTCTCGTTCCAACTCGATGTGGTTTCATATCCCTAAATCTATATTTAAAAGCCTGGGTGGCTTGGATTCCTTGCTTAAATGTGATGTTGAATTAACCATAATTCCTATTTCACTGTCTAATTTTCATAAACAAGTTTTACACTTTTGGAAAATGATGTTTACCCACAATTTTACCCCACATGGATCCGTAGTGCGGAATAACAGATCAATATTAATAAATAGAAAATCTATTTTTAAAACTGATTGGTATGAGAAAGGTATTCTATTTGTAACTGACTTAATGGATAGTAATGGTGTTTTTTTTCAAATCATAGAGATTTTAACAACAAATTTAATCTGAACTGTTTGAATACATTAATTATGCAAAGCAATTCCTGCAGCTCTGATCCAAAACACCTTAAGATATTCAAGTGTTACTTCATCTTTACCCAAATTGAAGATTGGAGAATATAATGTGACTGATAAAAAGTGTAATAATGGTATGCTTGTGACGACTTCAAATCTAAATTATTTAATGATTACAACAATAAAATCTTGGCAACAACTAATTTGTCTTTAATTGAGAAGGCATTTTCCAATTATGTTAAATGGCCGGTTTCATCTAAGGCGAAAGAGATTCACTTCAAAATTTCTCAGAATATTTAACCTGTGGCTGAATTTTTGCCCAAACGATTTAAATTTGATTGAACATGCTGTGCCTTTTGTGAATGTGCAGAGGAATCCCTGAATCATCCCTTTCCACTTCCTGCCTCTTCACTCTCTTCCTTCCTAATAGATGTACACTGCCCATCCCAACGCGCACACAGAGTATGGCTTCGGTGGAAGCGGCAGGTTTCTTTCTGCTCCTTTTCTTCCTCGCTGTCTGCCTTCAAGCCACTGACTGCAAGAAAGTGATCGCAGGAGACCCGTTTCAAATTCCTGAGAACTGCGAGCCGGACGAGTCGGGCTCGCTGCTGCGGGACATGGGAGATGAAGGCACCCGGCAGGTCGCTACTTACCGGCGCGGTCAGTGGACGGTGAGGCCAGAGTACAGAGACAGGATGGAGACCAACTCTTCAAACGTCGTTTTCACCCACATGCAGTACAACGATGGAGGGATCTACGAGGTGACCTGCTCCACGACTGGCACCAAGAACCCCGTCCAGCTGGAGGTGGTTTATGCTGAAGAACTGTTAGTGACCCGGGCTGATAACACGATGCTCCCGTGTTACTATAAAACCAAAGGGAAACCAGGATTAACTGTTCGGTGGGTGAAAAACGAGAAACCTCTGTGTATCAAGAACTCCAACTATGAAGGCTGCAACGGGACACATGATGACAGACTGTCAGTACCCACTGACTGGATCACTAGTGGAAATGTGTCACTGACCATTGAGCGGGTTCAGCCTGAGGATAGTGGGGATTATTTCTGCTACATCCAAGATCAACATGGGGAACAAACAGGAACTCCTGCTGCTGTCAGACTATCTGAGAAAATGACACATCATGTAAGTGGGTTTATTCGCCAAGTTTATTCTCTCGGCAGAATATATTAACTTTAGAGAGTCTGAATGTCTCTGTAAACCTGCTTTTCTCTCTCTTCCCGCTGCGAACTCACTCAGCCTTGGCAGATCTCCACCTGGATTCTCCTTGTGATGCTGCTGCTTGTTGCTTTTGTTGCTCTTCGTCTGTGGCGTCGTGGAAAAATAAACCGTGATTCTGGACAACGTTAGGAGGAGGCAGAGAGAAGCTGCCATCCTTCCAACTCTAATGAAGCTCCAACAATTGTTTAAATAGACCAGATTATTTATTCGTCATTGAAGCTGTAAGACCATAACTCTGACATAAATAAAGATCTTTTAACACCTCCCAGTTTGTATCCTTTCATTTTGGTTCATTTGTAATTTTCTGAAATAACAAGTATTACCAAGTGAATACAACATGTAAATAAAATGACAAACTCATGTTTACCATTTCCTGTTTGGCGACTGCGAGAGAAATTGACATCAAACACCTATTCGTTTGCCATCATACGAATACCATGGTATGTCTGCACATACCATCCTGATGGTGTGTGCAAACACAGCTGTTACTGAGATAGCAGCCACATCGGAATGTGAACAGAATGAGATTATGTTTTAAGTAAAACTACCTTGTAGCAACAGAAACAGACATTCAGGCTTAAAACATTCAGGGCATAAAGTTGACGGGTGTTCAGGGTGTGGCAGAATCAAAGATGTGGCATATCTGGAAGAAGCTGAAGAACAAAAGCAGGTTTATCAGCTTTTACTGTTTGTGGTGAAGGTGACAATTTGTCAGAGGCAACCAAGAGAATGTGCAGTTAAATATTCAAATTATAGGCTCATATGCATGTGAAAAAACTGTGTTTCCTCTATTAAATATGAGGAACCTTCAACACATTGGTTTATATGCCGCCATAAAGCAGTCTTACATTTGCTTTCCATAGCAGCAATAACGGCTCTAAATTAATGGTAAAAATTAGCCAAATGACTAAATACATAATATTCAATTTCTAAACATGAGTAAGACTCAGGAAGCATTGTTCTTGATCACTACATTTGTTCTTGACTTTATTTTTTTTACAGTAAACCAGGATGAACTTTAAAGGCTTTATTTACATGGATAAAGCAAAAAGAATCAAAAGAAATCAAGCAAAGGACGATCAGAAAAAACTAATATACAACAAAAAGCAAGAGAACTGATCTGCGTTAATAACCCCATGATGATCCTCTGCATGACGTAATCATGGTGTTGAGTGGAATGAAACAAAGCTGCATGCTTCAGTACATGGACCCTTTTGGACTAAAGAAACAGTCAAGGTGCTTTTCTGAGCATTTCAACGTACATCGCCTCTACAGGACGGCTGTAGATCACTTTTAGTCATTGCAGGAAATAAGAAAAAGATTCTAATGCTATTTGGGTTTCAGGCAATAAAGACAGCAGAGAGTGTAATAAACATTCAGTATAAAGAAAAAAGAATAGATAATAAATAATAATAATAATAATAATAATAAGAGAACACTGTCAAAATAAAAGATACAAACACTGAAATATACAGATTGTAACAGGGAAAGGACTGTTGGAGAGTTAGTGTGTCAAACACAACAGGAGCAGGATGATTCTGGACGAGTCGAGCTTCAATCGTTCTCACTTCAGACTCGAGATTTAACACAAGACTGAAACTAAACTACATGTTTTCCTGCCTCTTAGTGAAATAATCAACTCATTAAGTAAAGGTAAATATTAGAGGAGAATTTGTTAAGATGTTTCCTTTTAGCATTATAGGATAAGACGATAAAACTGAATCTGGGCAGCAAATAAATCCACTTTTTTTTTGTTTGTTTGTTTGACTCAACTTCTCAACCTTCTTCTCTCCATGCTGTTCCTTTTCCACCATTGTCACTTCCTCTTCCTCCTCCTCTTCCTCCTCCTCCTCCTGCTCCTCAGTGAACCAACTCCAGCTGGCTGCTGGAGAAAGGCAGCACCCCGCTGACGTAGTAGGCGATGCCGAGGGAGAGGAGGGCGATGACCACCAGCAGCAGCAGGACCCTCCAGAAGCCCAGGTCCTCCACAAACTCCTGCCAGGTGGTGCGGAAGCTGGACAGGACGCCCTCGCTGCTCTGCAGGTTGGGGTTGAGCAGAGAGTGGCTCTCCATCGCGCTGGGACACAGAAGAAGAGACACGCCGACAAAAGGACCATCAACACACAGACTGCTCTTCTGGATCCTCTCTCTGTTTTTCATCACAGCCTCAACTGTGATTCGATTCTCTCTTGGTTAAGAATAACGAAACGAAAACAATAAAGTATTTTTAAAAAGGCGACCACAGAAGGAAGACGACATCAAAGTTTTGCACTTGAGTTGCTTCAGCCTAAGTGTCCAAAGTTTTTTGATCCTATATCCGTGACTAGTCACTTTGTTCCCTGAAGTTGTCAGCACGTACAACGGTGGTTACGGCGTTCCAGTGAAAAAACACCTGACCCCAGTCTTCCTATGTGTTCACATACTGACTGTACTATGGCCATATTGTGATTCTCACCAAAGAGATTCTATGCTGTGACTGTTACTGTGTGAAAAACACCCTATAATAAACAAACAAACAATGCTTTGCCTGGTGGGGGTGCAGGTTAACGCATCAGGATGGAGGAAGTATGGGTCGGTTTGGAAGCCAGCAATTTCCAACTTTTGTAAATCGCACCGTCTACGAGCCCCAATCAGGTTTGTTACGTTCACAGACCAGTTATCTCCACTCCAACAAGAAGAAGCCACGAATAAACTGGTAAAAACAACTTGGGGAAATAACTTGAGTTATTCTATTCGATTCTCCCATCCTTCCCTTCCGACATCCGAATGATAAAGTGACGCGGTTGTAAAGGGTTGATAGTTTGGATCATGCAGAACCGATCTGACTGTTTCCATAGCAACGATCAGAAGCAAGACATTGTCCAGAACTGCAGCGAGCTCATTGCAGCTATGACCTCATCTATGACATAGATCTATGACATAGATCTATGACATAGATCAAAGAACATCTGAGGCTATAAAGACTTGCATCTCAAAACATCAGGTTTCAGTTGCGAGCGACTCTTTGACGATTAGTTTTGTGTTTAGGAAGGATTTTCAATATGGAAGAGGTGTTAGCTACAGTGTTTTTTCCCCTGTCTTTTGGAGTAGGGTATTTGGTAAGCACCGGAGTAAGAAAGGTGTTTAACAAAGTATTTCCTAATATTACGTTTGAAATAAGTAGTTCTCAGGACGAGTGCATGGATGATTACGATGTGTTTCTTTTCAATTCTCCGGCTGGAGAAAACTGCTCAGAGGGAACACTTACCTCTCAGGACATGTGCATTGATGATTTTAATGCATTTCTTTATAATCCTTCCCCGGCTGGGGAAGATAGCGCAACGGAGAATCGGAGCGGTCAGGATGAGTACATCGATGACTACGATGTGATTGACGCTTATCTGTTCAGGTCTTCCCTACATGGGAAGCCAAGTTGTGTTTTGACGAAAGAGACTGCTGCAGAAGTGAAGGATTCCTCCGTTCCTGCCCAACAACAATCTTCCAGTGGCTTTTCAAGCTCGAGTATGGAGATACCGATATTTGACAGTTCAACTTATTCTTCTTCTCCTAAAGAAGAGACTACTTCCTATGTTCCCCAAGAATATAGTTCCTCGACTGAGGAACTTTCTGATAAAGAGAAGAAAGTTGAAGTGGAGCAAAAAAGTGAAGAAGCTGAAAAGTGTTGTTGTCGGTTGTCTTGAATTACAGCATTTTACATCTGCCTGATTTTTAGCATTCCCAGAGATATTAGTCATCATGATATGGATATGTCATTGAACAGTGAAAAAACTCTCAAAAAGTGTAAGAGAGAGTAACTACAACTGTCCATCCGTTTTCTTCAGCTTATCCGGGATCGGATCGGGGGGGGGCAGCAGCTTGTTGCAAACCTTGAAAGGTCTCAGCTTGCTCCATGTTCTCCATTAGCATGAGTGGGTTCTCTCCGGGTGCTCCGGCTTCCTCCCACAGAACAAAAAGACTTTGTGCACAGTAGATAATAAGTGCGTACGTTGGGTTGTGCCTTTGTGATTTCTGGGCTGTTCCCATTCTGTCCAGTTTCTATCTGAAGTGTAACTTTGTGTATGATGAGTAAAACTTCAATCCAGCAGAGTGTGCCAGTTAGTAAGTGATTGTAAACACACATCAAATTTGCCATTTCCTGAAAGAAGAATGCCTCAGACAAATTGTTTAATCCCCCAAAATTTACATTACTTTGAGTTTGGTGATGAGGGGATGCTAACTGAGGGGATGAAATCATTCATTTTTATAATGAATGATTTCATTTTTAAAAACCAAACCTTCAATCTTCCTTGAGCTTTGAGGTTTGAATCCTGGCCTGGGTTCTTTATGCACGGGGTTTACATAATCTCCATTAGCATGAGTGGGTTCTCTCCGGGTGCTCCGGCTTCCTCCCACAGAACAAAAAGATTTTGCGCACAGTAGATAATATTTACTGGGATGGCTGTTGGTTAATTTTTGTAACCAACAGCCATCTTGGAAAGCAGTTGCTATGACAACAATAAACAAGCCACACACATAGAACTCGCTCTTCCATCCTCCTAACTTATAGACAATATAAGCACACTCCAACTATCACTCAATAACAGTTTTTGAGTACTCTTCCCTCCTCTGTGTAATATAATAATAAATATCAGTGATATTTATTATAGTACTTATTGGCGCACTAGCAAAATTATCTCATCTAATCCAGCTTTTAACTGCTAACTAAGATAGTCACGTAGCCTATGTGTATGTATGGAAAAGGGTTCTGAACTGGGGTCTAATGGGCAAAATGAGTGCATACTGGTAGTTAGAATCAACTAACATGTAAAGGTAAAGGTTATTGGGGCCTGTCCGTAGAAATGCATAGGGGGAGCAGTGACTGGTTGAAGTCACTGAGAAGTGACTGACTGCGAAACAAGTCAGTCACTGCCTCCGTGCAGTAAATGGCAGGCACCTATTGTTCTTCACCTAATAGAATATCACTTTAATATTATTATTCTTGATTTCTTTTTCCGTGATCGTTAATGTAGCTCGTGCCGCTGCGTGTCCACCCAAAAAAGTGGTATGAAAACGTGCGGCTCGGCGCCAGTAGGGGAGCTATCACTTTCAGTGGGATTCGGAGTTACCATGGCGACATAAAAAAACGATAAAGAGCAAACATTTTCGTCAGTTACAAACTGCCGAAACTAGAGTGTAACTGTTTCGTTAGCGTGTGGGAAGCAGTGCGATTTTGATCCCAAATAAATTTTGAAATCGCCGTCACGCCCACAAATATCGCCCTATCGGTATCAAACTCGGTCATGAGATTGATACCCATGCCTTCTCCGGTAAAATGTTTTTGAAATTTTGCTAAGGCTCACAGTTTTCTGTCAAGGTGCTTCAGAGCGAAGTCATGCGACAGGATTTCCACACGCTCAGCCAGATTGACTTCAATGTATTTCTGAAAAATGTCAGACCTCAGCGCACACCATTTTTAACTCATTGGTGTTATTACTGTGAGCGAGGCTATCGGAGACGACACACAGCCCTCTCATACGCTTCAAACGGTTTTCCGATATGTATCACGGTTCCCGAACGGGAAGGAGTTGTTCAGACTGCTTTTTTAAGTCAAACTGGCTGAAAGAAGTGTGTCTGAAAGAATTTCAGACACACACCTCTGCCAGCTGTGTCTGACTCACAGCTGGCAGAGGATCCATTACCATAGCAATGGAACACAGCAGGGCCGAGCAGCTGATGAGGACAGTGATACAAAAAATGCATCACTGCAGTTTTTACTATGATGGAACTCTGGAATGAGCTAGCCTTTAGAACTACTTGTTAAAATTTCAAAGTAAAACCCTTGAGAATTTTTACATCATGGGTAATTGCTCTCTTGGGGATTACTAACACACAGAAATGTGTGTTAATGCACATTTCTGCTAATTTGCATTAATATTAGCAGAAACATAAGCATTTCCCTGCCCCCCACTCGTGCACCGCTGTAGGTGGTGTAAAAGATTAGCCTGCATTGTCTTTGTCTTTGGGGTTAGGATTAGCATTTTCGATAAACGCTTTTAGCTATTTTTCTTACTTGTTAGCTGTGTTTAGGATACTGAATGTAGTAAGTCAATTACAGACAACATTCTGATGATACCCCACATGCTACTGACAGCATTTAGGCTTACAGTAGCATTTTGGCTAATTTCAGCTTACACACTCATTTTAACATACTGAATGGTGGGAGTCCATGTTAGTAAACATGCTTGTGATTCTCCATAGGCTATTTGTAATTTTTTTTAGCCAAGCCTAGCATTGATGCTAATTTGTAGTATCAGAACGCTGGGTCCAAACCGACAGGCACGTTTTGGCAGGCCCCAGTTAAATTTCTTCAGGAATTTTATAGTTTATGTATTCATCTTCATTCAGTTTAATAGATGAACTCTCACCTTGCCCACACATTTACAGCTTTTGTGTTCATGCTGGCGACAGAATTTGATACCTTTGTTCAACACACACAGAAACTCATCTGCCAGGTACGCAAACATACCATTTGTTGATGAGTCGGGATGGTATTTCCAGTTTATCTGAAGCATAGCCGCTCGCGCTGTTCACCCTATCTGCTTACTTGTATAAATTCCTCCCTGTGCTCTTCCCCACAAGCCTCTGAAAACCTGGGCCAGGCATGTAACGTTTTTACATGCCTGGTTGTGTTCGTTCTACTGTGAAACAAATAAATCAAGGTTTCATTATCTACTTAAGCTGTTTTATGAACAGCTTAAGTAGATAATGCAGCGCAGCATGCCAGTCATTAAAATAACATTCAAATGAAGCCACAAACTTCAAATGAAGCCTGATTCATATGAATCAGAGAAACAAAGTTTTCTCTCTAACAAGCTTAATACTGAAAAGTGTTCTGAGCTGGATGAGGAGCAAGAAAGCTATAGGTGGTGTTAGCTTACCCTTCAATGCTCTCTATTTCTTTTGTTTTAAATACTTAAACATAAATGTAAGGAATAACAATAACATATAAACATAGAACAAAAATATAGTTAAGGATATCACATTTGGAGCACATAAAAACCCTCAAATTTCTACAAATTTCAACCAATAAAATAAGTTTGTGGAGTTTTTTTTTTTTTTTTTTTTTTTTTTTACAGTCTTTTGGCTTAAAACTGTATAATTAGAACAAGATCCTCACACAACACTGAGACTGCAGCAGCTGCTGTCATAGTCATTAAAACAAAACATGTTTCAGAGTAAAAAAGACAATGGGCTCATTGTTACAATAAACTTCTAATTTTCACCCCAGGTTGACATGCCTGGCATTTACAAGGAAAACTCATTTATTTTATTTATGGTAATGTACACACTTTGTCCCAACACATACCTTAATTAAAACTGGCCCAAGACATTTTAATATATCTTTATATATAAATATTTGTTACTTAGAGAGGACCCGTGATTTTTCCTCAAAAAAATTGACAAAAAATAAAAATACATTTTAAAGAGAGCTACTTTTATCCAAGCAGATTTACTGTCTATTATTAAGAGCCTCTTAAAAATAGCCACAAAATACTTGCTGCATGTTTTAAAACTAAAAACAAACAAAGTTTATTTGGAAATAATTGACAAATTATCAAACTCGACCCTGCAGCTGTAATTTGTGAATCATGTCGTCCTTCTACTCGAGCCGAGAGGTATATCTACAGTTTCTGTGTTGCCTTCGATTCCACGCTGGGAGTGGAAATTCCCGAGGCATCCGTCTCCTCCCTACCAGTCCTACCCTGATTCTTACCTCTCACTGTCAGCCATCTGCATGGTCTCCAGTTTGGAGTGAGCCCCTCTGTTGAAGCCTTTCACTTCCTGTTCCTCCAGGCCCTCCAGCAGGCGAATGGCGTCCTTGTTGACGCCCCGTCTTTTGGCCAGCACCAGAGGAGTCGAACCATTGTGATTGCTGCGGGTGGAAAAGGAAAGAGATGAAAAACTGAACGTTTGTAATGATTCACAGCCGCACACTCAAAACCACAATTTGCTCAAATAAACCCTCCTCAGGCAGCACACGCACCCACAGTGATCAACAACTTCACAATTAGCTCTCATAGAAGGTTATCAATGACAGATGAACAAAAGCAAGACATTATCTGTGTCACAGCTTCCTGCTAGATAAGAACAAGTGCCAGTTTGTAAATATAAAATTAATTCTTCTTTCACTCCATGAACTTTTAGCTCAACAGAAGTATCTCCCTGGAAGCCATAGCAACTCATAAGAAAAGGTTGACTTTTGTATAGAGTCATGTAACACTGATTAGTTAAATAAAAGGAACCAGCAGTATTGCTCCTCAAATATGTGAAACACTTGTCATGACTTCCTTGATCATGGTGTATACAACCACTGTGTAAGCACAAGAGGTGTCTGGTTTCATATTCTACCACAGGAAAACAAATAGTGGCCACTTTTCTGGCCTTAGAAAACAAGGAAAACAGATAGGTCAGATGCCGACATGAACTCGATATTTGTGTCTGTAGAACTATGTTCTGTAATCTATTGCAAACCAACAAAGCTTTGTTTAAAAACCTTTTGAGAAGCATCTAAGCTTTCTATTACAACTTCTACAAGAAATAACATGACACAATCCGTCTAGAGAGTCTGTCGGATTTCCAGTTACCCGCAGGTTCAGGGGATAATCCCAAGTCTATTCAAACTGAAAAACAAAACCCCTTTGCTGTGGTTACAGAAACACTTATGTAGCTAAAGTGACACCGGTGCCTGTCTGAAATATAAGAAACCACAGCTGTCACTTTTCAAAATATATTTGGGAATGGGATTATTTATCGCTACATAAGGAGAAGATGTTTTTCCTGAAGCATCTTTTCCACATTCTCACGTCCAACCAAAAGAACAGGTATTTCAATTTCACAGTGGGAATGTTTGACATATAAAATATCCTACCAAAAACTTCACACTAATAGTTCTTTTGATCTAATACACAAACATCTTTAATGTGCATCCCAGAATTAGCAAATGAAGTAAAAGGCATCGTGTGCATTTGATAGTGTGATGAGGTTGATGAATTGTAGGTATGAGAAAAAAGACCTCTGCATTAAGTTAGCCTATGAAGACTAACTAATGTGTTCCATTGGCTGTTTAATTTAATGAATTAAACAACCTTTGTATAATCCTTATACAAAGGATTTTTCTTTGTATAAGGAATATATGTTTTTGTAAAACATATATTACAAAAATATATGTTTTTGTAATATATTACTAGCTGCGGGTGTATGTGAAACAAGGCGTGGCTTTTTACCACCTCTGGTCATCATCCTCTCACTGTGCACACTCCTGACACCACTTGGGACAAGGCTGCCTTTTGCGGCTGGATTTACGACGGAGATGAAAGTCGGGGCAGGGAAAGGTGGAAACTATTCTGGAAGAATAGTTTATTCTTCCAGAACACAGCATCAAGAACAAAACTATAGGTGAAACTGAAGCCTCAAGTAGTCCCAGCTGTGCAGAACCAAAGCCACTTTTAAATCACAGTTTGTAAAGTGCAACAAGTTCTCTTGAAGTGCTTTATAGCGACTTAAGTTAAAATAAAAATACTGAGAATGTTTTTCCACCACAACGTCAGAACTGCTGTGGACTACAACACATGGCAGGTTGTTAAATGTGGAGTACATTCTCCTTACACCCACATATCCAGTGTAATGAAATCCCACTACGAGAAATACCCTTGAGACAGATGCTAGTGACCTAAATATAATTTTTGTTGCAGCAGGTACCACATAAATGTTGCAACTCAGCTGTAGTTTGAATATTCAAAGCAAACGGGTAACATCTTGCAAACAGAACAACAAAGGGAGGAACTTCATTGGAAGACACAGGCAGACCCCGACAAATAAAAGGAAGTGTGTAGCTGCCACATTCTCACCAGATATCGATCTTTAACCCGTTGGACACCAGGAACTGTATGGTATCCACGTGGCCGCACAAGTGCAACGCCGTGTTCCCTTGGTAGTCCGTCGCCAGCAGGTCGGCGCCGAACTTGTGCAGCAGGCGGCATATCTCCACGTTGCCGCGGGCGGCGGCTAGGTGGAGGCCGGTGCGGCCGCGGTTGTCGCGGATGTTGGGGTCGCAGCCGGTCTCCAGAAGCCTCTTGGCGAACGGGAGGTCGCCGTCGATGCAGGCCTGCAGCAGAGGCACGCTGGTCTGCGACGAGTCATTGATGAAGACATAGGACATGTCCGAGTGAGTGTCAGAAAATTCCAGCGTACCTGAAATCGCAAAGCGGACGTTTAAACAAGCTTTAGGGTAAATTAAACTACAACATGCACTGAATGGTTTTGTATGGGAGGACACTTAGGATTAGTGAAATGTGTTGACTTTTTTTTTTTTTTTTTAAAAGATGTCAAAAGTAAAACAAAAATGTATTTCCATGAAATAATTATTATAACGGTTGTATCAGCTAAAGACAGTTTTGATGTAATTTAAATAAGAATTAAACTTCAAATTCTTTAAAATGAACTGGGTTTTTTCCCCGCCCCGGAACTTCAATGAAAGTTCAGGGGAAAAAAAACTTAGCTTGAATAGCTTGAATGTCCAGAGAACAAAACATAATATTAATGTACCTACTACTGTGGAATCATGCTCCTTATTTACATTAAGAGTGTAAATTTTGAGCAGTCAAGTCAAAAGCAGAAGTGAAACAGCTTTACCACATTGAGGGAAAACAACACAAATTTGAATCTAAAGATAACTCATATATTATGTCACACCAACTTTTATTTCACTTGCTTATTGAAATTATATGACTTTATATTCTAATTCTATTTTTATATGTTGCATTCTCTTTTATTTTTAAATCTATGTAGCCATGGCCTGAACTCTGTTGATAAAACAAGGCTGGTTGACTGAATGTGGCTTAAGACAGCATTTTATTTATGTTTTTCAGGTTTCATTTTACAAAAAAACTTTTTCCATGAACAAAACCAACAATTTTAAACACATATTTAAAAATTTGACAATGGAAGTAAATTGCGTGCATTTATGCAAACGAGTCCAGGATTCACATACTGAGGAACCGGTGGCAGACAGACCCAACATTTTCAGTCTGGAAACACAAATTCATTTCACACTCACACAGATGTGAAAACACCAAGTCTTTTCTAGACGGTCTCCTGCACACTCCACTACAAAAAAAACATAAAATGAGCCTAAAATAAGTACCTGTTGATGATCAAGGCCCTACAGACTGGGAATGACTTTGCTGGTGTGCAGCATATGGGACTCTGCCACAGTTACTTTTCACAAAAGAATTTCACGAAAACGGTCGACAAAGTTAATTTCTAAATAATCAAACTATACAAATTAAAAAATATTTGCTTAAGATTAAAAAAAGGACTACTAAATTATGGAATTTGTCATCCCAATACACTTGAGCTTATCCCTGTTTTTATGTGACACAGCCACAGTCTGGCTGTGAGTGGAAAAATACTGTGGTCATTTCAATTAATGAACACAAAGATCTGTCTCGATTCTTGCACAATATTCAGCTTTTTTATGAATGTCGCGGATTCAGAGTCTTTTTACCTCCGTGTTATTTCCTGTGAACTTTTGCAAAGTTATTGGTCAGCTAACGTTTGAACGCATATATTAAAACACTTTCCATTATAAGAAATGGGTAAAACTACGTCACTGCACAGCATAATAAGGAGCGATGTTAGACACACTTTTTTGTGAACCTTAACTTCCTTAAAAACGGCGAGTTGTAAAGTTTGACAGCAAGCCCCCAGCGAAGCAGCGCTGTTAAATTAACCAGGTGGAGCAAATTTAGGCTAAAAGCTAACAACGCCTCTCAGAGACAGAGGCGTTGTGGTTCTTAGTTACAACCCTATGCGGGGAGTACAGATAACACAGAAACGCTATTACACAAATGAGGATTTTCCCAAAACCAAAGGCGCAATTTTGCTGAACGGACATTATTTTTTCCCCTCTTTAGCACCAGAAACAGGCTATTTATTGCACTTGCACTTAAACTAATGCTGGGATTTAGCATTCCTTGTGCTGTTAGCTAGGAAGTAGTTATTTACGCGTTTTTGTATGAAGCCTACAAACTTTTAAATGCCATAGTATTGAACAACAACATATTTATATTGTTTAAAACTCTTAGTGCAAAGCTGTGTGTAACATTTTTGGTCAAGGAGCGCATAGCTAGGCTACTTGACTGAAGCTAACTTCAGTGTTCATGTTTAGCAAAAACATGAACGCAGACAGAATATGTGTCAACTTGGAATTACAATTACTCCTTCTATGTTATTTTTTTTTATTATTTTTTGTACTCATGCCCTATAATGACGTCAAGTGGAGGACACCAGTCTGCTCCTCCAAAGAATGTAGCTTGCGAAGCTAATTTAAGCTAGAAGCTAAGAGCGAATCGACATAAAGCCAATAAATACGTCGTCCTATGACTTTGCAAACACATACATGAATATAATGGTCATTTCAACCATTTGTAGACTGTCGGCATTGCAACTGACCTGTTTATAAGTTTCCAAATTAGTAGAAAAAAACTGGACGTCGCTGCTCTTCGAGCTAACGTTGCTAGCCGTGTTTTCTGTTTCTTTTTAGTAACACAGAAGAGGAGCACTTTGTCGCCATCTAGTGTTCGATGGCGACTTCTACTGTTGCGCTTCCATACAGACAGACTAATAATAATTTATCAGTGCTTTCTCCTTCTGAAGTATGCAAAGTTTTTAATGCATGGATAGTACAAGTTTTGATGAATTTCAAGAATGACCATATTACTATATTATGATATAGAAATAATATTATTACTATATTATCATATAGTAATAATGTGATTATATTTTTATGTTAACAGAGGATTGTAACTTTTTCCTCATATAAGGCTAAAATGGTTTGAATTACATCAAATAAAAAGTAAAACCAGATAAATATAAAGGGAGGGGTGGGAGTAGTTTTGGTTTTAAATCCACAGATCTTCCAGCAGTGCCACCAACATAATGATGATGTATGTCCAAGAGATTTTTAAACATTTATTAGGAAATATGTGAGCCCAAATAATACACCAGTAACTGCCTTTTTTTTTTTTTTTTTTTTTTGGTTGTTGTTCTGGATCCTCTTTGAGGAAAACCACATTACTTTTATTCTCCTTCAGTCACTTACAACATGATGCCGAATGGGACATTTGGGTCAAACAACTGTTTAATAGTCAGTGATTACATCAAACAAAAAAACTCCTAGGAGCATTTTTTCCATAAACTTTAATGTACAGAACATCATATTCTTGTCACCTCCATAGTCAGTAAATGACACCAGGGGGTTGTATTATGACACAGGTACAAAATAATTACAATCTAGATTACAAAAGTACCAAATGCTAATGAAAACCGCACAATAAAGGTGAAATGTCAGAGCTACCAGATGAGACGCATTCTAGATGCAGTGGTCATAGCGGTTACGTGAGCAGAACGTTTGACATTTTCTCTTTTTTTATATATATGTGAAAAAACAGCATGGAAACAAAGAAAAAAAAAACAAAAGCATTAATAAAAACCTTTGTGTTTCTGGAAATGCTGCTGGAAGACAACGAGCAGCGTTGCGTGAATCAAAAACCTAACGCCGAAGACGCTTCATAAAAGTAACGGCTTGGTCACAACGCAATGAAAAGCTGAGATTGACCCACTTTGCTCGGCTTGTGACCCGTCTGAATTCACATCAGTGCACCGTCAGTCGTTGGTTCTGATCTCAAACTGTTGCGGACTCTCTGTTTGTGCCACTTAGAGGGGGGAAAAGTGCTGATTTGCTTTTGGTTCAATTACGAAAATAACTCGCACTTAATTTCTTTAAGCCTATTCCTTTCACCAAAACCATTTTGAACATTTCAGCTCGTTTATTAAACAACGACTGTGCTCAACACAAGTTGACACCAAAGAAATGATTGTGATCTCTTAAAAAAATATTATGTGGACTGACTGATATATTCTGTATTTTGAGCCTTTGTAATTACAGCTTGTTTTGAATACAAAATGACTCATAAATAGAACCCTCCAGCAGAGGTACTTTGGTTTGATCAGGAGTCCAAATCTCATATTTCGTAAGCAGGTCAGCTGGTTCAGATGGGAACAGAAACCTAAACAAATGGAAATAGGGTGAAATATTAAGACCTCAGAAAACATAATTAAATTACACAAAATATTTGAGTATTTCTTTTGGATTATTTATATTAAAATTCATGAGTATATTTAAGTACATTCAAAAAGAAACCGATATGCTATTGATTGTTTGTACAAAAAGGGAAGGGAAGAAATTAGCTCAGAACCTCTACTGTCAAGGGAAATCTTGATCAAATCTCAGTCTGGATTTTACTCATTTTATAATGCATTTTATAATACAATTCATATTCCTATGGCTTTAGCTAAAATGCTTTACCATGTTAAAAAGGTAACATAATAGCATGTTAGCATATGAGTTTTCAGTGCTTTAGTGAGTTCTCTAATGCACAGTGCATTAGTTGTACTTCTATAAAATCCACCTTAAGCAGAAATTACGCCTGATTTGAAGATCCGACGGTGATAACTGTTAAATGTGGATCTTCTATTTAGGGCATCCAGCCTTAAAAAAAAATCACCTATTTTGACATTTTTCGTCATATTGCAAATCAAATTCAACAAAAACTAAAAGTTTAAAAAATTTTACAAAGTGAAAAAAAAAAAAAAAAAAAAACCTTGGTTGAACATGAATTAATATAAAAATAAGTCTGAAGTCTTCTAATATTGAACATCCACACTCCCTAACAAATCTCACCAGCTAACAGTTTAGCAGTGTATACGGCTAGCTCACCAGCATGCTTTTGTGGGTCACGTCTTCCTGACAGCTACGAATGGGGCACAAACCGACAGTTCGGTGGAGAGTGTAAACTATTCGCTACCGCACCTACGAATTGCAGCGATGCCATGCGTCTGAGCTGAGACGTGTGAAGGGTTCGTCCCTCCGCGAGTGTGTGCACAGCTAGCTAACGAGGTGGCTCTCTTCGAGGTAGCAGAGACTGATTCTAACCAAAGTACCGTGAATTCAGACAAAAGATAAACACAAACATCAACAATAGCACCATTGTCAGTGTAAATCCAGAGGGGAGAAACCCCTCCGCGGCTCTTCTCCATCCACGTCCGCCCTCCAGCGTCTTTCGTCGATGAGCCTATGGCTCCTAAAGGGGATAAAATGGAAAAGACAGCTTCTTCCTTTCAAGTCAGTCACATGTTCTTGTTCTCCATCAAGTGCTAGTCCTGGCGTTTTCCCCCTCCCTCTCTGCTCTGGTCGACAGCTACAAGATCTTGCTGCAGACTTGGCAGCGGCTGACCCTGGAGCGTTCCTGACCGCCCTTCAGGGTCTCCTGCTGCGTCGGCGCGCCGAACTCCAGCCGGGGGTCGACTGTGGTGAGCCAGAAGCTGTACTTGTTGACGAAGTAGTGGCAGGTGCCCCTGGCGCCGTTGCACTCGATGAATGGGGTAGAGCGGAAGTCTTCCAGGCAAGAGCCGGGAGACATCAGGGACTGACCGCCGCCCTCAGCGCCGGCTGCTGTGTGCTGTGGCGGGAAAAAGGGAAGGACAGCAATGAGTAAAACTAGATGAAAACAGAACAGTTTCTGTTTAGCCTCTGACATTCAGCCTGAGGCTTTAGATGTTGATGATATCAGAGTCTATGCGGTCTACAACCAACTAGGGAATGTATCTGTGATATCATTACTGATAAACAACCATGGATTACTTGTACTAAATATATAAATATCTGGGTCGTTTATGATGAGAGTAAGGTTGTCGTTTGTCACCGATTCTGGTCATAACCTTCATGGTGTTGAGTGGATTCGTTTTGGTGGCCGTTGGATCACCTCTTTGCTCTTTGCAATTTGGAGGATCAATGCCTCCGAATTCAACACCGTTGTCCTGAGCCAGAAAAGGATCGAGCATTTTGTTCATGTCAGAGATGACCTCCTGCCCAGCTTGGAGGAGTTTAAGAATCTGTGTCTTGTTTATGAATGAGGGAAAAATGGAGATGCATTGGTGAGGCATCTACCAGTGCATTGGTAAAGCGGGCGCTGCACCAAATTTCCTCATCCCTTCTTTAAATTATACAAGAAGATTCTCTGATTAGGAAAGAAGTCCTCCTTCAGCTGGAGGTTAGATTGATATGCAAGAAATCTCAAGCATGTCCTCTGGAGAACCTCTGGAGGCAAGTCTTTCAGTCATCTTTGGTCTCCAGTCAATGACCTACCATGAGGAAGGAATATCCAATCCAAAGACTCCTCCAACCGGGTGGGCAGGTAGGGATGGTTAGGTCCTGACTGTGGACCGCCACCGCCTGAGACGGCGCCTCGCACACCGAACACCTGGACGGTTCGGACAAAAACAAACAAAAAAAGGTGAACGCTTGTTCAACGCCGTACGTCTGTTGAAAGACGTAGCTGTGGCGGAGCGCGGCACCTGCTGATGTAAGGCCGGATCTGCTCCTCGGCCACAGGCATCATGGGGATGGGCGCGGTCGTGGAGAGCCAGAAGGATTTGTCGTTGCGGCTGGCGTAGTAGCAGGTCTCAGACGGGTTGCAGTAGAGGAAGGGGATGGTGTTGAACCTGGGGAGGCACGAACCCGGCTGACCTGGAGAGGTGCGGGGAGGTCCCACAAAGTTAACAGGCTGGTGGCTACAAAGCTGCTGCGTCAACAGCAGAATCGAGATTTGTTACGGTAACACAAGAAGATCTCGTTTGAAACAAGATCGAGAGAACATTCGGGTTTTACAACCTCACAATATTTAAGCTATTACAGCCAATATATTTAGGAACATAGCTGCAGAGTTGTAGTGAGAAATCGAGTCTTTACACACCAAGGTCTTGGTTGTGCGCCTTCTCTTGTCCCTCCACGTACAGCAGGCTGTATCCTACCCACAGCTGGGCCATGCCTTGGGGACACATGGGAACATCGGTGGTCTGGCTGTGCTTCACCAGAGTGTAGCCGACGCCGACGCTGCGGCCGACGCCGCCGGGAATACCGGGACGACCGATGGCTCCGGGAAAACCTAAGAGAGAGAAACGTGACCAGATGGTAGCCAGGGTTTCTCTTTATGTCACCTTGTTTGTTTGTTTTTTATACGTGTGAAGAGAGTCAAATAATGTTTACAAAAGATGCTGCAAAGAAAAAAGTATGTGTATCGCTCTCAAAATTACAGTAGTGTGGAATCCCTTTCACTTGAGAGATATTTCATGTTTTGCCCTGTCAGTTTCATTTATTATGGCATGAGATACTATTCCATCAGATGTTTTGCTGCATTTGAATCTTTTGTGTTTTTCTTGTAGGCTTCTCAAAAAAAAGAGCAAATCATATCAAGAAAATAAAAAACATTTTTAGAAAACAGGTGTCAAATTGTATTTAGAAAATCTATAAGTCAATATCAATGTTGCAACAAAAACAAACAAACTGACCTTGATCTCCAGTGATCCCTGGGAAACCAGGGATGCCCGAATCCCCAACCTGCCCCGGAAAACCGGGCGATCCGGTCCTGCCGAGCTCACCCCCAGCGCCGGGGCGACCCTTCAGACCTGCGGCAGAGGAATAATTACCATTCACAACAAAAGTACACATTTTCAGGCGTAATCAGTTGCTCAGTTTTGCCACAAATACTCAATTATAGCCTCACGCAATAATCTATTCGCATCAATAATAGTCAGGCATTCCACAAGTCTGGCCTTAATGAAAACATAACAGACATAAAACCATAAAAGGCCCTGCTGTGAGGTTCAGGGACACTGCACACATGTGGTAGATGATATGCCAATGACACAGCATGTGCTGCAACATAGCGTATGATCCTCCCAGGTCCAAATTTGTCATTACACACATCAAAGTATGCGATGCGCTACAGGGAGTTTTGCAGTGATGCATTATGGGCGCAGAATAAACGCCATTTGCTGCGCTGGATCAACTGAAAGTTCACAAAACGGCCAAGTGAATGTAGAATTTATCTGGACGATTTCATTTAGGAGAAGCTAAATGCGCTTCACAAAGTTAGCGAAAGAGCTACACAAGAAAATGATCTGTGCTATCAGTGGGTTAGCGGGAGAATGCCGGCTGCTGGTTGAAGACCACAGTCAAGCGCTTCATCTGGGTAGTGTGTTGAAGGTTTGAAGCAAACAACAAAGAAATGATCTAAGACTGTCTGGCTATCACTGACCTGGCCGTCCGTTGAAACCAGGCTGGCCGGGCACTCCGGGACCACCGGGTGGTCCGTTGTAGCCGGGGAAACCAGGGTCTCCAACAGGTGCAGGTTGCAGGACGTACGGCACTGGGATTCCGGGAGGACCCTTACCCCCGGGTCGCCCTGAAAAGAAGGGAGGGAGAGCAAAACGAACGAACGGATTAGCAAGGATGACGAAGACGAGAGAGAGGAACATCATCAGGAAATGAACGGTGTTCCCGCTCTCACCCGGTGATCCTCGACGCCCTTTGAATCCGAAGAATCCGGGCTCGCCGGGCAATCCTTTCGCACCCGGAGCTCCGCCCAGTCCGTTGTCACCCGGAGCTCCTGAAAAGCGAAACCGCTTGCTTCAAGATCGAAAGCTGTGTTTTGTGGAGGAAGGACAACAAATGCGGTTGTGCTGCAGGAGCGGGCAGCAGCCTCTCTTCACCTTTTAAGCCAGGGAATCCGGGGAATCCGGGACCTCCGGGACTTCCTGTTTCTCCCTTCGGGCCAGGGGTTCCAGGGAATCCTGGGAGTCCTGAGTCCCCCGTGTCTCCCTGTGCTGTGCCCGGACCCGGTGGCCCAGGAGGACCGGGAGGGCCCTGGAAACCTGGGAGTGGAAAAAACAATGTCATGAGATTAAGCACAGGGAGCAAGGCATCTGGATTAAGAAGCTGTGTTTACCGTATTCTCCATCCAATCCAGGAAGTCCGGGGTCTCCCACAGGCCCCGGGAAGTTTCCTGATGTACTCGGACCAGGAGGTCCGGGTCGTCCAGGGAACCCTGGCGCTCCAAAAGCTCCTGATGTCCAAAACGAAAGCCAGCATTCATACTTTCTTACATTTGAAAGCCTTTTTGGGTTTTTCTGATCTAAAACTCACCTGAATCTCCTCTCTGTCCTTTTGCTCCAGGGAAGCCTGGTTGTCCAGGGAAGGAAACGCCTCTCTCTCCTTTCTGCCCCGGCGCACCACGGAGGCCTGGGTTACCGCCTATTGTTATACCTGGATGGAAACAGATCACGTGTCATGTCTGCAAAGTGCTGCGTTTAGCAGTTTCACTGCTGATTTGCAGAGCTTTACCTGTAAATTCAGTAACTGTAAGATTTTGGTGTATTTTGCTCCATCAAAACACACCAAATAGGAGGAATAGGAAATAAAAGCACAGTCAGCATAAGCACAGTCACATCAAGTAAAATGTGATAAACACTAAAAACAAAAAGAAAAAAAAACTATATTTAAGCCTGTAACGATAAATTTTGCAAGACAATAAATTGTGCCAGACTTTATTGCGATAAACGATAATATTGTTATTTTGAGACAATTTTCAAGTAATATAATCGCAATGGCATTATAACGCAACTAAAGATTCTGACAGATCAATGATCTTTAAATTCTAATGAACATTTAACTCTGCATCCCGATTTTAAATATCCAAAATAAATAAACAAACCAACAGAAACCACAAATAAAATGAATCACGAAGTCTCTGTAAACAAAACTGTCCTTCAAAAAAGACGTGCCGGTTGAGACGAAAGCATCAGACCGGAGACTTTTGTGATCCAGTTTTTAGTAGAAAGAGAAAAGCAATAAATTAAGGAAATGGACCATGGTGCGACCAGAGCGTGGCGCCGCTCTGATCTCGATGTGAGGCTTTCATAGACTCTAACGGGTAACTATCTCCATCCACTTAAGTTTCCCAAAACATTTTACAGCTTGGATGCAATAGCCTAGCTAAAGTGAGAGTTTGTGTGTTCTTGCCTGGGATTCCAGGAGGGCCTTTCGGACCGGCGAGGCCATTGAGCCCGTCCAACCCCGGCGCTCCAGACAAACCTGTGAAGAACGCGTCGTGAGAGCGTCTACTGAAATGACCGCGTCGTAAAGCTGACGTAACGCTTTCATGTTACCTTTAAAACCGAGGCCACCTGGACCTCCGGGCAGTCCCGGGGAACCGTCCGGTCCTTGTCTCCCGGGGAATCCGGGCTGACCCTGCGGCCCCGGGAATCCAGGTGGACCTACAGGAGATTGAGTGAAAACATGACAACTGTCCTCCAACAGACAAAGTACATTGAGTCGTCTTTCATCAGCTTCGTCTTCGGGGTTCGTGTCTCACCCATCGTTCCGGGACGCCCCGTGTCACCGGGAATGCCCTTTTGTCCATCGGCGCCACGCCGTCCCAGAAAGCCGCTGTCGCCAAGGGAACCATCGAGGCCTCGAGGGCCTGGAGAAATGTTAGGTCACCGTTTACTGGGAGACTTTCTTGATTTCTTGAAACCTAACTCAGCTGCTCCATCAACAGAACTTGAAGGACAAATATGAAGATGTTTCTTTTACTGTGACGTTTGAATGAAATGTGATCCGTTTAACCAAAATCCAAAGTCAAAATAAATACAAGCTGTAAACTATGGAAACCCCAAATGAAATCTCCACACAGAGATGGACAGCCCTACCTTACAGTGACAAATCAAATCTCACCCGGAAAACCCGGATTTCCCGGCTGGCCTTTCACTCCTGGTCCTCCAGGATAGGCAAACGTCTCTCCAGGTGGACCTGATGAACAAATGTCCTGATTATTTACCGTTTTTATGAGGAAGAACCGATGCACGGATTGAAGGAAAGTTGCCACTCACCTTTTTCTCCGTTTCGACCGAATTCTCCAGGATTTCCAGGGAATCCCGGTGAGCCGTCTTCACCCTGAGGAAGCAGTGGTGAGAACTTCAGCTCCACCACCTTGATCGTGCTGGACGATTGCATGAGGAACAGAAGTGTGTTTCCTCACCCTCGGTCCCGTCACGCCCGGGAATCCCATGATTCCTCCCTCCCCCTTTCTTCCAGGGAAGCCCTGTGGGCCGGGCTGCCCGGGGAAACCCGGCTGTCCGGCCTGGCCTTTGCTGTCCACGGGGAAGCCGGGGCGTCCCGGAGAACCCGGGCGACCAGGCAGGCCTGGGAGACCCTTGTTGCCTGGAAACACAACGAGGAGGGACGGCATTTATGGGAGATGGAAACTCAGTCAGCTTAAACAAAAACTGGTGAACACATTTTCTCAGGGTTGAAACCGTTTCCTAAACTCACTACACATTCATACACTCATTCAAAACAGTTCCTTTTCAAAGTAGTTTATCAAACCACAGAAAGTCTGAATTAGTGTGTTTTCTGCTCTGGTATGCTCTGTGGAAATGTTTGCAGAGACATAAACAGCCAGGTATAACTTCTGAAGTAGGAAGATGTTCTTGGGTATTTGAAGATGTTTTTTTTTCCTACCTCTAGGTCCAGTAAAGCCCTGGAAGCCCGGGGCTCCGGCGCTCCCTGGTGGACCTTTCTGCACAAAAGGAGCAGGGCCTGGAGGGCCAGGGGGGCCGGGGTTTCCTCCGTCACCTGTGGAGGGCAAAGGAACGTGTTTGGGTTTTTGTGCCGCTCTCTGTCGATTGAGGTCGTCCTTTGTGTGATTTCAAGCCAAACAGTCATCATCCCCATCCCTCTGATGTTCACCTTTCGGTCCAAACCGTCCAGGACCGCCAGGAAACCCATCTCTCCCACGGTCTCCGGGAAGCCCTTTCCCGCCGGGAAATCCCGGACTTCCTGGACGACCCGGAAGTCCGGGGAAACCTATCAGTCCCGGGAGTCCTCTTTCACCTGCAGATTAAACAGAACCTTTTTTTTACTGGTACGGGCCGCGCAAGTGAGGAAAAGACCGGTAGGCGGATGCTGTCCTCCCTACCCTTTCTTCCCGGCGATCCGGGTCTTCCAGGAATGGTTCCCGGGCCTGGCAGTCCAGGGGGTCCCCTCGGACCTGTTCCTCCGTTGACACCGGGGAGTCCCGGGGTTCCCTTCATTCCAGCGGGGCCCGGGAATCCTCGATCTCCCGGTTCACCTTTCCGGCCGCGGTAACCTGACGAAGGCGGAGGGTGGGGATGAGAACGGATTAGGCCGGGCTCAACTTCCGGGAATCTAAACAAATGATGAAAACTTAATGTGCAACATATTTAGATCTGGAACAAATGGAACATAATAGTAAAAAAACCAATAAAATAAATAAAACTTACCTTGTTCAGAATACATCAACTTACCTCCAATGAATTAAGTTTACAAACAAAATACAGCAGAAATCAACTCAACAATAACTTTGAGTCTAAGAACCAACACTCGCTTACGGCGTGGCAGACTGCAGGAAACAATGTAATTTATTTCTTACATTGTTTTTTTTGTTTTTTACAGTCTATATTTTGCCCCAGCTGCGCTACGTTACACAGACGTAAGCATGATGCGCTTCATTTGGATACAGAAGATATCCAGAGGTTTCTAGTGGCTAAGCAGTTATCGGAGCAAGTGCGCAATTTCCACAGATGCACCAATTTCCCAGCAGGCAGTTGCGTGAACACTCTTTGTTGTTTCCTGGGATGAGATTTTCAGTGAAAAATGCATGTTTTTGAAAATGGAAAATGTTAAATACGACTCAAAGTGTATTTTATTCTGGTTCTGGTCTGGTCTGCCTCCCCAGAAACAGAAACACGGAGAAGCAGCACTCGGCTTCTACGCACCGCAAATCTGGAGCAAACCTCCAGAAAACCGCAAAACACCCGAAACACAGAGTTCCTTTACAATCAAGGCTAAAAGCCCACCTGTTGTGGTGTTGATTCAATGGAACTTTGATCAACATATTTAATGTGTATTTGCAGTGTTGATTCTGGTGAGGACACGCATTTTAACTCAAGGTTTGCCATTTACACCGTCATCTTCTTTGTTTTGGATTGGTGGCTGATTCTTTCTTTCTGCTATAAACGAAAACTCTTAAGAAATCTGCCAACAAAACTCCTCAAACGCTTGTCGTTTGTTACATCTTAGCTCATCCATTATGGTCACAACAAAAGCTCTCAATTGGCAAATTAGATATTTCTAAAATATTGTTTAAAATCCCCAAAAAACGGAATCAGTGCATCTGCGGTGATTACGTCTCTAGAGTGCAGCTCCAGCCTGCAATAGCGCGGCTCCGCCACCTGGGGTCTCCAGTAGTGACTAACAGCTAAAGTTTAATGTTCTTAAAAAAACAAAAACAAAAAACAGAACTCGTTTTCAGCACATCTGCAATGCAACGTTAGTAAATGTCGGACTAAGCTAAAATTGCCATGAGTTTAGATGTGCTGAAAATAGCAAGTCTTTTTAATTAAGAGTGCAAAAAAAAAAGCTTTGGCAGCAGCGATGAAGCTAAATAGCATTTGAGCAAAAGTCCCTTGGTAAACAAACCTACTGAACGTGACCCAGCAACAACAACAACAACAACAACAAAAACAAGATTTGGCACTGATTAGGTGTAAAACTGAAACATGTGGGTTAGATCTGGCAGCAAAAAACAAACAAACAAACAACAACAACAAAATCACATACCGTTCCATATTCCTTACATAAACTCATCATGAAAAGAAACATCTGATCATCAAAATGGTTTTTTTTTCATGTTTGGATATAAAAAAAAACTATATATATTTTTTTAATTTTGATATCCTGAAAAATTGGATATCAATTTGGGTATAATATCCATTTATCCAACGAATAAATGGATATTTATTCGTTAACCCTTCAGAAATAAATTTCTGAAGGGTTTTTTTTCTTTGTTTGTTTGTTTTCCGGAAACTGAACAGTCAATAATGACTCGTTAACATGATGACAGTTAAGCTCATGATGAATTGATGTGCACATCTTGGTGGAACGGTAAAAAGCAAGCACAAACTTTCAGGGATTATTTTGTCTCGGAAGCTCTCACAAATAAAATATCCATCTTCAGTCAAAACCTCGAGTGAGTCTTTGAGTGGAGTGTGGGGTGGGATGAACTCCTTTCCTTTTGAGACCACAACGTTCAGGTCAGAAGCCCTGCTCACTGCAGACATACTTCAGTCCTGCACTACGTCTTTGTTAGCTCGTCCTTGACGACTCGTTTAAAGCTGCAGTATGCATCTTATATTAAAAAATTATTATTATTATTATTATTTTTTTAAATTCTTGTTAAAATTGTCATTAAGTTGTGACAGTATATGACGAAAGATGATCTGTAAAACAACATTTCCTTCTCTCAGTGCCACCAGTACTAGCTGCTGACACAACCAATCTAGAGCCTGGAGCCATCAATTATGGCCCAGCTTCAGCTCCTTTATTACAACAGAGACTGCCACGATGGCTAATTCAGCGTAGCCACCGATGACAGCAAATAACGGAAAGTTACCGCATTTGGCATCATTCATGAGCTTGATTGACAGCGCTAAGACCCTCCTCCTGGCTCCGATTGGTTGTTCTTGACCAGAAATTATGCATTTTTGCAGTAGCCTTGGAGGAGGTGGATAAGCTTGATTTTTTTTCACAGATTTTCTAGTACCTTACTGTCATGACATGGTGACAGTTTTAATAAATATGGAAAAAACATGTCTTTATAAAAGTGACATACTGGAGCTTTAAAGGGGCACAACTGTGACTTGCAAGAATCTGTGTCAAACTCCAGCTAAACATTGAAATAGTCAAAAACCCCTTTGAAATATCTAAAGATATATATATATATATATATATATATATATATATATATATTTATATATATATATATATATATATAAGGTATAAGATAAAAGATATAGATAATACACCCTGAATTTCTGACCCAATAAAAGACTTCAAAATAACCTCTTCTTGTATAATCTGAGTGGATTTTAACTGTGTTTTTCTAGTCTGCTTATAAAAAAAACACAAAGCGTTTTACACTAGAGCCATATTAACACAGTCGCACTTACAAGCTGCGTTTCCATTGATCACATAATAGCACAATTTGACACTTTGAAGATAAATTTGCTTCACCACACGTTTGCACTGTCGCAAACCACAAAGGAAGTGTTAAGAGGGCGATGGCGTCATGCGCGGCTTTAATCTCGTTTCCGATTTAACAGAAAAGAGATTAAAGCGGGACATTAGCGGGATATCGACAAAGTCTTGCGCATACCTGTGATGGAGACGCAGCTACCAAACATGAACTCACTCACGCACTGACACAAAGGCCGGCGGTCGGGCATCGACATGCAGCCGGAGGAAGCCCGAGTCGAACCCGCAACTCCTCAGGTTGCGAGACGACTACTCGTCCTTTGAGAAACTGCTAAATTAGCTTGGGTAAACAACTTTTTCGGTAATTTTCGACTGAAACAAACACCCCCAAGGACAGACTTCCTAGTTTGTGCAGATGGACACTTGTTTGTCGCATGGTGGTAAATGGCCTGCAGGCAGTTTTAGGGTTTAAGCAGCAGAAGCATGCGGACAATTAAAGCAAAGGATGGAGAGGACAGTTTAAAAAAAAAAAAAGATGGACAATGGATGGACGAGGAGAGAGTGTCTCACCTGGGCAGCCTACATCGAATGACCCAGCACCAAGAAGTAAAAGGTGGAGAGATGGAGAGGATGCATGGAGGTGACGGTGGTGGTGCATGTAGAAAAGGAAAGGATGGTAGAAGGGGTAAACAAAAAAATAAAAAGGAACAAGGAGAGATACAAAAACAAAGAGACTTGATGGGTAAAACGGAGAACTTCAATCCACAAGACAATAACATGCCGTCTGATGCAGGATGCAAAGGGAATATGATGAGAAACGAGAAGGACGGACGGACACTGGGGAGGCTGGAGGGATGAGAGGTGAAAACGTTAGCTGAGACCAAACCAGGATTTCTTTTTATTTCAATTCCACCTGAAAAGTCAACCTAGAGAAAAACTTTACTTAAAGAAAAAAAAACGAAAAACATCAGAGTCCTTGACAGCGATTTGGAGATTTTTGCGTAGATGAAGGTAACATTGCGCCTCACCTGGCGGTCCGATGACTCCTTTGCTGCCGGGAAATCCGGGTGGACCGGGGATGGGATTGGTTGCGCCACCTGGAAGTCCGGGAAGACCCTGAATACCCGGCCGGCCATCCACTCCACGCTCCCCCTTCAGACCGGGAACACCAGGCCGTCCATCGAAGCCTGAAGATTGAAAAATATGGAGCTATTTCTTTAACTTGCTACTGACATTAACTACATTACTTGCGTTGTGCGGAGCTCTGACTTCCGCCTCGAGGTTGTTGACGAAAGCTAACTGTTAGCAGCATAACGTCCAGTTTTCAAGTTCGGCCCGTGGGTATTTTACTGATTAATGATAATGGGCGGGTTTTCATAACCCCTAACCCTAACCCTTTGACACTGGTGTTATGCCAAGTTTACCAATATTTTATTTTATAATTTTTTTTTTTTTATCCGATTACTCGATTAATCTAAGATTACTCGATTACTAAAATATTTGTTCACAACAGCCCTAATAACAATAATAATAATTATGTGGGTTTAGCATTCCGGTGGCTGCCTCTGGGACCCACCGGGTGATCCGGGTGTTCCTGGACTCCCTGGTAGGCCCTTGTCTCCGGTTGCGCCAGGTATGCCATCCAGTCCTGGAGCTCCAGGTCTTACTCCCAGGACTTCTCCAGGCTGGCCTTTGGGTCCGGGGAGTCCTGGAAGGCCGTCTTTCCCCCTGGGCCCGTCGTAGCCAACTCCCGGAGTACCTGGAACTCCGGGATCTCCTCTGGGTCCAGGAAAACCTGCAGGAAGTGTGGAGCAGCAGGGTAATTATGAACATATTTCAGAAATCTTATTACTTGTTATTATTTTCCATGTAGTTTCTTATGTGTAATTAAGTATTTGCTAACTCAATGCTGGTATTTGACCCTAGAAAAAAACTCTCAAAAGACAGATTATCCAACTAATGAATCATGTTTGTTCATAGAAATATTTTTATTTGTAGTCTTTTAAGGTTCCACTTCTGGTCAGATTCCCGTTCAGACATTGAGAAAAAAAAAAAAAAAAAAAAAAGAGCAAGTCTTTTTATTTTGTGTAAGTAAACTTCTGGTTTCAGCTGTATCAATTGGTTACAGTTGAAACCAGAACAAAAGCTTAGTTTATGCTACAAGAAAGTTCTAGCAACCTGAACCTGGAGGTTTTGATCACTGATTGGTTGACGTATTTAGTCGATTTTCACTCCTTACTCACAAAAAAAAAAAAAAAAAAAAAAGATGTTCATTGTAAATTTGCAGTGGACCTCCGGGATATATTTTTTTCTTTCTGACCATCTCGTGTACTACAGCTCATGGTGGAACCCTAAGCAGCACCAGTTTACCTTGTGGTCCTGGTTGGCCTCCATAACCAGGATCTCCCTTCTCTCCCTTGGGGCCATCAAACCCTCGACCTCCAGGAGATCCCGGGGAGCCTGGCAGACCTGCGGGGCCTGAGACAGAAACCGGGTAGACATGCAAGCCTCTCCAAAGACACCAACTTAAACAGCCATCAAATTAACATAGAAATGATCAGAATTATTGTTACCTGGTCGTCCAGGCCCGCCAGGATAACCTCTGTCTCCAGGTTCACCATATATGATGCAAGGTTGCCTATCACCTGGTAGTGGTCACGTACAGGTTAGTACCCACACTTTAAGTACCATGATACTCAATTAGAGGAAACAGAACGGGATTTATCAGTTAGAGTTCCCTTTAATTTTGTAAATAAATAACACACTTCACGGCTTATCGTACCTGCTCATTTACAAAAGAATCGTCCGGCGGAAATCTACCAAAATAAGAGCTCACAACTACACCGACTGGTAACTAGAATCCCCTCGCATGTCAACGGTCACTCAGTTCGACTCCAGACGAATAGCTCCTCTGTTTCGCAGTGCTGGCTGTCAGTCGCTTCCATTCATGCTGTACCTGATAGGGTTAATTTCAGCTTTTAGCCGCGAGGGCAGCGAGGGTAGACATTGTTAGTAGCAAACTGTTTGAGTTAAAGCTGCTGGCAGGTTAAACGCTTTTACGTCCGGGCTGGAGGACGGCGAGCGCTTTTTCTCCTCGTCCGATGAAAGTGGTAGTTAAAGTAGGCATTAAAATAGGCGGCAGATTTCAGCAGCTTTGATCGGAGGGAAAAAAAAAAAAAAAAACATGAATGTGATTGTCCAGTGACTGCGACCACCCGCTCCACTTTACCCCAAGTTTGTCATGGAAATCCTTTCAGCGTCCCATGGAAATAACTTAGAAAGGAAGTTGCTGGTTTTGTTTGGCAGAAGACTATGTTATCCAGTAATCACCTGCTATGTCTGAGAACAGTTTCAGAGTATTTGCAGAAATGCTTCTCCAAGAAAATAGCCGTTGTTAGCTCAATGAAAGTCCCTTTAATGAAACTACAAGGGCTACAGACACATTATAATAACACAGCACATCATTGTTTGAGTAATGGATACCAATAACCAATCCATAGACTGGTTATTAGACAGAGAGGAGCTTCACCTTCCTCTGTTATTTACAAGTACACGGCTACAGCTTCATGGCTTAAAGACAAAACCTCCCCATTGTTATTAACCAACTCAGCTGTGTCCTTTGTTAAAATGTTAGACAAAAAAAAAAAAAAATACAATTAACTAAACGTTTTCAAACTTCCTTCAAGACGAGACAGCACATTTAAAGCTTTTTGGCTTCCTGAGAACAAGCTAGCTTCTTTTACGGATCCACCAGTTCCGCCGCGAACGCTACATAATCTGACTGGTGGTGGAGGAAGTTAGTTACCCACCCGTTCCCTCTCCGGCGCCAATAACCCCTCCACAGCTGTTGTCACCTGGACAGATACACATGCACAAGGAATGTGAGACAGATGGAGGGACGGGAGATAGGGAGAGACGGGGATGGATGTGTGTTTTTAGAGAAAGAGGGCCACAAAGGATGGCAGCATACAAAGCCAGACGAGGTCATTTGCACGCGCCAGTAAAGCAATTCAATTGTTGTTTTAATCATCAAACAGTTACAGGCAATCAGAATCGACTCGATTGTTTCACGGCTCACCCAGTTAAGGCAGAAGCATACTGAGATGCTTGGTTCAGTTAAAAACAGACTATTATCATCATCAGCAGAGGAGAGAGAAGGAGGCGGGACAGCGAGGCATCGCCGCATCTGCCCTTTGGCTCCCTCATTCTCCCTCGGTTCCTGAGAGTGATAATTCAAGCAAAATCAATCAATCAATGTTTAGCATTAGCATCCTGGGGTGAGAGCACTCATTCATACTGCAGATAAAGCCCAGCAGGTTGCTGATGTCTTGTGTTGTTTAGTCCCAGAGAGGAAGAACTGAGCATCGGTCTGTTTCTTGACGCGCACCTGTCCGTTCCGCGGTTGCTATGCTAGCTTGATACATTTTACTGACAGCCATTTCAATAACTTATTCAGCAAATAATTGAAAACCTGATTAGATTTTATTATGAAAAATTGTGATTAAGGGCGCATTCATACCAGCCCTGTTTAGTCCACTTTAACTGAACCAGACTTTCATTTGTCTAGAAGGTCCGGCCCATTTGCGGAGGTGCGAATGCGCAATCGAACTCTTAACGCAAATCAAAAAAGCGAACTCTAGTCCGCCCAAAGACCTAGCTATCGCTTCAGTTAAAGTGAACTCTGTTGTGGTTCAAATGCATACGTGGACGCAAACGAACCAGAGACCGCTCCAAAAGCAGGAAGTGGACTACAGCGCAGGCCATTCTGGGTCAATAAAACCAAAGCAAACGCGTGAGTCCAGAGCTAGCGGGAGAAATGACTTGTGGTCTTTTACCAACGACAAAAGAGAAATCCTACATCCGCTAAAATCTGACGCTACTCCATTTTTGTTGACATTCCCAGAAGAAGAAAGCTTCTGAGGTTTTTGTGTCGCTTCCTTCAGTAGTTCTTGGTGCAACGCCACCAGAGGTGAGCGTGTGAACAGGTTTTCCCATCAGTTTGGATCGTTTGACCAAATGCAGTGTGAAACCGAACCAAACCAGATGAAAATGTAATAAAAACAGAGTCTACTGGCCTATGAAAACAGACTTATCGGATTAATTTTTTCTTTTTTTTTCTTTTTTTTTCTCACCTCCTCTGAGACTAAAGAAGCACAGCAGTTGTTTTGCATGTCAGTAATTACGGTATCATCATTATGCATCATTCACTCAACTAAAGAAGCTTGTGGATAATGATTATTAAATGCAGATGAGTAAAAGCGCATTATTACAGTAGTTAACAGCAATGTGAGGCATGAATGGTAGGGATCTGCCTGACAGAGAAAACCTAAAACACGAGCCTCAACGTCTGCGTAGATCTTCGAGAGTTTTAAACCTTCAACAAGGTAGTCCAGCTGCTATGTGTCCGCTTAAAATGTCCTCGTGTGATTTAGTTAGTTAGACTACAGATGTGTGATCTAATCTGTGGGGGAGAGTGTGACATTGAATTCAATAGGCCCCCCACTCACTTGTCATCACTTACCTCTCGGGCCTGGTGGACCTGGCTGTCCAGGAAACCCAGGGATCCCAGGCTCTCCTTTTTCACCTCGAAGGCCCGGTAGGCCGGGGTAGCCGAATCCAGGATCACCAGGGGCACCGCGTCGACCTTTGGCTCCAGGAAATCCTGGGAAACCCTTCTCACCGATTGTGCCAACACCACCATCACCCTTATGAACAATCCAGAAATAATAATAATAATAATAATAGTATTAAAAAAAAAGAGCAAAAAGTTAAAAACATCAAGAAAGTTAATGGAAAATTAGCAAAAAGCGAATTGGATTTCATTTGTTACAAAGAGCACAAGTTCTTACCGGGGGTCCTGGGGGTCCAGAGAAGCCTGGCGGACCGTCTCGGCCGGGGTTTCCTGTTTCACCTGTAGGTCCTCTGGGTCCAGGTGCCCCTCGATCTCCCTTCACCCCGAAACTGGGGAAGGACGATTCCCCCTTCTGTCCTTTACGCCCGTTGAATCCCCTCTCACCCACACGACCCTGCAGAAAACAAAGTTACCGAAGTTCAAACCTCATAAACTTGTGCTTGTTTACAGGAAAACGATAGGAAGATATCGATTACAACATAAAAAAAAAAACAACTAATAATAATAACAATGAAATGTTGCTTACAGGCGCCCCCGGACTGCCGTTGAAACCTGGAGTACCCGGGTTACCGGGTTCACCTTTACGCCCTTGGAAGCCAAAGCTGCCTCTTGGTCCTTGAGGTCCAGGTAACCCGGGCAGGCCTCTTCCTCCTCCTCCTCCTCCTCCTCCTCCACAGTTACAGTCACCAAAGTCACCTGAGGGGAACAGGGATTGAGAAACAAAAAGTAGCACCATGTGAGGAGAAAAATAAAGATGATTACACATATAAAGCATGTAATTATATAAGTAATGATTATGTCACCGCATTTGCTAGCAAGGTCAAGGACTTCCAGCTAACCAATTTTGCGATTCTTGCCATTTCTCACTCCAATCTTGACAATGCTGAAGCTACAGGTGGATAAGACAGGATGCTCGGCTGCTGTATTAAGCCACACACCTCGAAATAAAGCAACGGTGAGTGCTTCAGCAACTTCCACCTGCGTCAATGGAGGATTTGATTTCTGACTGAGAGGTCGGCCCCGCCTACCGCTTCTGTCGAAACGACGAACACAGCAGACCGGTAAGCTGTAGCTAATGCTAAAATGACGACAAAATTTCACAATAGAGGTGAATTCATTGTGCTGTGTTGAGGTGGAGTCCTCGCCATTGTTTTGGCGATGGCGAGGAAAACTAACTGTGCTAACTGTTTTGATAGCAGTTAGCACGCAGCTTTCTACTCATATTAGGGCTGCGCGCTAGCCGTTAGCTTCTTGAAAACATCAGCGGTAGACTCCTTTGTGTTTTGAACAGCTTTACTCCACAAGCAGCTTGTCATTGTTCAGCTGTCCAGTGTCTCAGGGAATAAGACATTCAGTGGCGTCCTTAGTGCTAACGTTAAGCTAACTCACTGACAACGTCGAGACCTTGCTTACAAGTGGTATTCATTCGTATTGTGGTAGCATTTTATGGCTAAAGCTAGTAAGGCTGAATGGACAAGTCTTCCATTGTGGGCATTTTCAGTCTGTTTGGGAATAAAACGTTTGTGCGCCACTGGGTAACCGTATCTCTGCTTTCGAACTACAAACTCGGTGGAGTGGAACGTTCTGGAAGGTTCTTTGGAAGAGAACGCTCCAAAACGAGTTCTGCAGCTAATAGTAGATCACAATTTAACCCATTTTTTAAACATTTGGATACAAGTGAATGAGCAAAACATGCAAATACGTCAATGGCATTTGGCCCTATAATCCGAGGAGATACACTGTGATCTTATTTAAGTCAGGCTACATTTCAGCAGAATATTGCTCTGTGTCGATTTTTATGGGGCTCCGACATTTTATCGAAAAGACAGATAAACTCTCAGTTCAACCGAAAAGTAGAAAAGTGTTTCTAAATTGATACTTACAGCATGTGGTGCAGTGATAAATGTACTGTTATGTCAGATTTACACAAAAAATTGGGCTGAAAAGTAGACGATTACTATAAAATGAGGGACAGAAACAATCAAATGTATATTTATATGCCCAATATTACCAGCTGATACACGATATAGTACATACACTCCACAAATGAGCAACACAAGAACTAGTCAGTCTAACCACGGCATCCTTATCGATATACATTTATTATACATATTATTTTACAGAAAATAAATGAATACGTTTTGAGTTTGAGAAAAGTTGTTTATGTTCGTCTATGCACACCTCTAAAGCCTTTAGCTCCCGAGTTTCCTGGAAATCCTGTCTGGCCAGGCGGTCCTGGGATTCCAGGACGACCTCTTGAGGGGGCGCCTGCAAACACACACAGGCCAACTCAGACATAAAAACAAAAAGAAACTTAAGCTCAGCTGCACTGACTTATGCCAGGGATAACGACACGACAATGGATGACAATTAATTTGTGCTCTTAGGAGGGGAAGAGGGAGACATTTTCCCTCCGCACCCAAGAAACAGGAAATCAAATCTAGAAATAAACCGAGACAGTGCAAGGGCAGCAAAGTTTCACAGTGCAAAATCAGGGTTAGTTGGCTCTGGTTTTCCGTCAGGCTTGAGCTGCTGGTGCAAGATGAGAGGCTTCTGTTTGAAAGCATTGAATTTTTATTGTTTTTTTTGACATATTAAAAGTTACAGCGCCCTCCATGATATTTATTAGCCATGGCAATGATGTGCAAAAAGGCCCAGTGGGATCTCTGTTGTCCTTTTTGTTCACCATCAGCCTCACCAACGTGGATGCTTTTCCGCCAATGGTTGTCATGGTTACACTGACCCTCGAATGGCCGAATGTCCTTTTGACACGTGTGTGAAGGAGGTGGCCTCCTTCACCTTTCAGCTAATTTAAATTACAAAAGAATGCTCCAATTTACGTAATAAAAAGTGAAGTAGAAATCACAAAAAATATATGTATTTTTATTTTTTTATTTTACACGTTTTTACCCTGGGGGTTGGCCATAAATGTGGAGGGCGCAGTAAAACACCAATGCATTTGGCAAGTACATATTCAGTGGTTTTACATTGATTTTAATAGCTGAGAACTGCACAATGCGCACCCTGGTGCATTTTGGGACATGCTCAGAACAATAGAAATACATACTGAGCAAGTGTGCAAATTTTTCTTTTTTTTTCTTTTTTTTATTTTGCTTTACATTCACTACAATGGAAAAAAAACCAACACATAAATAAATAAATAAATTAGAAAAGTTGCAGTCAGGTGTTTTCATTTGACTTCATTTACGAGTCGTTTCCAAAGCAGCTCTCACGCCCCGAAGCTTCATGTAAAACCAGTGAACTATGTTTACAGCGGGTTACACCTTGTGGCCAAAGGCGAGAAAAGCAGCTTGGAGTAGAGAGACACTCCTATCCAAGTCTGAAGCTCGCAACAGCCTACACTCGCCACTTAATGCTATTCCCTGCAAAGAGTACAGCGCAAAATAAGTAAAAAGAAATCAGCATTTTGGTAGGGAAGTATTGCAAGATGAAAGGTGATTTGAATGGTTTTCTTTTTCATTATTATTATTATTTTTATAATTATTATTATTATTTAAAGAGCAGAATGTTGCCATGGCGCTGCATTAGGGTACCTGAGGAACTAACCTGTGGGCCTGTCAGGCGGATAGATTTCACAGGGGTCCCTGGGCCGGCCTTAGACAACAGTAAAATTCAGACAGCTGTTATGGTTTAGAAGTTGCTCTCTGTCGTATCTTGTATTCTTACCAACGAGGCGGCTTTTAGTCAGCAAAAAAGAAAACGTGTGCCACACCGATTTCAGCTGTGGTACAGCATCATGCGCACAAAGACAAATCAATCATATAATGACAACAACTTGACCTGTTACCAGCTGGAATAGCCCTCTTCACAATCTGGAAAGGGAGGGGGGGAAAAAAAAAACGACAGCAAAGAGTCAACATTTGGTCCGGTGGAGGGATACCTGAGCTGTCTCGAGGACCTGGAGGACCAGGGGGACCAGGAGGACCATCAGGTCCAGGGGGACCTTGGAAACCCTCAGGGCCGGGAAGTGGTATGCCCGGGTTACCCTTTTCTCCTTTAGGCCCGGCGCCACCAGGAAAGCCTGGAGCTCCTGGAGGACCTGCGCACACGACATATTTGTTGTGTACAAAGAAGGCACACTTCTTCTTCAGAGTCTTGACTCTACTATGCTCTACTTTGTGTTCCAACACAAAGTAGAGCATAATTGCACAGAAGAAGTAAAGGGTCTCATGATTTCCAGACTCAACTATCCAGAGACTCCAGGCTTTTGCATTCACCTTAAAACGTAAAACAGTAAAGTTTGCTATTAATCTGTGGCAAATATTTGTACAGTAAGGTTTTGAATACGTAAAGTGAGAAACTGGAAAGCAGGAAGACCAGAAGAGGAAGCAAAACAAAGTTGGAAGGAAGGAAGGGAATAAGGGAGGAGAACAAGACTTCCATCCATCCATTTTCCGTCACCCTTCTCCCTAATGGGGTCGGGAGTTGCTGGTGCCTAACTCCAGCTGCATTCCGGGCGAGAGGCGGGGTACACCCTGGACAGGTCGCCAGTCTGTCGCAGGGCAACAAGACTTAGAGAGGAAGCAATACTCGAGGAAAAAAGGACAGAAGAGAGGAGGGTAGGATTAAAGGAAGCAAGAGAATGAAAGAAAGGACATAAGAAAGGATGGAGGTAAGGAAAGAAGGTTTGTGGTTTTAGCATGAATTACTCTGTCAATCAATCTGGAGTGTGACTAGATTTCCTAATCTAGTCACCATACCTACAGAACCTCCAAAAGACTGCCATTATTACCAATGCGGAAAGCGCCTGGCGATCCTGGAGCCCCGATGAATCCTGGGGGTCCCTGATCACCGGTGCTACCCGGAGGGCCGGAAAAACCCGGGTCGCCTGGGGGTCCTGCAGAGAAGGACGAATAACATGAATAACCTGACGGATTTGTACAACGTCAAGTCCAGGTTTCAAATCCACAATAGTGGTACCTTGAACAAAAGAGCCATAATCATTGCTGTAACTTGGAGGTCCTGGGAGTCCGGTGTCACCTTGGTCTCCCTATGGGATGTTCACGGTCAAAACAGAGCAGAGAAAGGAGAAAACAAAATCTACTCTTCACCCTGATAGCCTAAAACACATGCTAAGCTAGCTAAGGGATTATTTTTTACCACATAGAGAGGAAGTAAGCTTTTTATGACTGCAGGAAACAAGTATTTTTTTTGTTGTTGTTGTTTCCAATAAAGGGAAAAGAGCAGAGGGGAAAAAAACTGGCACTACCACTTGTAGGTTCGCTAGGAGTGTTAGCTAAGCTAGAGAACATAGGAGTGGTAGTTCCTAGCTTAGCAAGGAGCTACCTCCACTGGCTTAGTCAAAACCTTCATTAGTAATCAAACTGTTACAGATGTCAGCTAAAAGCATTAAGATAAACGTGTAAATTATGAGCTGTTCTGCCACAATTTAAGTAAAAACACATTTTGTAGCAACTTAAACTAGCTAGAAGGTGTGGGGAAGCTAACCGTGGTTGTGGTTTCTATCGGGAGACAAAACTGCAAAATCCAGCAGTGAAGAGTGAATGAAGGATGTTAAAAACCTTCAGATTCACATCTCTTTTACCTTGGGTCCTAGGAATCCTGGTTGTCCCGGGAAACCCAGTTCCCCTGGCGACCCCTTGAAATAAAGAAAAACCTTTTGGTTTGACTTGAGAGAAAAACTTGACTGAGCTGCACAGTGAAGCATCGCAACATGTGAACAAACAAGACGCTGTCATTGTCAAATCAACAGAGATTCATGAGGTACAGTGTGCAAATCAGCTATTTTTTATGTTTTTTTTCTTTAAATTTTTTCTGTAAGTTACACTCTACGATTATATATTAAGTATTTTGCTTTGATATTCGTAATGATAATTTTACATCAACAACAGAGAATATTTGGAAGGTATATGTGGAAGTAAAAATTCACTTGGTTCAACAGATAAGCTTACTTTCAGTCCAGAAGGGCCAGGCGGTCCGACAAAACCCGTAGGACCCTGTTTGAAGCAGGGTCAAAGGTCAACCACAGAATAAAAGTTCAGATACAGTTCTACAGCTTTTTTTTTTTTTTTTCTGGAAAACAGAAAGTAGTGTTTAGGAGCCTTACTCTTGGTCCTGGGTATCCAAGAATGCCCTGTTCCCCGTCTTCACCTTTATAACCAAAAGGTCCCTGGATTTAAATGACACAAAGAAATCTAAATGTAATTTAAGGCCACGGCTTTATCACACAGGGGTCACCAAAGGTTCGACTTAGGTTTGGTGTTGCAGGAATCTTTTTCAAATGAATGTACAGAAGTTCTGTGGTGATACGTACAGGTGGTCCAGGTGCTCCAGGGTATCCTCTTATGCCCTTTGGGCCGGGATCACCCTGAGAAGAGAAACGGAAAAAGTGGTGGGATTTAAAACAAATAAACAACAACTTTGTTTCAGGAGCAAGAAAAATTATTTCTCAGGACATATTAAAAAAATCTCAGTGGAAAGTTGATGATGTTACATTTTTCTCATTTAACTTACCTGTGGTACTCCACAAAAGACTCTAACACAAATAGCTCCACTGGGTGTCACAGGTGTCACACTTTGAGATTCTGTACCTTGGCTAGCGAGGCTAACGCCAAACAACTACGTAACAGATGTCAGGTAGTTAAGAGTCTCAGAGAGAGTAGGTCTTGATCCTAAAAAGCTACACATATAATTAATTTTGTATCAATTTCAGTTGCCTACAAGTAATTTGCCCCTTCCATCCTCCCTTCCTTTCCTTTTGAAGCATTAGAAAGCAATGCCATTCACATGTTAGCATTCCAATTTAGTTCGTTTTTTTTTTTTTTTACGGTTAATTTTCTGAAACACCGGAGATAAATTCTCATAAAAGTTACTAAAACCTGACACAATTCCATCAGCTGTGTGTTAAGATCTGAAAACTTTGCATTAAATTTGGTTCTGATCCAAAGTTTGGGGCATGTTGACTCTTATAAAATACAAGTGCAAAGAAAAGAAGTTGTCTATGAAAAAACCAAAGCTACTAGGGTAATAAGTAGCTAACAGTATGCTAGGTACTGAGTACTAATTAGACGTTCCTCTCAGATGAAGTATGCCTAACGTATCTGGGTGGACATCTTAAATTACTAACCCATGATTTTGTTTTTCTCATGCACGGCCTATTTATTTTTTTGACACACCACCTTTCAAAATGGGAAACAAAGGAGAACACAGACAGAGATCCATGTTGATTCTCATATTATGTAGGGAAATTCAGATTTTCAAAGGCTTTTTACATGTCTTCCTCATTAAATGTGGAAGGTGCAACATGGTCTACCAGTGTTCACCTGTAAATGAGAAACACAGATTTCTGAATCCCCATGTTTGAGATTCTTCCTCACAAACAAACTTTAAGCACACTGCAGCCATTACACCGTGTAGATATAATCTGTAGTGAAGCCATGGAAGTCCAAAAACGTAAAAAATAAATTAAAAAAAAATCCTCCACTCATTACTTGGTACAAACATCAATTAGCGTCTCAGCAAACACACTGTGGCTGCCCGATCTCAGCTGATCCGCACCGCCTCCTGCTTCCACACAGAGTCTAACATCAGAATGTCGTGGGGTGAAGTCGAAGTTGCGTTTTCCAACAAACCTGCAGTCCTTTGTCTCCTTTGGGAAAACCCACAAACTCCACAATGACATTGATCAACGGCTGGCCAGGCTCGCCGGGCAAGCCCACGTCGCCCTGCATGGCGTGATCATGGGAGAGAGATGGCTGTTTATGCGCCGCAGTTCTGAGCGTTCGGCGGCGGCGGCGAGTCAAAGCGAGGCAAGGCGTCGGGAAGCGCCTCCGTAGCTTCGGTGTGTTTGACGGAGGACGGACTCAACGTTGAGCCACAGAAGAGGATGGAGGGAGGACAGAGGAGAGTCTGGGCTGAAGGGAAGAGGCTGGTCTGTGACGCAAATTTGCCCAACGTATTTGAGACATTTAGATTGAAATTCTAGTCAAAATGAATCTGAGGTGATTCATCTTAGAGCTCCAAATTACAGATGCAACGATCCGATATAAATATCTGTACTGATCCCGATATGGAGAAAAATTCAGAATTTTGGCACAATGTGCCAGATTTTGGTTGAAATCCTTTTTGGCAAAAAAATTACTTACGCCGTTACTTTAGAAAGGTGACACTATTTAGAACTCCTATTAGTACTTCCTTTTGTTTTTGACAGTTTTAGTTTCTGTGAAGTTATTAGTGTATTTACAAAACAGAAAGTCAATTCAGCACCGTCTTTCTGTATCGGCCAATACCAAACCTTAGATATCAGTATTGATATCGGAAGTGAAAAAGGTGGATCGGTGCATCCCTTGGAAAAAAAAAAAAAAAGCTTAGTTTATTTTGTTTGTAAAATTAAATTATGTTCAAATTCCCAAAAGTTTGCAGGTGTCCCTAATTAAATGTATTTCGATTTTAACTGCACTTCTTGTTTGTTTTATGCTGACCTTGTTCAAACTTCTCAACTCCATAATTTCTAGGAATTGGTATATTTGGATTCTCCTGGATAATCACGAATCACTTATCCCCGACGTGGATTCATTTAAACAGACAAACAGTAACGACATTTATGATTGGTCGACAACAACCAGTGGCAAATCTCATTCTGTTGGAAAGCGTGCCGATTCCCACATTTGTGAAGAAAATGAACATGTGGGTTGAGAAACGTGGTAGTAGAGAGTGTTGGCCGCATCCGTCACAAACATACTAAATTCTCATCCATCTTATTTCGTGTAAGTCTGCAGCTGCGATTAAACAGCAAACAGAAACAATTCTTACGACAGCGCATCGTTTGAAACTTGAAATTATCTGTTGCCCTCCAGTTTGCAAAAACGTGTGTGTCAAACTTCGGTGGAGAGACAGAAGCTTAATAGGTGCTTCTCGGATGGACCGCTTCCTGTACACATCTCTCCCCAGATCCTCCTCCTCCTCCTCCTCCCTCCGTTTCTCTCATCCTCCCCTCCAGGGCTGGAAAGTTTGCTGCAATCACTGCTCCGGTTTTTTTTTCTCAACCTTGAAGACTTGCTGGAATGTTTTTGTCTCCCTCTTTTGGTAGAAGATCCCATCATATCTAAGTTTTAGTGTGTGTGTGTGTGTGTGCGTGTGTGCGTGTGTGTGTGGTGACAGTGCTGCAGCCTCTGCCCTTCCCTCGCTGTGTTACCTTATCTCCTTTGTAGGCAGTGACAATTTTTTCGCCGCTTAGAGACCGGTCACCGGGAGAACCGCTGGGTCCGGGAAGACCCACATCGCCCTGGAGTCCGAAATACACACAACACACCGTTAGCCAACCGGATGGAGAGATTGGTTTGTGGAGGGAAGAAGGGAGTAGAGCAGAAGAAGAGGAGAATAAATGAAAAAGGAGGAAGAGGAAGGGGCAGAAGTTGGGAAAAAAGGGAAAGCCAATTGGAGAAATGAAGAGTATTTATTGTTATTACTGTGGCTCAAAAAACGACTTAAAAGGTTATTTAATTTCACACTGCAGTACACGGTACTGGTAAGAAATACTTCATTCTCTAAGTTCTTTTCTTCTTCTCCTCTTCAGAGTAGCTGGTGTTTAAACCGGTGTTTTATCGCCCCCTGAGGGAATGTGCTGAAGCTGTGCAATTCTGGATGGAGTTTGGATTTTCGGCTAAACTAAAAATATAAATAGTTGCGTGGGCTTTCACACAAAGTCCAGATTCACAGAGGTGCGATCTTCTTGATCTGAATGCTCTGCATTTAGAAGTTGTGGAAAAAGAGCCACTTTCTGCAGGACGTTTCTTTCTGCTGAAGGAAAGTTTTGCCACAGTGATAAAAATGTATGCAGTTTGAGGACTATGCTTAAAGCTGCAGTATGTAACTTTTTAAACAATGGGCTTTTCTTTTTACATATTTGCTAAAACTATCTCTACATCCTTTATATTTGTGAAAAGAAAATGAACTCTTGCCTCCTCCCTGTGGCTCTACTGCCAAACAACCGATCAGAACAAGGAGGAGGATCTTAGCGCTGTCAATCAGGCTTGTGTACGCTCACATTGTAACCCATGCTCTTGGCTACGCTGCAGCTAGCACGCCACACCGGAACCTGTCCTGAATGCCCAGGCTAGTTTGCATAGTCACCAGTGATGTCAGATAAACAGTTTCCCTGTAACAGTATGTTGTTCCTCCACTAACAACACATTGAGCCGCGCACACATGAGCTTGATTTACAGCGTCAAGACGCTACCCCTGGCTCTGATTGGTTGTTTCCGACCAGCTGCAGAGCATAGAGAGAAAGCAGAGCAATTAGATTTTTTTTGCAGATTATTTGTCTCATGTTATGCTGTAATGGTGACAGTTTTAACAAATATATATATAAAAAAAAAAAAAAAAAAACAAAACATACTGCTCATAAAATTACATACTGCAGCTTAGAAGTATGAATTATTAAAATTGCCTAAATAGTAAAGGTCGAAGCAAATCTGAAAAAAAAAAGTCAAGTTTAATACAATCAATATTTCTACCTGCAACAAAATGACATTAACATAAATTTATAAAAGAGAAAAAAAAACAACAGGATAGAAAAGAAAAGAATAGAATGAGAGCAAAAGATTAAGGGACGTGCTTTTCGATTTTTTTTCCCTTTTCTTATCTCTTAATTTTGCATCTTTTAACAAAAAAACACAATTCTTCCTTTCCAAACAGGTTGTTCCCTGTCTCACTTAATGCCCTCAAATCTTATTCAGTGTGTGAGGATTTGCTTGAACATCCCATGCATGCATCGTGTGAGGAAGATGAATGTTAGTAAAGTGTGTGTGTGTGTGTGTGTGTGTGTGTGTGTGGATGGATGGATGGATGGATGAGCAGGTGTGGGTGGGAGGGTGAGTAGGGAGCAGGAGGGGAGGAAGGGAAATGTACCACCAAACAGACACACGTGATCGAGATGAGTAAGTGATTGGATGCAGGAGCGGGGAGCAGTGATTCCAGCAGTGAGTCGCAGCCCTCAGACTTTCCCCCCGACCCCCTCCCCCGGAGCGACAGCTCGGAAATTTCCATTCCAATTTCAAATCGCCTTTTCCAATTTGACGAACACGTGGATGATTTCTTAAACGAGTCCGGACGACTGAAATCTCAGAGCTGCCGATCCACGGTGAAGAAATGAAGTGTGAAGCCCACAAAACAACGAACAACCCTCCAAATCCGAAGAACGGGGAGATAAAAAATAACTTTTTCTTTTTTTTTCTTTTCAACATTTCACTGGATTTGATCCCCTTCCACTTTCGAGGAGGTTGTTTTTGTCTCGGAGGCAACCCAGGCGATTTGAAGAAACAAACAAGCAAAAAAAAAAAACAAAAAAACAAACCGAATCAAGCAGCGGTTGAGGTGATTTTTTTAATGGCTTTTAATATCAGTCCGTGACGATCAGAAGATGCTGGGGTGCAGAGTGTGTTAAATTGAGTGGAAAGATGGAGGAGGGGAAGTTAGGCAGGTCACGGAGCCACCACCGAACGTTTTCCAGCATGCACAATGTTCACCGGAGACATTTCAGACACCATTTCACCCAATTAGACATGCAGGCAAACAAATATCCACACACACACACACATTCAAAATCCTGCTAACGTCTGATTTCTGACGCACTAATCTAAGAAATGTCGACAGGACAAACAGAACGTTTCATTTGCATTTCTGAACTTCAGCGCTGCAACACATTCCACAAAAACTGGGGAGATTTCACTTTCATCAATCTGTAATGTTGCTTCACCGTGAAAAGAAAGAAAGAAAAAAAAAATAAACGCCAGTAAAATCATGTTCTGGCTTTGAGAAGCTTTTTTTTTTTCTCTCTGCCTTACATGAAAGTGTTCAGTATCAGTCTGCACGTCCTGAAGCACAACACATTTTTTTTTATGCCCCCATGACTGCAGTTCAGACTCGTACAAATGTGGCCCTCTAGTGGACAATTTGGGAGTTTTCTCTGCACGAGAATTTCAGTGACAAATTTGATTCTTCATGGACATGATAGGCAAAGTAACTATCCTTTTGGTTTGAATTTCATAGGAAGCAGAGCTAAGCAACATCCAGCAACATCTTACTGAAAAATATTATAAAATAAAAATAATATTATTTCTAATGATAATTAGAAATTCTTTTATTTTTTTATTTTTATTTTTATTATATAGACTCAAAGATTTCCTGCACCCAAAAAACAGTGAAAGGAGAACAGCTTCCTAACTTTTTGGGTAACTTCTTTCTAAGAAAAAAAAAAAGGTGCTTCAGTTGTCTTCTTTTGCAATAAAATTGCACATGTACATATTTTTAAAAAAGACCAGTTATTTCTTACTAAATATGTATACTTGTGCTTTCATGTCTGCACATTGAGCGCAAACTGCTACCAAAGTCAAATTTGTTGTTGTTGGTTAATAAAGCTGATTCTAACCATGCTGATACTAAGAAAAATAATAATAAATGAGTTATTTTCTACATTGACACCAAGCACAAAATTCTATTCAGTTCAACTAAGAACTTAAAAATATTTTATTGACTCCAAAGGGGGAATAAAAACAAAACAAAACATTGAATTCATGGTTAACCTACATCTCAACTACCTCCACAAAAAACACAACCATTGATGCAGGTTTTGCTTTTATTTTACGGCGAATCGAGAACTCGATCCTCACCTTTGTACTGCTTCTAAATCGTTTCTGTCTCAGTTTGTTTGGAATGTGCTGCAGGCCTGAAAAGCAGGATTTGTGTTCTTTAACTCAAATAAAGCCAGCAAATGAGATTTTCCACTGCGGTTTCGACCACAGAGCTTAATGCAAAACCCATTTTCTGCTCTATTTGCTTTGTTATTTTATTTTCTTTCGGCGACTCTTTCGATTCGAATGTTTTGAATCCCTGGATTTACGTCGAAGCGATTCTGTGTGGTCGGAATCGCCGCCTTCTTAAGACGTCCAAACATTTCCACGTAAGTCGACTTGGGTTTTTTGAATCATTTTGTGCTTTTCGTCGTTCATGTCCTACCTTGTCTCCTTTCCCTCCTCGGTAAATGTCGCCACGGCTGCCCTATAAACACAACGGGTTAACAACAGGAAGAGCCAGAGCCACATGTCCTTCTTTCTTATTAAACAGGAAACACCTTAGTATAACAGCGATTCAACCTACCTTAAAATAAACTATAAAATGTCATGGCACTGATCTAAGACTCACCTCTGGCCCTTGGGGCCCCGGAGGGCCGGGGGCTCCCTACAAAGAAACAAAAGAATCAGACTCAGCTTTATTTTTTTAAGAGGAATTCAGACTTGAAATTCAGAGATTACATTTTTTTTTTTTTGCCCATTTTTGTCAAAGCTCAGGATGTTGGTTACAAATGCACACCACATGTTTGACTTTTTCGGGGTTTTTTTTTTTTTTTTTTTTTTGCAAAGTAAATCAAAAACCATTTATCGACTTTATATCCGTCCAAATAAAACTTTAACCCAGAGTTAAGAATTGTGATGCGGCAAAATGTTTCCAAGAGGGGGATCGATGCTTTTCCTTTGGCTCTCATCTGATAAAAGGAATCAGAACTTTGTGATTGTAAGATCAAAACAAAGACTTCTTAAAAATCCAGATCTGTGCAATAGATTTTAATTGCGTACAGAACTCCATGTCACCGACAACCTTCCTCTTTGAAGGACTGCAAATCTCCTAAATATGTTGCTTTGTAACCTTCGATCAGCAATCAAACTGCATGAAACTGCACAGTTGTTCTGTGAAAACCGTGAAGAAGTCGGTCAGAGACGGACGGACGGGCGACTCGATTTACGTACGGGGAATCCGTTAATTCCTCTTGGACCTTGGAAACCCGGCGGGCCGGTTGGACCTCTGAGACCCTGCAGAGGAAACAAGAAAAAGAAGAAGAAGAAGAAGAAGAAGAAGAAAAGCTCACTGATGTCATTTTCCCCTGAAGCTGAAAAAGTGTAACGAACATCGTAGATTTTTACACCTAAATGAAAACATGTCTAATAATTCTTCCCTTCTAAACAACTGTGTAAAGGAAAGGAAAGGCGAGTCTTACAGTCGGCCCCCTGGGTCCTGGTGGACCTGGTATCCCCTAAACGACAAAATGAAAACACGGATAACAAAAAGTCAAACACTAAATGACGAGTAAATAGAAATTAAAAACGGTCAGCTTGTTATTTTATCCAGAGCATGGGAGAAATATCATTGTTATTTCAAAACGATGACTTGCTCTTTTGTCATATCTATTGGATCTACTCAGGTTTACAGAGCCGGCTCCACAGCACCACCTGCTGGCTAAATGCAGACACTGCAGGTTGGCTCAGGCGCTCGCCTTGGCCAGAACAGTTTAACAGTAAAAAATATTGATGTATCAATACACATTAATATGTGCAAAATTCTAAACAAAAAAAAAATATATTAAAATATGCTTTAGGGCTGAAACCAATGATTATTTCAGTAATCGACTAATCTTCATTTGTGATGTTTTTATGCAAAATTAGGAATACAATAAAAGATGTAAACAAATGATTCAATTATATATATATAAACACAATGATTTTAATATATATATATATATATATATTAAAATCATTTATTATTTAAAGTTGTTGATTTACATTTCAAATTGAGTAATAATTGATTAAAGACAACGCAATTAATCGCTTTGGTTCTGCGGATGTTTGCTGAGTAAGGTGGACTTGGTATAGACATGTTTCCACTAATTTCTAATTGAAGCAAAAGCAGAAAAGCAGACAGCTGGAGTGAACTTTTACCAAATAAAATCTTTATTTTAAAGCCTTAAAAGTTAACAGCAGTTGAGGGCAAAGCAGAGAAGAACCAGGAAGTGCGTCCTGGAGATCTTACCTCAGTGTTGCCTCCGATGTAGATGGGGTCTCCTTTCTGACCTTTTGGCCCCGGTGGCCCCTGTTTTTTTTGTTTGTTTTTTGCAGGCAGAGAAACGACAACATGACCCGCCTGCCATCGACACAATCAAAACGAACCAAGGAATGAAAAGCGGCGCTCACTTGAAACCCGGGATATCCCGGAGCGCCCGTGCCGTAGCCGGGCAGGCCGGGGTCCCCCATGGTCCCGTTGCAGCCGTCCTTCCCGGGCGGGCCCCTGCTGCCCTGCTGGCCCGGGTGACCCTGGAGGAGGACAGGAACAGGTAATCGACCAACCTGTGTGCCATAAACCTCGACCGCGTTCTTCTTTGCGTTTCCAATCCTCCGACGCTAAGAGTTGTGCTTCAGAACCAACATAAATGCCCAGAACCTCCTTTTTCTTCACGTGCTGTTTGCTCTATTTTGTGTGACTAACATCAGACAAAAACTGACAACGTGTTGTCATTCTGTTGGGAGATCATATGAATATAAAAAAAAAAATCATTTGGTTTAGGTCAGATTTTTACATTTTGTTGAATGAAACTCCGTCGATACAGAACATCACATTCAGTTCAATTGAATAAAAACAAAAATGCTGCATTGATCCTAAAGGAAAACTAAGCTCATATTTTTCTTAAAAAGTTGTTGATTCAGATGGAGGTGGGAGGAAAGGATCTTCTGCAGCAGTCTGTAATACAGCGGCTCTGAAAAGGCCTCTGACTGAAGACGTTCTGTTTCCATGTGAAAATCTCATCGAGTTTAGTTCTCAGGGTCGTCCATAATTTCCTTAATTTTACGTGTTGGTTTTCCCTGCCTTCACCGCTGGTTCAAACCGGACTGAATGTAAACTGGGATTGCCTTCAGTCCGACGTACTGAAAACACGTTGAAAGAAACTGACAATCCATTTGTTTCTGATTTACTTACAGGCACTCCATCAGTTCCTCGAAATCCAGGCACTCCCATTGGTCCCTGCATTGGTAAAGACACAACACATGATTAATTCAGAATCAGAAAAACAGAGCAGTGTGTACGCCGACATCCCGGATGTTTGGATCTCGTCCAGCTGAGGCATAAGACAAGATAGTGGCAACCGTTGCAACTGTTTGCTTTTTCACTGCCGTATATTCTTGTCGATAAAATGTAAATACATCACTGATTCACCCACTTTGTCTCCTTTGACCCCAGATGGACCTTTAAGTCCAATATGGCCCTTCTCTCCTTTAGGCCCTCGAGGCCCGAGGCCCCCGCGTGGCCCATCCGGTCCGGGACGTCCGATCTCACCCATTTCCCCAGGACGACCCTGAAGAAAAGAAAAGGAAAGAAAAGAAAAGTAAAAACCGATGCAACGACGTCTTGAGTCAAACTCAAGCATTCTGAATTGACGAGCATCAAATATACAGAGAACATATGAAAAAAATAGTTAAACAAAAGTCAGAAGAAGCAAATGAGAAGATGGTGAATATTAGAGTCAAAATAATAGCTCGCGTTCTCCAGGGCAAACAGAAACAGCTCAACTGGAAAACTTTATTTGTCTGTTCTTCGTGGCCGGCGGCCAGTGAGTTACATTCTGCAGTGTACACACCAGTTGCACTGCATGTCCCACAATGCACTGCGACAGCCTCTCAGCTCAAGACGTGGGGCGAAAGCACCAAAGAATCTTGAGGTAAATTCAGTGTTGCCAAAAAATTATGTTGCAGATGAACTCATCCCTGCATCTTGGTTAAAAGACATTAATAATCCAAGAGCAGAGAAAACTAAATGCGTTGGGTTTTTTTCTTTTAAAAAGAAAAGTATTTTTAAAACAAACTATGACACTTTATGAGAAATAATACAATTGATTCAATATTCAATACACCTCAATGTAATACACAGATATTATTGGCAGATACTAATGCTGAGACTGCAGCTTTGTTAATCACTAAAAAAGTCAAACTTTATTTGATTTTGTTTTAAAATGATAGAACCCTGCTTAATGATTTTCCACACACGTCATGTGAAAATAACTGCTGAGCACTTTTGGCGAGACGGCAGGAGAAAAAAATGTTGCCACGTAATTCTGGTCCAATCAAACGATTAATCGTGATTAATCTGGTATTCAAATGACTGTTAACTGATTTAGTAATCAGTTAATCAGTTAATTGTTAACTGGAGTATGACAACTATGAAAAATGTGCAGTTTGGTGAAAATAGCACATTTTTATAGCAGTAAATGAGGAAAACCTGTACAAAAAGTATAGAATTTAAGATGAAAAAAAAACCCAAAACCTTAGCCAAACCTCCTCTAGTGATATGTAGCTTCTGCTTCACTTGGTTCATATTTACTTAAGAAATACTACGGTATTGAAATTCAGGCAACAAAATGTTTATTTCCTTATTTTTAAAAAAGTAATTTTATTATTTGTTTATCTGCTTCTTTCAATCTATTTTTAATATTGTATAAAAAGCGATTCAGTGAAAAAGCTGTAAAATGTGCCATTTGTTATCTTTTAATTGATTTATCGTCAGACTAGTAGATAGATTACTAAAACTATAGATTACTAAAATAATTGTTCGACGAAAGCCCTAATTAAAAGCACTGTAAGAAAAGAAAAGAGCTGTAATTCTAAATTTGTGTTTTTATTTGATTTATAAAAGGCCAAAATTTGATATTGACATTTGATATTTTGTGCAGATATGGAGATTCGTATTTTATACACCGGTTAAACTAATAAAAGTAGTTCAACCGGTGTTTAAATTTAGTTTTTTTTAAACTAATTTTTTTTTAAAAAGTGTCTAAAATCAATTGTAAATCTTTGGTTCTCTGAAAGCTACAGTTACACGTCTACAGCCACAAGATGGCAGCAGAGACACAACGAACCGGCAACAAACAGGTGCTGAATTAGAGGTTAGGAAGTGGAATCCCTCCATTAGGAGGCCGGACTCAATAACTCACTAAGGTACACACATTCACAGGATCGCTCAGACTACTGACAGCCTGCGATTAGCTCATGCTTTAAACAATATAACAGGGTAAGGAGAGAGGAAGCGGATCAGGATATGAAAACAAGTCTGAGAGAGAGAGAGAGGCAGCGTGTCCTGCGGTCAAAGGAAAGTCAGATTCAGATCTGAGTAACAATGTTTAGTCATCGTGTAAAATCGGGAGCGTGGCAGCGAGAACCTTTGCTTCAATTTCCAAGAAAAATACGCTAATAAATCCCACTGACAAAGAAATCCCACCATGCGTTACCTAGGAAAAGGCTGCAGCGTGTAAGACGTTGACAAGGTATTTGCACAGCTGACATGCATGTGAATGCTTGGACGAGCGCGCACCTATGCTTTTCGTCAGTGATAGCACATAAAGTGCAACTTTACATGTATGACCACAGACCTGCAGTTGTCTTTTAAAGCGCCAGTGACCCCTGATTAGCATCCTTTGTCTTGGAGTTAGAGGCCGCGGCTCGGCTGCCAGCCCACGTGGCCTTAGGGGGTCGGAAGGGAAGCATAATGACAGGGCTGTGCCAGCTAAAGGAAGCCTGCCAGAGCTGTCTGGCCCAGATTTGACACTCACACCTGGTTTCACCCAGAGAAAATATGCAGAGCTTCCACCAGGAGACACTTTCTCTCACAACTCACCTCCAGTCGCTGGTTTTACCTTAACACTTGAAGGATAACTTAAAGTCCTTCTTTTTTTTTTTCATTCCCTTTTATAGTCTTTCTGTATATCGTCCAAATCTCAATGAAAGTCACCCATTTTTATCTCCCAGTCGGCTAATCTTGTAAATGTCCCGACAGCCTTCCGGCAACTTCCATTTAAATGTCTGCATACCCAAAAGTCTGAGGCTGCTCATGGGGTCATCTTTTGAAAAATGCTTTTAGCTTTTCCAAGGATCTTTCTTTCCAGTCATGGGTAATCTTGAGAGCTCCATCTCCGTTTGATGTTGGATAAACAGTAAGAGGTGGTCAGGTTGTTGAAGTGCTAAGACTTGCTTTCCTGCGAGGCCCCGATTCTGTTCAGTAGAACAAAACTGCTGAAGAGGGACCGAGAAATCCAGACCTTTACAAACCCAAATTCCCTACATTTAGATTTTGATTCTTTATGACATTCTGGATGTCTGAGGATAGTATGTGACTGGTTGGATTGTCTTGCCTGTGTGTTCCAGACATAATTAAACAAGCCAATGCTGAAGTCAGGTTCAGATTCACAAGTTCAATCACACGCAAGTTTGGCCTGTGTCCCAGTCCAGATTGACTCAATTTCAAAACCTACAACAATTTCCACATCTGGACTGAACTGAACTATCCAACATGAATTTGATGTAGGATAGCAGATAAATACAAAAAATTACAGTTTGTGATCTGTGTCAGTACTCTAAACGTTCAAGTCTGTCCAAGACCAAGCTGCAGTACTTCAATCAGATTTATGCCTTGACTTTGACTAGACAACTCTATACATTAGGAGGTGGTCTTGCTGATGTGCTCTGGATCAAAATCCAAATGCTCTTAAATTTTGAGAGATACAGATAAAGATACAAGATAGATGAAGAACATTACTATAGGTATTGTCCAATTGTTTAACTATTTTGAGCTGTCGTCTTCATTGACATCTTTTGTATGCCTGTCATACACTTAAGCACCTGACAGACTAACTTTTGCTAGGCTTTAACCAAAAGGCCACTCCCGCTTCTATACATGGTTTGAATGCAATGTTTTTTTTTATTGAACTCATATGTTAGCCTGGTCTACCAGTGATCAGTCTGTCCCATCCCTGACTTCCGACATCATCCGTCTCACACCCTCGCCAGTTGGCATCCCTGTCTGTTTTCATGCCAGCCGGGTCTCTTCCCGCCTCTTCCAGACCTTCCACCCACATCACCTTCCACCTGACTGGTCAGTTTATAGTCCCAAATCCCTTTCAGCACAAAGGTCACAATGGGGCCCATTCTGGCCCGCTAAGCTCCCTGGACTTACAGCTCCCGTCTAGCCTAGCTCACTTCCTGATAGCCGAGAGTGCTTGGACAGACAGATTCTGGTCACCATGCGTGTGAAAACCGGTAGGTATGCGTGCGTGTGCGTGCGTGTGTGTTGTCCATGAATGCACATTCACACAGAGATGAACACATACCCCGAGGGTTTTTAATCGAGTCGTATTGTTCTGTGGGCCGGTGGGTGCCAAGAGTAAGATTTCGGTTGTCACACCGAATGCTCCCTTGTGGACGATGACGGGCAAAAGCACAGAGGGAGGGGCTCGCGAAAGTCCCGGGTCTCTGGGTTCATGTTTAATCACCAGGACGCACCAAAAGCGAAGCAAGAACTGAGCCAAATACAACCGACATGTGAATCAACAGAACCTCAAACCTCCTTTGTATGAAAAAAATATTTATATATTTCGAAAAAAAGAAACAGGTACGTTTACATCTGGAAAAGCAACTTCACACTTCATTTGTCTCCAGACACATTAAACAGAGGAAGAGGTAAATCACGGGTGGATGGGAATGTTTGGGTTGACTGGACTTGTTGTTCTGTTCTGATCACACAGCGAACCCAAACACGTCTTGTGTATTCATATGTGTTTAGCGATGAAGCAGGGAAGAAAGAACGAAGGACAAATGGAACATTTCCCATCTATCCCTGTGGGGGGTAAAACTGAGTGACGGTTGCCACTTTGTGGTTCAGAGTTTGTGTTTTTCTGACTTGCGGGGGTTAAGAGTTTCCCTGCATGATCGACCCGTCTGTCGCTTTCACACTTCACCCAAAACCTCAAGAGTTTGACCAAACCTGGGACTCGGGTAAACAACTTTGAACATCTAAACAATCCTGTTTGCATATTTTGCGTGCCAGTGCAAACTCCTCGGGTTCCTGGATGTGAACTAACTCCGCTAAATATTTACTCACAGCCTGAAATATTACGAACGTTAACGCAAACATATGGGAGGAAATGGGAGCAACACGCTGAATTCCTTCTGTTTGAGAGGAGAAAAAAGTAATTTAATTTAAATACCAACTACAACTCTATGCTGATGATGATGCGTTTAAGTTTCAACTTACCCAACTAGATGCAGGAGATACAGCTAAAAGACGAGCTCAGTAAATTGCTTCACTTCATGTGTATTGTTCCTGAACATAGCAGCAAAATTGACTCTTGCATTCCACGTTCTTTCTGCTATCCGCCTTATTCTTGGTGGTGTCGTTGTGGGACTAGATGTGGTTGCAACCTTCAGTATTTGCGATAAAGCTGTCTTGTTTGGTAGTTAACCACGTGTAATGAGATGTACTTTTTGTTTCAAGTCAGTGGTTTGCAGTTTAGCTAAATTCCTTGGTTTCTTGTCCGAACAAGACTACCCAAAGCGCTGTTCACGGCTGCACCTTTAATCACTCTGATATTGTGGCTTCAGCATGTGTCGACACCTTGACTGTCGAACTAAAACATGCAGAACAGGGGATTATGACTCTGTTGCCAACAAACCAGGAAAGTTGAAGAAATTCTTCACAAAGGAGTAGAAAACCGAAACCTAAAGTAGTCAATGACCTCCCAGTGATTTAAAAGCATAAAAAAACCAAGACAGAACTGTTAATTTGACAAAGTTAAGATTCCTTGCAGCATGAGATGGTGGATTGTCGTGCATGAAGATGATTTTGCGACTGATGGTTTGGCTCTTCTTTTTGAACCATGAAAGAAAGTCATCAGTCAGAAAGTCCATATATTTTGCTGAGGTCATTTTCACGCTTTCAGGGACTCTGAAGGGGCCAACCAGCTCTCTCTCTCTCTCTCTCTCTCTCTCTCTCTCTCCCCCTTTCTCTCTCTCTCTCCCCATAATTTGGGTCCAAAGCATGACTCCACCACCTCCTTGCTGACATCACAGCCGTGTTGGGACGTGGTGGCCTCCACCACCAATCCACTACTGCATCCATCTGTACCATCCAGGGTTACACAGCAGTCATCAGTGAACAAGTCTGTTTGACCTTCATGTACGGCTGGGCCCACTGCCACCGTTTCTGCTTGTGAGTTGGTTAGGGGCCCAAAAGTAGGTTGATGCACGGCCAGCCTCTGGAGGATCCTCCACCTTGAGGTTCCAGAGGCTCCAGAAGCTTCAAATCACTGTTTGCTGCTTTATAAGGGCATTTTAACAGCTGCTCTCTTGAGCTCATGAATTTGTCTAAGAGAAACCTTCCTCATTATGCCTTCATCTGTACAAACCCATCTTTGATCTGAATCAGCCACTAATCTCTTCACAGTCTGACAACGCTTCAGTTTTCTTTAAATATCTAATGTTTTCATACCTTGTCATACAGCTCTACACTCGCTGATGATTTTCGTCAGCAGAGATCCTTTCTCTTTCCCATGTTGCTTGAAACCTGTGGCCTGCTTAATAATGTGGAACATCCTTCTTAAGTAGATTTCTTTTAATTGAGCTCACCAGACCAACTAATCTGAAATTAATTATAGTGATTCAAAGAGCCCCGACACACAATACCATCTATAAAGTCAATAGCACAACAAAAAATATAATCTTTATGACACTTAAATCCAATTTGCATAATAATTTGGCACACGGTGTGAACATAAGGTTGAGGCGTGGTTGTAATATTTGACAGGGTTGGGATCATATTGCAACCTGTCAATATGACAAGTTGCAATATGATCTATGGCAGCCTGCCAATGACATAGCAGCCTGTGTCATTGGCTGCTATGGGCATAAAAGGGGAGAAACTCATGGTGTGTCACCATCGTCCTCTGACCTCTGACCCTATTGAGAACCTCTGGATCCTGCATTAGTCTAACATTATATGCATACTATGTTAAGATCTGTTGTTCTCAACGAACAAACCAAGGAGATCAAACAACTTTAAGCTCCATTTTCTATTTCCCCTCCACAATCTGCACGTTTCTCCTTTCATGCTGCACCAGAAAGCTTCCCACCGCTTCTCAGCCCCTCTGGTTGTGATGACGGCTGCCATTAAAACCAACAACCTGTTGTCTCCTTTCATCCAGATGCTTTCCCCAACAGTGAAAATCGCATTTAACGCTCACTGAGCGGCAACGGATCCCCCCCCCCCACCGGCGATGATGTCATAAAGTCGCAGTGTTTTCTCAGCTGCGGAGCCAGGAGAATCACATCACTGAACTTCCTTGGATGTTGTTTTTCAATTTAAATTCCAGATCGCCGCCCTTTACAAACATTTCTGTGGCATTTTTTTTCCTCATCAAAAAAAGAAAAACAAAAGCAAACGGGACGTTTCTCATTGAGCCGTGAGATTTTAGAAATATGTATTTTCAAACACTGAAACTTAAGTGAGCCTTATTAAAGGACACCGAAGCAACCCTGTGTCCGCATTATCCGCTTCCCTCAAAACCAGCCCGAGGTGACGACTGAGTCCAAACAGCAGATGTAATTGGCATGTATGGCTCGTTAAAAACCTTTAAGACTTCCAGGACCCGTTTCCAGATGTGCCTCCCAACAGCAACTCAGGTGACGATCTGACTGAAAAATCACTTGCTCCTTTAGAATATCACTGCTACGTTACGGTATTTCACTAATTAAACTTATAAATAAATAAATAAAAAAAAGTCTAACTCGATATACCAAGAGTGATGCATTTCAAGAATTTAATCTTGTTGCTTTGTAGGGATGGCAGCAAAAACATTACACTATTAAAAAGCCTGTCGTCGTAGAGTGAGTGTTTCTCAACTGGGGGCGCTCAGAGGACAGCAGGGGGCGCTGGAGTTCCTCTGGAGGGCATTTGCTCGGAGGTAAACTTTACACTTTAAAAGCACAACAATGCTAGTTTAGACTTTGAGCAACTTGCTAAAACTCATGCTACTGGTAGCTTCGCCGCATCAGCTCAGCGTCGCACCGGCTGATGATGTTGCTGTTATCCACTTGTCTGGTGTCTGATTTTCAAATATTTTATGTTTTATTGAGGATCTTTAAGAAGGCAACAAGCCAAGAGAGGCTAATACTAATCAAGGAAAACTAAATGGAAACGAACGAAGGACAAAATACAAGAATAAACTGAAATAAATACAGAGAAATAAACTGGTATGGCAAAACCTTTCGAACAATAATTAACACAGAGGACTGTATGGCAAGAACAAACAGTTATTGTTTTCATTTAAAAGGTAAATAATATTGTGAAAGTGCCATGGGTTTGTTGGGACCACAGATAACTAATAAGAAATATATTTTACAGACAGTAACAGTCAGGAACTTATCACTTATTTATGTTTTTAATCAGATTTTATTTCATATATTTCTGTCCCACATTTGCATGGCAAAAAAAAAAGGGATCTGGGAGTTTTGTTTTTCCACTGAAAGCTCCGGTTTACGCGGTAAATGCCACGTGGGTGACGTTTTACGGACGATACTTTGATTTCCCGTCCTCCTGAAGGCAGCACAGAGCTGCGACAGCTGAAACTCACAGAGATATCGGAGAGAAGAAGAGTTACGATTGATATAGTTGGATTTCTGTCCGTGCTTTGACGTTGCGGAGTCTTTTTGCAAATAGTTTAAAGACCAAGTTGAATGTCCGTTCACTGCGTTTTTCTCAGAGGCCTGTGAAAATAGTTTCTCGTTGCATTGCTTTTCTGTTCTCTGGGAAATTATTTTTGACGGTAACTCCAGAGACAACCGCGAAAATCAAAACATCAAGAATAGTGATAGTAATGTTAATAATAACATAATATTCAGTGAAAGGTATCCTACAAATTTACCTGGGTAATGAACCTGGATAATGGGTAGGGGGCGCTGCCCCCTTCCCCAAAAAGCTTGAGGATCACCGATTTAGCTTTCGAATGAATTAAGTAAATTTGAATTCCAATTGAACTGAATGGAGATGAGCTTCATTTCAGACAACATCAATTTTTTCCTTCCACTCAACTTTCCGTCTTTTGGTCGGACACACCACTCCGTGACATTCCAGCCTTTGTGTGTATTAATTTCCACAATAGTGAATGAGAGACATATATATATATATATTACAAAAAAAATGTATTGCTTTTGAGTGAAACTTTCATTTTCTAATGGGCTGCGAGCCATAATTACCAAAATAATCAAAAACATGATCTTGTAAAGCAGGCCCAGACATTGCCCCGTTTCTCTGGAGATAAAACCGCAGCTTATGGAGGAACCAGAGGTTTTCGGGATCAGTTAAACACAACAGGAGATAAACGGGGAAGATGGTTCTGCGATAGACGCCTTCATGTGCTCCCCCCTCCATCTCTGTGTGGTGGTTGACCCAAGACTATTATAGACATAACATTCTTTTATGCATGCTAAGCCAAGCAGTCAAACTTCAGGGATTTATGTTGAAAATTCATTCGTGCACTAACAAAAACAACAACAAAAAAAAAGAAAAAAAAAAGAGAGAGAGAGAGAGAGAGAGAGAGAGAGAGAGAGAGAGAATGGAGCTCCAACTCTTTAAAAAAAATAGTGTTAATTTTTGACATGTAATCAAATAACGTTCTTTATTCAACATAAAAACTTAATAAACTTAAAATAGTTTATTGAATAAACGTGATTTGACGTCTCGTGACTGGCTGAGGCGTTATATTCCAGCTGGATCCCCGTCAGTATTTGTCTTTCACGATTAAATTGCTCCTTTGCAACGTGCACGAAGTAGGCCACAGAAGTTTGATCACTTAGGTTGATTGAGGTTCACCAACGTCTATTTCAGAGTCCTCACGCTTATTGGCAGATTGACCATTCATTTCAAGACTCTTGACTGACTTTTGGGAAAGAAACGGAAACGACAGACGAAAAACACTCCGGCAGCCGAACCCGCGCTCTCAATTTGAGCGGGAGAGGACGCGTGTTCCCGTGTTTTTCCGAGACGTCGGGAGTGAGTGGGCGACCACCGGCCAGCTGTGCTTAGCGACGTTGGAATTTGGGTTTCCTGGAGAGTCTTGAGGATGCCCCGGCTGCCTCGGCTTCGGTGGGGACACGTGCGCATCATCGGAGACGTAAACAGCCGCGACGCGAGAAGCGCACGAGCCCGATGCGTTTCGGAGCTGAAGCGCGAGCGCTCTCTGCACGCCCGCGCTCCGCCGCGCCGCACAGAGGAGCGCGTGCCTTCCGCTCACTTTTCATGGCGACGCACAGCTGCGTGTTTGATTGCGCCTTGCCGGCCCGTTTTCTTCAGAAACGAGGCAGCACCGCCGGCCACCTCTGCTGCAGAGGTGAAATAAAAAATAATGATAATAATAAAAAAATAAATAAATAAAAAAAGAGGAAATCTCGTAAATGTTTATTTGACACGCCGTTAACGATCTGTGCGATGAGGAAATGCGGCAAACCACCCGCGCCTCGATGCTCGCGTCCTGAGAAGCTGTAAAATCGGTAATGATCAGTTCTGCACATTCCTCCACGCGTTAGTTAAACACACCTAAAGCCGCGTGTAGAAAAGACAGCGGATGGGAGAAATGAAAGAATTTTCCTCTTCCCCCCCTCCCCCACCCATCCTCCATCGTTTTCCTCTCATTTTTGTGTGATGGAGTTGAAAGGAGGAGATTTGGGAAAAGAGATGTGCTACTATTTACATTTTATTAAAATTAAATAAATACATAAATACCACGCCTGAGATTACATGTGCCCTTGTTAATAATCAATAGGTCGTGTTTATTTTCATTAAAGCAACCGAAGCCTTCTCATAATAAGCCGACCATCATCTCTACCTTCATATTCCTGCAAAGATGATGAGATTCGAGTCTGGACCACTCAAATCATTTCCAGCTCCAGGTGTAAACTGAAAAGACGGGTGTGAATATTTTTGGGCTATTCCACCACGACACATTGAAAAAAAAAAAAAAATCCATTTCAACACAAATATATTTGAATATATTTCACCAGGTGGTTCAAGTCAGACATTTGGAAAGCAATTAATTCACCTTCAACAGAGATTTGTTTTTCCCGCTTTGTATTTACACAAAGATCCCAGACGAAAGCGGCATTATACATGTTTAATTTATTGTTTAATAGATAAAGGCTGGCACAGCCAGACTAAAACTAATCTCAGATGAACATCAGATAAAAACCCTAAAAAAAATAAAAAAAAATCAAACTCCAGTAAAAAATAAGTTCCTGAAGGCGCCACGTGAGGGCGCTCTAGTGCACAGCAAAGATAAGGGAGAGGAGAGACACTTCTTGTCTTGCGGTGCAACATTTCCCTCCGTGTGGAAGGCATAAATACCAGCAGCGTGATCAAAGCAGGTGAATGAAGATGAAAAAGGAAGAAGAGATTTTCTCGAGGTAATTTGCGTCGCTGTGGTTGAGCACACATAGACGTACCCGTCGGATCCTGTGATCTCTGCGTCAGCCCTGACCTTTGACCTGTGTTTGGCTAAACTCTGGGCTTTGCACTTGGAAAGAAGAGCAGCGACGGCTACGGGGGCGGGGGGGCTTCGTGCCTATCTAAATAAGGACGTCGGCGTCCACCGAGAAGTTCAAAAGCCTGCATTTAAGCTCCGCCTGCGACACAAGGGAGGATTTGTTCGGGGGGCCCTCTGCAGACGACAAGAAGCTCCCCTACCTTCTGCTACGGCATCGTGCGTGTGAGAGTCCCTTCAGATGAAGCCTAAACAAAACTCCCTGCCCCCCACACCCAACATATTTTAACCCCCGTTTGAGCATCAAAAAAAAGAGGGAGCGCCCGATAAAATGCCATCGGGGGCCCACCAGTGGGCGTGGGTCCCGACACACACACGCATGCGTGTGTGTGTGTGTGTGTGTGTGTTGGGAAGTGAAATGCTTGGGTGACAGGCTACCGTTGATAAGGCCGTCCTGTCGGACTCTCTTGCCTGTGGGTACGTAAGCAGACATGCCAGAGAAGCTGGTGGAAGGCCTCAAACCCAGACAAGCTCAAAGGCAACAAAAGCAGCACATCAAAGAGGAGAAGACATGTAAAAAGGACAGAGTGGTCCAAACGTACAGTACGTGTAAGATCAAAGTTAACGTCCACAATCTGGAGACTCTGGGTGAATGTAGGTGGAGAGTAGGTGGGTCGGTGCTGACGAAGGCTTCATGGTCCATTGTTGCGTGTCCCTCGTTGTCCTTTGACCTATCAGTCTTGTTTCAAACTAAGACATGCGAAGGTATTCTGTGCCTGCAACACCCTCTAAAACACAGAACATGATAAAACACGAACATGCGTTCAAATTCAGTTCAAATTCCTGTCAATTATCCAGGAGTAGCCGGATAATTGACAGGGGTACATATTGGTTCTCTGTTTAATTGGCATGAATTCTCTGGGTGTGCTTCCGCGTTTTGACCGCAGGATTGGTTGCCAGTCCGTCCCGAGTGTGTTACCGACTGCTGAAACAATTACGCTACGAGTCCTAACCCTGAGCCAAAATCAGAGAGTACAAAAAAAAACGAGTGAGTTGTTGGGGAATCTCGGTATTTTGGGCCAAGTTGAAGCCTGCAGACCACCAGTGCGAAATGATCTAGTGAGTTTCATAAGAGTTCTTAAGTTTTTTTTTTTTTTTTTCTGAATGCTGATATCAATCATAAAGCATTGTGAGTGTGTCGAAAGATCCGAACACTCCCTCAAGTTATTTTCATTTGCATTATTCTTCTCTTAGAGTTTTGCTCACTGATCAAGAGTCTTTGGGGCGACCAAAGAACCTAAAGCTCGAGTGAGAGGAAAACACTAAAGACGTAAATTTAATAGATTTACGTCAATGTTTTTCGCCTTTGACAAAGCGGCAGTTGATGGCGCGATCAATGGGTGCTGGGCTTCCGATTGGTGATCAGAAACCAGATAAAAACCATGAAGAGTTGCTAAAATGAAAACGCACCAAGATCCGATTTCTGACGTTTCCAGTTTTCATTCACGCTCACGGTCAGCAGCTCCAATCCTTTCGCGTTTTACCCCTGAAGACGTCGATAACGAAGACGGTGAATTCAAGAGTCCAGGTTGGAAATTGGTTGCAGCTCCAAGCGGAGGCAAAATCAGGAATCACCTCAAACCTCCAATTTGATGTCCAAACTATCAAATTGCTCTAGACCAGAATGAGCCTTTTTACGAAGTAGAGTCTGTTGACTTGAGGCCAATCGAGCAAGATAGTTCAGAATAGCAAAAATATGTAACGATGGTGAATGTTTAGAAGGTTTTTAGAAATAAACTTGAAATGAATACGAGTCTTTTATATGTGGACAGTTTTTGTAAATAGCGATCCAATCCTCACAGCCAAATCTCAACGGATTTATTGAGAGAACATAGAGGTTCTCCGTCGTCCTGAAAGACAGTTTAAAATGCCAAGAATCGTCAACGCTGTTGTAAGACGTATGAGGCTGAGAAGCACGACTGTCCTCTTCTTCCTTCGGGGAAGCTGCACGTTGCGGTTTTGACAACACGTTTAATTGGGAGTTAAAAATATCTTCCCCCCAGCAGTCCCTGTTCTGGCTTCATTCCTCAGCCGACATTTTTTTGCACAGGGCTTAAACACCAACAATTGGGTCAGTGTCACCTTATCTCCCCTCCTCTCCTCTCGGCCGGTTCGACACAAAAGGCACGCTGCCGGCCTGTCCCCTCTTCCTCTAACTTTTTCTTCTTCCGCTTTTTTTTCCTCCTTTCTTTCTTTCTTCTTCTTGTTCCCGGTCTACCTGCTTCAGGATTAAAGTGGAGGAATTCAGGGGCAGAAAGACGCGGTCTTTCACCGCGAGGCCCTTCCAGGGGGGGGGGCTTTCGTCGCTCGCTTCTTGTGCTCCCATTCCACCGAGACACACATCCACTATCGCTTTACCTGAGTCTTATTTTAGAAGGTGCGGGCGGCCCACTTCCCCAGTCTGTTCGGCCTTTACTCCACGGCCGCCTTTGTCGTCTGGGCCCCGGCGAAAGAGACTTACATTTTTGGGTCTGCTGGCCCGCCTCTGATTCAGCCGCGGGCCACTTTCTGGATTGGGAAACACAATATTTATACACTTCTGCATGCAGAACGTACACCTATATGTGCATCTGTAGCTTTACCTCGAGAGTGGTCACTTCTCTCTTGGTTGAAAGGAATATTATGCATGTTTTTAAGAAAACTCGCATGCACGTAAAGCTCGACATAACGCTTTGAAGGCTTTTCATGACTCGCGCGTTTTGACGTTGATCCGGTTGCCGCAGGAATAGGTAGAAAGTGAGCGAGAGAGGCCCCGTTTCCTTCGATATTGGCTTAAAAACGGTAAAGGCAATAAAACACCTCATTGCCGTTTGGCTGCAGACGTGCGTCGATCGTCAGCGGTGAGAGAAGGGATTAAAAGAAACAAAATCTCATCTCACCTGTGGCGTTTGCACAGCGCGGCGGAGTATTAACGGCCAAACGTGAGAAAAATATAAATAAATAAGTAAAATGGCAAGAATAAAACCAAAATGATGCCAGAACAAGGAGGGAAGAAATCATAATATTTGAGAATAAAGTCGAAATATCACAAGAGTACAGCTATGATATGGCTTTCACGTAACACTACCATTTCATCGCCGAATTATTTTGATACATTTATTTCGGCTTTATTCTCATAAAACTTGATTTTCTTAATCTTATGACTTTGTCCTTCCAGTCTATGACTTTATTGTGATGTTATCTACTTTTCCATTGTCTTTGCTGGGCACTAACGCTGCGTTGCAGCACTGAAGCGTGTCGACCCAGAGGAACTGTGACAACCAAGGCTGGACAGGAACCTCGCTTCACTTGAACCGCCTGTTTCCAGCTAACATTGCTAAACATGCGCAGCTACGACTGTTAAACTGTTTAAATCGTTTCAACTGAAATTGTGACGAAACCACCAGAAAGCCACTGATGTTACGTTGGAAGAGGGGCTTTGGTACGCGATGTCAACACAAGACAGTGGCCTCTTCCCATTATTTTCGTCTCCCTTATGAGACGACAGGAGGAAATATTTCCAGTTTGTGCCTCTGCATACCAAGGCTGCCCAGAACCGTGCACAAGACGGGACGATGACGCCCTGAAGAGCTGCTGGCACGGCCAGACATCCTAAACACCTGCCAGAGACCGTGACGCAGAAATGTCACGGAAAAAGATAAATCAAATGACGTAAATAAAACTGGGGGAAAGAAATAAAAGTAAAGATCACAATGCCGTTTCTTTGCAATCAAATAAAAAGTGCTGTGATTCCAGTTTACGTCGGTTTTAAATAACAGCGTGCAAACCAGTAATTTTCTCCGTCTTGTTGTGGTGTGGTAAAGTTTGGCAAATTGTCAGACTACAGCGAAAACCAGCAACACTCAAAATGGGGGGGAAGGAGGCTGAACATGGGCAGTTATTTTGCATTTATTTGTTGGGACTTAGCCAAGTACACATAGCATTATATAATTCTAACAACAGCATAAGGGTTTTATTGAAGACTAAAGCAAAGCTTCAAATAAAATGAGATCGGCGAATAAACGCATCCAATTGTGCAGAAAGCATTAGTTTGTATTCTGCTACTAACCTCGTATAATTTATTTCATTATGCATTTCGCCTGTGTTTCGTTGTTTCATTGCTTTATTGTCCGTCACATACATCGCTGACATCATTGGCAAGTGACTTGTTGCATGAAAATTTAGTTAATTTAGTTTAATTTGCTATGGCAACGAACCTGGAACTGACGTGAGAAGATCCATAAATTTCAGATGTCTAATAGGCTAATAGGCTTTAAAAAAAAAAAAAAAAAGATACTAAGGTTTCGGTAGCAAGAAGATAAAAGTTCTCCCTCGGGGATAAACAAAACTTCACTTCAATCTTGTGTGACAGCATTTGTACTTCTCCAGTTAGCCTGTCAGATCCTGATGGATCTCAAGCATTAGCAGATGTTTTGGTGGGCTGCCAAGATATCCTGCAAACACACCTCTGCGTGAAAGGAGGCCTGCAGTTTGTCTGCGCCTCCTTATGAAAACAAAACAACGACGAGGGTGACTGCCTAGAGACGAAGCGGAACGGAATCGACCAATTGATTGTGGTCCGGAAGACGGACGTCGACAATCGCACGCCAGTCGATGTTCTGATGACTTGAATTAATTCAGCAGACGCAAAAGGATCCCAGCTTTCTGGGGGTCACGTGATTTGACGTTTCCCATCCTGACCCTGTGCATATCTTACGAAGGCGCAATCGGCACGTTGTGATTTGAGTTTTCGGAAACGACTGATCCGCCTGCACACCGTCTTTAAAGCTGCAGTGTGTAACTTTCGTAAACGTCCTTTTTTCCTTGCATATTCATTAAAGCTGTCAATTTGTTATGAGACAAATAACCTGTGAAAACACTTCGCTGCTCTGTCTTCTTCAGTGTTTCCAACGCCAACTAGAACCAACCAATCAGAAACAGGGGGCGGGTCTTATGGCTGTCAATCACTATCGTGTGGGGCCATGTCGTGCTGCAGCTAGCGTAGCCTGTTGCGAACGCCAAGGCTAGTTGGCATGGCTGCCGCCGCCGGCCAATAGACGGTTGTCCCGTGACGTTGAGTTGTTAGCACATTGAGCAGCGAGTACATGAAGCTGATTGACAGCTTTAAGACCCTTCTCCTCCTGGCTCTGATTGGTTGTTTTTTTTCCCCAGGATTTCTCCACACACCGCTAGTAGGGAAGAGGTGGAGGAGACCGATCGTTTCACAGATTATCCGCCTCACGGTAAAAGTTTAAACAAACATGTAAGAAAAGTATTCTCTATTAAAGCTGCACGCTGCAGCTTTAATCCAAATCAATAACACTGAGCTGTTGTTGACTCAGGACCCGTGTGGCGCAGAGCCCTTTAACTCCGTCCCACCTGTGGACTTCAGTGGCGTTAACAGCCATGATTAAGAACACACCGACATTACCCTCTCCATGGTCCAACAACAAAAGTAAAACTGAAAAGAGACAAATAAGCACCTTAGCCCTGACGGGGCTCCCAACAATAACAGTTAAAGAATGTAATGTAGTTGCGGCCGTGTCATTTAGGCCCAACAGGAGGCCTGAGCAGAGCCGGCAAGTGTTACCCGATCATTTACCTATAGATACCTGAGCGTAATGAGGCGCTCTTCACTGTGTTATTTAGCTAAAATGGTGTACAGGAGTCGGGCAGTAAGTGTAGGCTTCTGTGTCAGACAGTAATTGTTGTTTGGATCCGAGCTAAAGGGGGCGGCGGAGGGGGACAACAGTGTGAAGCTTACACTTAGTCTGGTTTTAGTCTGGTTTTAGGGTAAAGACAGAAGCTGTGAAATCAAGACATCACTGCATTGAAGTTAGAGAAAAAGGGGGGGAGCGGTCGCCCGTGATGTGGAGACCGAGGAAAGGAACGTCTCTGTGGATGCATTTGCTGCTTCCCGACCGGGTAGAAGACGGGAAAGGAAGGACCGAGGAATGACTTCTTTTAAAAATCACACGTTCAGGAATTTAGTTCAGTTCTAAGTGGAGTTAGACACAGAGAAAGTTATTCACATTCTCTGTGTCTGGGAGAAGATCTGTGTCACAAAATGGTAAAAAAAAAAAAAAAAAAAAAAAAAAAAAAGAAAAAAAAAGCGTTTTCCTGTTTTTGTTTATATTTAAAAAAAAAACCAAAAAGCATCAAAATCATTTGTGCAATTGTCTATAATGATTTGAAAAGCCTGTCTTGGCTCTTTGCATGTCTCCACTGGTGTCTTTGACCTTTCACCTTTTGCAATGAACTCCAAAGTGTTTGAGGTTGTAAAGTATTCCTGCTTTCAGCCCAACCTTTAACTCCTCCCCCAGACTCCCCATTAAATTCCAGTCAGGGATCTGGCTGGGCTGCTTCGAACTTCATTTCAAACTTTGAAACATTTAATGGACCACTTTCTGATGCACCAGCCATTACGCTACCACACCAGCTGTGTGTTCAGGGTCACTAAAACATCAATTGCAACAAATGTCTTCTCACTAGGTTGTCTATCCTGTTGGGCATCAACATGCTGGAAATATGGCTGCAAACGATTCCATTTCAGTGTCGCGTCCACCAAACCGAGGGACAATCTCCTCCTCTGTCCAGATGAAAGTTGGTTCTGTTTTCTACCCGACTCACGGAAATGGTTTCCTCTATTACCCATTTCGGCGGGGTCCAGAAGATGCAGGGGTCTGTCGGACCGTCTGCTTTGAGATGTTGCCACCGGCAGAAAACCGCATTCCCTGGGACGGCCTTTGGGCGAACCCTTCACCTCTCACACCGACAACCTTCAAGGGCAGGTGTGACTTTTGACCTCCTACCGAAGCCTGTGAGGTGTGGCCACTGGAGCTCAAAGACATTCAGGTATGACCTTGCGCCCCTTTCTTGACTTTTGCTCCGTCAGTGCAGCATTAAGCTCTTGGAAAGGCGCATAACCTTGAATCTTTCAACCCACTCACAATTTTCAATGGCTATTCAATTGGCTCTTGCAAATTTTAAATGAATTGGTTCTTCTTTGCTGAAACATGCTGCACTCATCCGACTGTATTCCCTTTCCCAACGGACGAAACATGTCGGTGAAGTCAGACAGATATTAAATCAAAATCTGGCCTCACTGTTTCCAAGGATTCGAAAATACAATTAGTGACAATAAAACCCTTCCCATTTTCGATGGAACGTAAACAAGACTCGGTTAATGATGGGCAGAAAGCTGCTGGAGGGTGACTGCTGAAGTCGAACTAAATACGATGCTTTTCTAATCCCTTTTTGACCTCGGAGGAACTTTTGCCTCTATAACTCACACCGTGACCCGGTGACACTCACACATGTTCGGGAGCTTGTCGAGGCGCGAGAATTTATATCTGAAGGTAGCAGCGTTGTACCAAACCGCAAAGCATCCAGACAATGTAGGCGTCGCCGCGAGTTGCGGCCATAAATCAGCAGAGTCGCAGCGCTCCGATCGCTGCTCCGATCGGGCCGCCTCTGCAGGGCACGATCCGCCAACGTCCAATTGGCAAAGCTTTGTCTGGATGTCACTGGTGACGGTTTGGTGTTACCCGTCACCAGTGACATCAATCTCAATTCCTTGGGATTGGCGTTTTCAATCCGAAGAAAATGTCAATCCCATTTCCTTGACAAGAAAATGAATTCTTTGCCTGCGGCGACTCATCTCGATTTGATCGCGTTCCCACTCCTGAAGGAACCCCGTTATGGCGCACAGAGAGGGATTGTTCAAACATGCATTCGACAGACTAACACAGACCACACTTTCATGTTTGCAGGTGACATGCAAACCTGATGTAAATGGATAAGAATGTAAACGTGAGCCTGAGGGGCTGAAGTACCCCGACTTGCTAAAAACAGCACAATCTGAGATTAAACAAGGAGTTGTGGGTTTGTTTTGTTTATAAATTCATTTAATGCCCTTCGGGGGAAACAATTAACCAATTCCTGCCATCTACTGTTTCAATAAGCCACAAATATTTGTGCACACAAGCAGACAGGCTCATCTAAAACGTGCACAGGCAATAATAGTTATCGGAAAATCTGAAGATGGGGGGGGGGGGAGCGAAATAGTAAAAACTATAAGAATTTAACGTTAACCACGTAATTTAGTTGTTCTGCAATTACCTCGATCAGCTATGACAGAGACGAAATACCATCGACATGCGTAAAGAGCTTCACCACCACAAAATGAACCTTAATACGAGCTTAATTTTATTTCTTGTATTTATATGTCTGCCGCTGTGACGGAACAGCACATTACGCGACTAATTACTGTCTGATTTTTGGACGTGCTCTGCGAATGATTAATAAATGAAAAATATTTCAGCCTTTTTTTATACTCGATAACCTGAGGAGACAGAGGGGAGTGTTGTCTGTGTTTGTTTTTTTTCTGTTTGTTTTTTTTGGACTCAGAGGTTGATTTCGGCGCCGACTCACCCTGCTGCCTTTCTCTGGGAAGCACTTGCACCCTCTGCTGCAGTCCAGGCCTGCGCACGGTTCGTCAGACGTTTCACCCTGTAAGAAACAGATAAAAGCAAAAGACAGGAAGTGAATCAATGTGGCTTTTCACCGAGGCGCTTCCCAAAACTTCACAACTGTCAGTAGAACGTATTTGACACATTTCGGGGTATTTCGATGTCCGGCAGTCATGAAGACCATGTCCCCCCCGAAAGCTTTCCACCAATAAACAACCACATTTCCACATGCAAGCTACCAGGTCATGCAGCCCTACTAACCCCAGCTGCAAAATTACTTTTGAGTAGACAAACAAGATAACGGTGCCTTCTGACTAAATAATAAGCCAAGAGGTGAAGGATTAATTAAATCAGCTAAAAAAAAATCTTTCCTCTTTTTGCGTTTTCACAATTCCTGTTATGTTTTCTACACTCAATTACAACACGCCAGGGAAAACCTAAATAATCACAAGAAAGATGTCCACAGATAACCGGGGTTCGAGAAGGAAAAGGTTGAAAAAAAAAGAATAAAAAACAAGGAATGTGACTGAATGACACACTTTTAATATTATAAACAAATAAAAATGCCTGTAAGAGATGTAAAATATATATATATATTACATGGTCAATTTTAGTGAGTTTTCAGTGGAATATTAAATTAACAATAAACGGTGCTTAAAATATCAATCGCTGTCAATTCATATTTTAAGCACACAAATTCAGAAAGACCTTTTAATAGTCTATTCACAAAATATGTTTTATAACAAACACTTTTTTATCTGAATGTAATTTCTGGAGGAACATAACAATTCCCAATTATTTTGCATATCAAAGTACTTTTGCAATCATTTCTCTTTCTGTGACCACTGTTGGAAAATCAAGATGCCGTATTGAGTCGGTTGCAATCTGCCGTTTGTGCCACTAGATGGCACTGCAGCTGACATTCCCAGACATTAAATTACACACCTATTTGTCATTTGGCCTTGTATTGATTGACATATTAGGTAAGAACCAATTCATGTGAAACGCCTCATTGGATGAAGTGAAATGTTTTTTAAGGCAGACTCATTACCTTCCAAACTCCATGAGAATTGCAGATTAGCATTGAGTTCAATGGGTGGCATTCCTCAGATAGCGATGGAACATCATCCAAAGCACCAAAGAAAGAGCTTTTATAAGCTGCCTTGTGAGAGAAATAAGCTTACATGCTTACATACACGAGGCTCTTAAAACTTCAAAAAACCCACATGGTTAGTTTTTAGGTCCGAGGCCGAAGGGTCACAAGGGGGTGAGAGATCTGACCTTTTGGTCTTAAATGTTTAAAACTTGCCCTGCACGAGGATAATTTGAACCTTTCCTGACTTTATAGTAATATAAAGGACGGCAGGTTGCTGGTGGTCGGTCCACGCATGATGGAGGTCAGGGTGGATGAGCGGGCGGGGCTTATCAGCTCATACGGCTGCCCATAAGCTTAGTTGATAAAGGTCAAGCAGCTCTTGTTAGGAATCATCGGCTGGTTCGACCAGGTGCAGCAGGGGCCTGGGAAAGTGTGGCCCTCGACGTGAGGCCCGAAAGAATATTTTTGGAAAAATAACGCCGCCACCAAGGGGCGTGCCGTTTTGATGAATCACATTTCTAGCGCAGACGAACAATGATTTATTTTTCTCACCACTTAAAGAGTTCCATGTCAGCTTTACTCCCAGTGAACATCAGCAGAGGTTCAAACCCAAGGAACTAAAGTCTTGATTCTGAAAGAAGCAGCCTGAAAAACACCTGGTTCAATGGCTTTTCAGCTGCTGCTCATCTAAATTACTCTGTTATTATCGGAACTGGTTTATCTGTGAGAAGGAAAAACAAAAAAACAAAAGAAATAAACAAAAAAAATTAATAAAATGAGCAAGCAGGCCTGTCACACTGCTGGACGATAAATTGCCCCAGACGTTATTGCGATAAACGATAATATTGTTGTTTTGAGACCATTTTACAGGAAGCTACATTAGGGCTGCCTGTAACTTACTTTAACTTAGTTTCCTTTAGGAATTCAAAGAACTGAAAAGAAAATAAATTGGGCGAGGCCGAAGTCTTTGTCTGATAATTGCGACTATTACAACTCATCCTGCAGCAGACTGATCAGGTGGGGCAAAAAAAAAAAAAAAAAAAAAAAGGGGGGGGGGGGGGGGGGGGGACAAACACCCTGCAAAGCAAAAGTGAGCTTTGCACAGAGAAGGGAGGGGAAAAGGAGAGAGAGAAGGAGGGGAAAGGTCATCAGTGCCGGTCCGACTTTCTTCCTTATGACCCCAATTCCTCTACGTTCGGCAAAAGGAGGCCAGCAGTGAGCAGAGAGCCGAAGGAATTAAGAGTCGAGCACTAAACTGGATCCGAAAGAGAGATTCAACCTCTGGGCATATAAAGGTCGCTGCAAAAGCAAAGACAGAGTTCGGACGACCAAATTATTATTATTATTTTAATTATTACAGATGCTTAGTCACCGAATGCCTATAAAGTACATTTCAGATTTTCCTATTAATTTCAAAACCTGTTTTCTGACTCATTGGTCGTCCAATCAGAGCAAGTCGATTCACATCGGGGGTTAAGGGGGGTTTCTTTGGTTTGATCCAAAACTCTTTGTTGTGGGACATAATCCGGCCTCCACCTGAGAAGGGTGGAGATGCACTGATCCGCATTCAGTTCCCTCCTGTCCACACCCGCAGCCAAAGCTGATGGATTGTATTGGGAAACCGATGCTAAACCGGCACCCGAGGGAAGACATTTGTTCCCGCTGCTAAGAGAGAGAAACACGAGGCGGACGATCTACTTCAACAACTCAAGTCCCGAAATCTTTTCTTGTCTTTTGGACAATAACTTCCCTTTAGCTGCCGTTTCATAAAGGCCAGATGTGAGACAGTTTCCCCGTTCTCAGATTCTCCGGCTGTATTCCTTGATCTTCGGGATGCTGTTCGTTCTCTTATGTTGTCTAATAAAGTATCTGACCTTCACATATCACTTCCATACCCAATTGCTTACACTGGATTTTACGGGTGGGTATCAGTTCGCACGCGGCTTTAGAGGTTCCTTGTTCGGTCGCGAAACCGCCAATGAAAAACACTGAAGTTACCCTAAGAGGCCAAGAGCAAAAATCCAGTCATACTTTGCATGCATGTCCACATGCAAAACACGAATCGACACGCTCGTCAACGAAGGCTCACGTGGATTCCTCCGTCTTCGCACACATCATCACGTCTTAGGCTCTTGTCAACTGGAATTACCCGGTTATTCGCCTTTAAGCTTTAAGCCAGTATGTCCCAATCGATCCGTTGCTGTTTGCTCATACTTCACTGTCCAAACACTTTCATGTTCACATGTCTGGCTGGGCTGCTTCACGCATGTGTGCTCAACTCTCATGGCTGTAGGTAACCGGGTTTACGCCTGGGCCTGCCTTTTCATACCTATACAGTCGGCCCAGATGAGGTTCCGGTCGACCAGAGCGTGACGTACGTTGGCCCTTTCCGAGCTCTACTGCAGAGCGGAAAACGCTAAACAATTTCTCAAACAACAATGAAAGTAAACAATCAGCCTAAGATTGAATGACTTATTATATGCAAGCCACAAAGAGCGCCTATATTTAAATATACATGTATATATTCGAGCATTTATGAGTATGTATTTAGTAAGTATTTATGAGCTGTGCAACACTACGAGAGGTCTGGTGGGTCCAGCTGCACACATCTGAGAAAAACGAAAATGAACCACCATTTTGTACCACTTCCTGTCGTCGTCTTTGTGGTTTTCACCAGTAGTAACAGCCGGCTGTTGATCGCCTGACTGATTGGACGTGGGAAAAAAAAAGAAAAAAAAAAGTTTCCATTGCAGTTTTGTGAAATACATCTGTTTTGATCTGGCTGAAAAATTAACTCATACTTTTTTTTTTCCCTGAAACTGACACGTTTCCAACAAGCAAGTTGATTTTCGTAGCTTCAATTTGTGTAATTTTACGGTTGGAACTTTTTTCCATCAAATGATCAGTTCAAAATTTTCACTACAAAGATTAGAGCTTCAAATGCTTCTTTGACTCCGGAGACGTTATTGCCGCATCAGCTTTTAGACCTGAACTCGGTGTTCAGAAAAGCGGCTGCTTCTGCGAACAAGAAGCTCGAGTTCGTTTTGGTTTTTGTCCTTCCCTCCGTTCCCTTCCTTTTCCCATCGACTCTCAGACTTGCCCCTCTTTTCTCTTAAACTCTCCCTCCGTTTCTCCCTCCCTCGCTGGTTCTCCTTCCACCGGCTCCATCTGTGACCCCGAGACATCCACTGCAGGAGACGAACCAGCTGTGTTTGGGAGTCCGGAGCTCCTCATCTGTTTATTCTCCACTTCAAACGTGCGATTGGTTGTTTGTCCGCCAACAACAACAACACACACACACACACACACACACACACACACAAAAAAGTTAAATCAAATGGAAACGAGAGCACAAATCTGCAAGACTTGGACGCTTCGGGCGTAAGAACGAGAGCCGACGCGCGAATTCGGGAGCAGATTCAGATGTGCGTCATGTCCGCGGCAGTGTGGGTGTTCTGCTCTCCTCGACGGGGGGGGGGCCACCCATCTGGAGTCGGACCGTCAGAGCGGCGGCCAGGCGGAGGAAACTCGTTCGTTTAAAAGCGGATCCAAACAGGATGTCGCACTCGGCCAGGTGAGGTCGCCGCCGGCTGAAAGGAAGGCAAACTGGTGTAAGGTTCGCAAATCAAATCGTCTGATGCGTCAGACGAACTTCAATCGTTTAGCAGCCCAGTGAAACGTGTTGCCGTGATTTCATTCAGCGAGATTTTGGGAAGTGTGTTGCAGGAAATGCGCTTGAAAACCAATTAATTTAATGCATTTCAAAATATTGAAAACTATTCTCTGTGCTAGTTTAGGTTGAAGGCAAATGACGTCACGTCAAAGCGTCCGCCAAAAAAGTCCAAAGAACACGATTCCAAGAGTAAATGAGTCAATCTCCCCTCGCTGAGGCTTAGCATCAAATCAGATGGAGGCTTTCTCGAGTCACTGATAAGATCGGATGTCTCTTCTATGGGTTTTGGATCAGATCCCAGCCGGCGCACGGCTCTCTCTCTGCGCAGCACGGAGGAAAGCGTGTTACATTCACATGGACAACATGTAAATCCCTGAGCATCAAACGTCTCGCTCACTTTGCATCTGAACCTCTTCCAAAGCGAGCTATCGCCGCGCCAGTCGCCTGTCTGGACCTGCCCACTTGAGTCCAACAGGTTTTCACTAAGGAAACGCCAGTCGTCTCTTCAAATCCAGGCTTTTGTCAGCGACAGGTGAGTCTGAGCTGATGGACGTTGCGACGTCTTGACGGGTTGAAGCAAAAGTCTTCATATCGGCACACAGAATCAAGCTGAATGGGAAAATTGTCATTTGAAAAACTTCTGTTGTAGGAGGAGCGTCACTGTCAGCGGCAGCAGGTCTTGATTTGGGCGTCACGGCTCCCCAACCAGGGCGCCCTCACGACGGGGGGGCGGCACGAGGTTTCAAACAATAAATCGTCAAGATTCCCATTGCTTTTTTTTTTTTTTTGTTTTTTTTTTTTCATTTGAGGTTAAGCTCAAGTGGGAGCAGCTTTGTGTTGCCCCCACTGAACATGAGTAAAACATGGCCGGACGCCAGCTTGGCGATTTTGAACTATAATGCTGAAATAAAGAGCTCGTTTAAAGTTTCCAAACAATCTGTGGTCTTTGATCGCCTCCAGAGACTAAATAAACCTGGATTGGATCATTCCAGACTTAACAGAGACTCCAAAAAAACAGTATTGAAAAAGTATTGAAACCTTTCCTATTATTTGTTTGTGGCCAGATCATAACGTGAAGGATCCATCCTCGTCAGATCTCAAGCAGCCGACACACACAGCTGAACAGTTAATGCTACTTATTTTAAAAAGATGTATTGTTGATTAAGATGTTACAAATGGAGCGCACGGCTTCAGAGTGAGATAGAGAGCCGCAAACAACGGACAAAAGGACCAACTTACCTAATTGAAAGCAAATTAATTAAACCTAATTAATAAAAACATGAGAAAACTAAGGAAACAGCAGCTCACGTCTACAAACTCCAGAACCTTTCATGGTGTTAACAGACAAACAGTGCGGCCGGCCGGTTGAGATGAGCTGAGGACGGACGACAGGAAGTCCGCGTCTGCAGCTCCGGGAGGCCGCCAATTGGACGACGCCGTCGTCTTCCGGGAACCAATCAGAGACCTGCACACTCATATTTGCGTGATTAAGTTGAAGGACTTTTTTTTTCAATGTATTTTTTTGGGTTGCCTGAAACTGAGTTGAACATTCAAACCAAGATCTGATCGCTAGCCAAACATGAACTGAGTTTTGTTTAAGAAAGTCACCATTAATATGTTATAAGGAAGAAAAATCTTCAGTAGATGTAAAAAAACAAAACAACAAAACAAAACAAAACACTGCCAAAAAGAAGAAGAAAAAAAAAGACTGTTCCTTCCAGCAAGATCTGAAAACTTGTATTTTTTACTTTACACACACACACACACACGCACGCACACGCACACACACACACGCACACACACGCACACACACACACACACACACACACACACACACACGCACACACACAGATATCCTTGTTTCTGTTTCCTCTGGCGAAACATTCTAGAGTCATGATGGAACAGAGACAACACCATTAGCAGGATTAAGACTCTGCCTGTCTAACCTTGTCTCACTCATGCCGTCTCTCTCTTCCCCCCCCCCCCCGCCTGTTTTTTCTCAACCCGTATCGCAAACCAGTTCACAACACTCTAAGGTAACAATTTCAACATTTTTCATCGACGTCTTTCATGAACGAACTGCAAAAGGCGCGTATCGCCGGGGAGCTGAGCGTCGCGTGTTCTCGCCAATGCGACTCACGTGATTTACGGCCCGGATCGTCAATCCTCGTACCTGGTATTTCCACCCCGAGGCGCAGCCTGCTGCAAATACTTTGCCCCCCCCAACCCTTCAAACGGTAAGATTAGGACCCGGGTTCCCGAGAATTTATTCTGCAGCAATAACACAGGTCTTCACATCTTCTTCAAAACGAGAATGGCCATCACTACACGTTCAAAATATTTGTTTTTTTTTTTTTCACGTTTTCAGTAACTGCACTTGAGAAGCAGGTTGCATTCATGCGACACCATCCAACACTTTCACATCACGTCGGCTCAGTTATAAAACTTCACGTGCAGCTGGTTTAGAACGCACATCTTCCCTCTTTTTAACATTTGGACGCAGATGGACTCATCTATCATTGATGACAAGTCATTTTTCTGCGACAGACTGGCGACCTGCGACCCCGCCTCTCGCCCCGAACGTCTGCTGACCCCAGTAGGGACAAGAGTGTTAGAAATGGATGAATAGATGGATGGACAAGTGCTTTTTATTATTTCGTGCCAGTTCTAAAACTAAGATCTTCTGCAGTTTCTCCAAAAAATAAAAAGTAAAACGGTATCCCTGTGAACTCCCTGATATTGTCACGACTTGATGAACGTGTCATCAGATCCCCTGAGAAGATGCCCGCTTAAAAATGTCCAAACTACTTCCTTCGAGGAAAATTGCGACGTTTCCTTCCTCCTGGCGGCTGGTTTGTGTGATCGCCTCCATTGCCACAGCAGCAGATTCCAGGCAAAATTTCCTTTTCAAAAACTACAGACTATAGAGAACAAATCATTTGAAAATCCGGCGACTCTAAGATTTAAAATCTAAAATCTGAAATTTTTGTTTCGCCTTTAATATTTTTGTTTTTCTTCTGTTTTCGTTAACAGTGAAAACCATTTGACTTGTAAAGTGATCTTTAGTCGCCATCTTGATCTATTCATAAATTGAAAAAACTTCAATTTACAAAGTTTTTTTTCTCAACCTAAATTTTCTTTCAAGTATTTTAGTTATGCTTGATGGAAAAAACGATAATCCGCTAATAATCTGTTATGTTACGTTTCACAGGAAAATGTGCAAACACTGAACAATTTCACAATGAACCAACACTTTGACCTTACACTAAATACAGACCTTGCTCTATATCTTTATATAAATTAGATAAGTTGATCGATAATTGGAACAAATGATCAGCATCTGGTCTCAAGTTCAGATATAAAGTTTGAGTGGCGCATAAAAAAAAAAAGACCTAACAAAAATGTTGCATTTTGGGTAAAAACTGGTTGTTTTGGTAGAGAAAAGTCATTTTGAAGTGATATGAGGTAAAAAAAAAAAAAAAGTAAATAAATAAATAATAAATAAAAACAAATTCCAATTGTCTAGTTCCGAAAGCAGAAATAAAACGGAGAATGTATTAAACTCGGGAAACATAAATAATATTAAAGAAGGCAAATTCACCACAGCTCGACCAATCAGAGCAAATGAAAACCCCCCCAAAATTCACTCAGCTCTCACGATAGAACGACATATTTCTGTGGTCCCAGTGATTGCTGTATCTAATCATTAACTTCCAACACACAAGCGATGAAATCCACATGAATCGTCCTCGGAAACAGAAACGCCGACACGATGTGCTTCGCTGCAGCGCCGGGATGCGATTTCATGGCTTGAGACGCCGCATCGGTGCGGGGGAAACGCCGAAATAAACCGTGGGCATCTGTCGGGACCCGGGAGCCGAGAGCGCAGTGATGGATGGAGCAGGTGGAGGACGTTTGGCTGCTTGTCGGCCGGGCAAGCTTTCACAGAAACAGCCGACTGGGAGAGAGACGAGACGCAGAGCGCCGCCGACATCAGCTTGGATTCTTTCTTTTTTTCCTTCATCCAAAACAAATAAAGAATTTGCGTGTCGTCGAAAGGCGCAGACATAAACCGGTGGTGCAAAAAAAAAAAAAAAAAAAAAATGTGAGGAGGAGTAACCTGACCCAAAGCACGAAACGATGAAATGCCTAAAAGTCCCTTTGTGTTCGCTGCAGTGTGATTAACGAGGCTCTTGAACATTTCTTTTTTCATTTTATTTCATGCCTGAAGTCTCGAACTTCCAGATATCTGAGAAGATGTTTGGGCTTGTGGAAATATCCACTGTGAATTTGCATATAAGGCATAAAAATCTAAAGTCTTTTGTACAACAAAACGACGTCACTGTGAACACAGAAATGAATCATGCTGCTCGTAAATTTTTATTTGTATTATTATTATTATTAATTTGGGTGTTTTATTTTTGTTTTTTTTGTGTGTTGCCAGCATTAAACCTCTTGCTTTAGTGCTGGCAAAAGATTTCTCTTTTTTCTTCTTACAACCTTCTGACTGCAAAATAACATCTCCGTCATCCATCCGCAGCCATAAATCATTTCTCTGATGAATCCGTTATTTTCACAAGTGCTCAAACAAACCGGGCGACACGCACGACCGCAAAGACGATCCATCGTTCTTTTGACAAATTTGGCAGGATGTAACAGAGACCAGACACGCGAGGAAGCTCCAGTAAAATTAGATCCACGCCGCAAAGGAGTGTTTAATGTTTGAGATGAGTTATGGAGGTCGGCGCCGTTTGAGATAATATTTACAATACAGATTTAGACGGCGGCGCGGCGGGGAAGCCGAAAGCCAACAGCAGCCGCAGGGTCTCGCCATCAACCCGGTTATCTGAAGGAAGCGCCTGAAAGGGAGAAAATCCGCGCAGACCAACCACAGAAAACCACATCATCTCCACGCGATCTCGGCGTTAGCGATTAAAACACGTTTTCTGAAACGTCATTGATAATTAGCTCCCGATTTCAGGCGCGTTTTTCGCGGGACGTTGATTCTCCTGCAGCTGCGGTCGGAAATTCAGAGCTTTGCAGCGAACCCGTAAGTATTTGAGTCGTTGATTCTAATTTAGTTTGGAAAAGATTTCTGCACAGTTTCCATAGCAACGGGTGGAACTCCCAACTTGTTATGGTCTTGATGTGATCCGGCAGCTCGGAGACGCGCCTCGTTGTGAGGTTAGAACAGGATCTCCGCTCCACCGACTTTGCACGACATCGACGTTTCGATTTCTCCACATCGCGGATAAATTAGGTTTAGGTCTGGACTTTGACTGGGCCAATAAGCCACATCTGGTCGTTGCAGCTCAGGATTTATGTTTTGGGTTGAGAGTAAAAATAAATAAATAAAAAAAAATAAATAAGTGCAGAACAGAAGAAAACTAAAAACATCAGCATTGAAATAGTTAATCAGACGCAACGATCCGATACTAATATCTGTATCGGCGGCGATATGGAAAAAAAAATCTGCATCGAGCATCAGTGACGATGCTCGATTCGCTCTAACTCTAAGCCTGAATGTGAAGCTTTGTTACTAATTTTACATTATATTTATGACTCATTTGAAAGTGACCTTTGACCTGGAGGGGCAGGAGGCCATGGAGGAGAAGCGGAGGGCATAATGGATGTGAACAATGGACAATAAAAACCATAATTGGAACAAAAGGGCCCAGGTGAAGGCCAGCTGGGAGGAAAGCAGGGCGTAACACCGGACAGGTGAAACTAATGATGGTGTAAAAATAATCCAGTAGGAGGCCGAGCAATGAGGGAGGGAAGAATAATAAGAAAGAAAGACATGCGTCGAAACAAGATCCCGCTTCACCCGAGCAGTTTTGTTTAGTTACCTTGAGCGAGAAAGAAACGAGGAATCACAACACAGTCCAGAACGTTTCTTTAACACACCGCGAGACAGTGTGGCTCCTGGAAGAGCAAATGTAAAGACATTCTCTAAACTTTCCCAAGATCAATCACAGTTTTTTTTTTTTTGGGGGGGGGTGAAATTACCAGTTTCTTTTCGGTTCTTTTACCTGACCGTGACGGCAAGAGTCGCTGACCGGTTCAGAGTGCAGATCGTCTAAAGGGAGGCAGGACGAAACGCAGGTCAAAATTTGAGGTAAAACATCCTTTTTTTTTTTTTTTTATTTATGCCCGATTGACTCAGAAGCCAGACTTAAGCGACTGAAACAAAAAAAAAGGAGGAACATTCCTCTGAAGACAATACATAAAATATAAAGAATTAAGAGTTTAAAGTTGCACACGTGTGTGTGTGAAGATCGTCGTGCTGACCTCCATTGTCATGCGACGGTATCACTTTGGGCCCTGGGGCCGGATTAGCCGCTCTTTGGGTTGTCGCTTACTGGATCGAGGTAACGTTATCTACCTTGCGTTCAGAGTGTCTGCAGTTTCCTCCCCGTTTTTGATTAGTGCGACGTTTTGTGCTGGTCTGTCGCACAAAATCACAATATATTGTCACAAAACGTGATGGAGTTTGTTTTGTTTTTTTTTTCTTTCTCCCTTTTTGCAAACAAATGTGTTGTTCTTTCAGGCACAGATGACAGGATTTTGATCAGAATGTGCAAGAAAATATGAAAAGAATAACACGTACAACGCTTGAACAATCCATAGACTCATTTAAATGGCCATGTTGGTTATAATAGAGCATAGAGAAATAACCGGAAGATTAAAAACAAGAAGTTTTGATCTGTTTTGACCAACAATATGGCTGCAGAGGGTGTCTGAATTGGGGGAGGGGGATGAGCCTTCTCTCAATGACACTTCTTAGAAAGTGTTTTAAGTCAGACGAGGCTCCACCACACGACCCAACAACACCAGTTTATGACACATTCTCCTGCTGACAGCCTCTTTTTGGACTCGACCGTTTCAGCGTCTCAGAGCAGAGCTTCACTTCCGTGGAATAGAGAGCCGGTGGTAATCTCACCTGTCCTGTCCGTGATCCATGACAGGTGGCTGCTAAGTGCTCACAAACACCAGGAGGATTCCAGCTTGTAAATTTACGGACCTCGCTTCAATCTGTACTTATTCGAGTCTAATTCGTGTGTGTGTGTGTGTGTGTGTGTGTGTGCGTCGGCGGCACGCCCCGTGTGCCCCCGTGTGCGCACACCGCTGAATTCCTCAAGCGCCGGCCGTAAGCAAACACGACTCTGGCGCCCGGAGCCCAACACGCTCACGTTCTGTGAGTGTGACGGGTCGGGCAGCATGGCCGCTCCAAACAGGAAGCGTAATCAGTCTGAACTGTTCAGTTGTCCGTTCAAGGGCCGACCCGTCACACCGACAGATTCTTCTTGGTGGCTGGAGCGTAATCTGCCGTTCTCCGTTTAATGGTAACATTTCAACAGCATCGCGTCAAAATTTGCTAATTATTTTGTAGTTTTGTTTGTGATTAAACCTAAAAAAAAAAAAAAAAAAAAATGTAATAAACCAGACCCTTTCATTAGTTTCTGAGTGCTTGACTAGCTTTCCTCATCAAATAATCTTACGCTCTTTTTGAACGAATACTTCAATTTTGTCTGATGCAATAAATTAACGATAAGATCTTTTAAATACTGGCATGAGTGCTATGTGCAGCAAATTTGACAAAATAAGTGACTTTATGGTGGTGAGAAAGCAGCAGCATTCCATCACACCGCTCCATAAAACAGACAAACAAGTCGCAAATACTTATTTCAGTAACAAAGCTCAGCTTCAACCGAACTAAATGTAGTTTTTGAATTTAAATCCTTAATTTAAAACTTTTTCAATCCTTGCCGGCGGCTTCTATCCCCCCTGACAGTCGCCTCGTTCCTCGGTTTGCCCCAACTTAACCTTCTCTCTATTATTTCTGTGAGTCAGGCCATAATTGCAGAACATGGCAAACCTCTAATGGGATGAGTCTTCAATTGCGGGTTCAAAAGTAAAAGAGAAAGAAAAATAACAAAAGCCCACCCATCCCTCCAGACACCAATCATTAAAATCAGACGGTTTCCCCCTCCGGAGTCATGCGCCGCCATTGTTTGCGCCGCATCGTTTCTTCTTCATGTCTGGTTCCTCGCTGCCGCGATTGTGCCGACCTTCTACTTAAAAATGTTCGCTACGAGTTCAAAGCCGTCTGGCGGAGCGGCTACTGCGCAGTCTTGTATGTTGAAACCACAACAGAGATTTGGGTCGTCCATGCATGACCTTTCTGCAGGCGTGTTCATCAGACAAGAACCTTGGAGTTCTGCCGCCTGGAGCTTAAGTCGGGACTGGAGTCACGCTTTGACCGCAAGAGGCAAAAACAGATGGTCAAGGGTGTCTTTTCGTAACATCTGATCCTCAAATTCAAGATTTTTTTTTTTACCTCAAACGATCCAAAGACGCACACCTGGACGACCCCACGGCTTTGCAATTGGACCGTTTGCTGATTTCTGGAAAGAGTCTGTCAGTGTGAGTTGTGTTTGCGCTGAACTGTTGAAAGGCGTCAACAGCCTTTTGACGATGAGAGGATCGGACAGACGACGACCCGAACGGCGGCGTCGGGGTTTTCGCGGGTCACAGCGAGGCACATCGCAGCAACGTTTGAGCCGAGCTGGATTCCTCGGCAGAAACCTCACTGACTGATTTCAGGCAAAATGAAAAGGCTCTCCGAAGCCCGGAGGCCAAATTCATAAAAGTGATTTGCAGACTCCAAATGTGCTGAAAGCCACACCAGAGACGATGAGCTCATACTACAAGTCGCTGCTCGTGGGTTCATGAAAAGTCTTTTTGCTAAATATTTCTGCGGAAAGGCTGGGAATTTGTTCACACATCCAGGATTGTGTCTCCTCAGCTCAACCGATGGAGCACGGGGACGGCAAAATACACGGTTTTGTCAGAATGATAAACACGGTTTGCGAATTTTGAGGCTCGGTTCACGTTTTTAGCGTCATTCGGATCATTGACGGTTTTAACGCCGATGTGAAGGTTTTGGGTTCATCTTTGTTCTTGATTTCTGCTTCAGCTGGGTTTGTCGCTTCGGGGTCATGGTTATTGAGTCGGTTCAGTTTCATTTGTGGTTTCAGGGTCGAATCTTTCAAACTGGTTTGGCTCGCCGTTTTGAGGCCATGTTTCTTCGGTTCAACTCGTGGTTTTTGAGTTTCTGTTTCAGGAGTCGCTGCAGTTTAGGTTCAGTTCTGGGTTTGGAGTCACAGTTTGGTTCAGTTCTGGGGTTTGGGGTCACAGCTTGGTTCAGTTCTGGGGTTTGGGGTCACAGTTTGGTTCAGTTCTTGGGTTTGGGGTCACAG